>CM051457.1:41643475-41729359 GCA_028274465.1 Plantago ovata | reverse complement strand
ACTGATGACAACACTCTTCCAGTCTGTTGGCGAGGCAAGAAACCATTTAAGAGCACGCGTGATTTCAAGAAGTTCTTCAAACCTCTTGCATTGAGCTTTCCAAATGGCTGGAGAAGTAGAAATAAGTTTGAAATTTTTCCTGAAGGATACCTTATCACCTCCGTAAGATCGATCTTAAACTCTATTCTGTTTATTCGGTTCTATGTTTTTTTTCTTCTTATCTTCACACTAGTCCAAGAATTAAAAAAAACTGTGGTTTCTGTATTTGAAGTCGAAAGGCAATGCTTGTTTGGGAATTCTGAATGGCACTGATGCAGGACTTCATAACTATAACATGATTGGAGGTAAAGACATATGAATGTGGAATTCTCAAGAGTTTGTAAACAATGTTAAGGCCTTAAGGGAGTGATTATAACATTCATTTGGCTGTTGGTGCAGACATATCAATGCAGGACAAGATGCTGATATATGACAATGAAAAGCAAATAATCGGATGGACTTCTGCGAATTGTGATCGTCCTCCAATGTCCAACTCGGACGCGGAGTCATCAACACGAACAGGCATTCATTCTTCTCTGTGATCATGCCCACTGTATATAGATGACTTCATTCCAGGAGAAGTATTCCATTCTATTAGATGTGTATAGAGTTGATGTTAATTTTTAGGTACTTAGGTCTATCTTACTGCACATTTAAACCTGAGAATTGCACTACCCTTGACAATTCAACAGAGTTACTGGATGAAGCAACTGGTAAATGTAATGTAATGATATAGTTTACTGTATAACTAATAAAGCAGAGAATTTACTTACAGTGCAATTATTTTCTGCAACAAATTTTCAAAGACCCAAAAAATGTGATGCTACACCTAACTATCCACCAGCTTAGTTGATCAATTCGTCATGTACAGCAGCTAACTAGATCGAATTCATACTGATTAACAGATCTTTCACTTCATAGTAAAACAATCTTCAGCAATCAGCAGATACATAGTTTCCCTGGTTTTCAGTTCCTTCGCATTATTTCCCTTTACCAGGCAAGAAATGATGACATAAAACTCCAGGATATTCTAGCTACTCCAACATACATCATCGTTTCACATTCAGAAGGGCCTCGTGCAAGCAAACATATCTTGAATCACAGTGATCTACCCATTGTATTGTTGCATTTGCGAAATGAAAGGCTCATCTTGTAATCCATCGAAAAAGTTAAGCTGAAAATCAAGATGCTTCTCGTACTCATTCCATTTCGTTTCACTTTGGACTTCCTTGTCACTTGTAAACTCAGGTGATATTACATGCTCTGAGTCACTAGAGTCAAGGCGGAAATTAGGTACGAAATCAGAGGTTTTGAACTGCGAGTAGTCATTCATCTTTTGCGATGCTGAGATAGTTAGTGATTCCATATTACCATGCACAAACTGTTCTACCTTCGGCTTCTCTTCTAGTTCTTGATCTTCAATATCTGAGAATTCCACTTCATTCTGGTCTATATTGTAGTGCTTCTCAAGAGTTCCTTTCTTATTGTATATTCGACAGAGTACCCAATCGTCAAGCTGCATCATCAAATAGATCAAAGGATTACTTCCATGCATGAAATTAATGCTAGTAAAGATGAAATCTTATGAGTTATGAACTCTCTTTCCAGAATTTATCTAAGATTAAGCATCAAGCAACACATAAATAACAACTGAAAACCATCAAATGATTAAGGAGCTGTTTGCACACATGTATGGAGAAACAGAATGTGCAAGTACCCTTGAATTGCTTCTATTGCCAGTAGCAGACCGATCAACATTAGCCAGCCGATACTCGTGCATAATCCAATTAGTCTTCACACCTTTCGGGGCTTTTCCAGCATAAAACACAAGTGATTTCTTAATCCCAAGAGTCATAGGCTTCCCTACCGGCTTATCCGCTCCAGTGGCCTTCCAGTAACCGGTCCCAGCAGCCCTGTTAGGCCGAGAACCGTTGGGGTACTTACGGTCTCTGGGAGAGAAAAAATACCACTCCTTTTCACCATACAGTGCCATACCTGACAACATTTGCATTGAATATATGTTAGAAATTGAGAAAATCATACTTTACCAAAGCCTAGAGAGCGAAACAAACAATTAAATTAAATCTTTCAGGCTTCATCAAAATGCAGAATTGCTAACTGACTATAGGACTCTCTAATGAAGAATCCATCTCTGAGACAAAATAAATAAAAATATAAAATGAACAAGATAAGGCGAGCCGACTCGTTTGTTAACGAGCTCGAGCCGAGCCTAAGCGATACTCGGCTCCGCTCGTTAAACAGCACTAGAGAAGATTATTCAAATCCCATAGGCTATGTTATGTTCGCTGAAAAACGGAAAACTATTAAATTCAATTCAGTTCAGATCAGACCGGTTCTGTTCAAACGAATATAAATAACAGAGGTCAGTACTAAATGAACCAGCAGCTAGTTACTTCTAATTTTCACTAAACAAAATGGCGGTAAAATTGAAATGGAAAAAGAAACAAAATTGGAGATAAAATGGAACAATACCAGGAAGGTGCCATGGATCAAACTTGTATAGGTCAATTTCGGCTACAACTGGGGTTGAAATTTGTTGGCCGGCACATTTGAGGATTAGGTAGTGAACCACCAGCTCCTCGTCGGTTGGATGGAACCGGAATCCGGCGGGTAAATTGAGCTGCTGATCATCAACCTTCATTAACGCTGCAAATGTTTCCCTTGGCTCGACTGAGTAGGTTTTTGAGGTTTCCCCGGTTCAACCGACCGCAAATTTTTGTTGAGATTGTATCAATTGTGTTCGCAGAGACTAGGAGAACCATCGTCCTAATATATAGACTCGTCCGTCTGCAACAGAGTACATTTCATATTTATTCACATTTTACACACCAAGTGGACCTGACTGAGTACCTGGGAAACGTCTTGATTGGATCGGATTGTTCGGACCGGAAAATTTCGAGTGAGTGATTTTGTTTCGGGTGATTTCGGATCGGATTCAGATGTGTTCGGGTTTCAGGTTTTTATCGGATTCAGGTACTATCGAATTATAAATTTCGAAACATTTTGGATCGGGTCAATTTCGAATCAGACCGATTCGGATTCAGTGTTGATTGAATATTTAAATGCAAAATTATTTTTATAATGAAAATTTATGAAATATTAAAACTTCAAAATCTTAATTATAAGTTAGTTATATATGAAATATATATTTTAAATGAAAATAATTATGTATTCCCTATAAACTTAATTCACGTCATTTCGAATTGTTTAATTTGGATAAAAAACAATTCGGGTGCTTTCGGATCGGGTTTCGGATCAAAGTTCGGATTTTTTACCACAAATGTTCGGGTGAACCTCCGGGTTTTTGGGTCGGGTCGAGTTTCGGATTCAAATGGCTTTTGCCACGTCTAGCTAAGTGTATCTCTGATACAATAATAGAATTCCAACTCTTCCAAAAGTTTAAAGTGATTGAGAGGAACGGAATCTAATCATATTGTATATTAATTCTCCAATAAAGTCTATTAATATTAATATAATATTATTTTGATAGTAGTGAATGTAGGGACAAAAGAGCTCCCTCTATCCCAGTATATATTATCCAGTTTGACTTTTTCCAGTCAACAGTTTTCAAATTTGATTTCCGATTACTCTTAAACTATAATGATAAAATATTTTATAAAATTATATTATGAAAATATAATTTCTATATTTTTATAATATGATTTCGTCAAATACGTTATCATTATAATTTAAGAGTAATTGGGAGTCAAAATTGAAAACTGTTGATCTAAAAAATCAAAGTGGATAAATTACGGTGGGACGGGAAGAAAGTAAACCTATTTAGTAGTAATTATTATAACTAAAATGAAAAGTATTAGTGAAATAATAAATTTCAACTAAAAAATGGAGGGAGTAATGTAAATAAAACAATAAATAAATAAGGGGTGGGGGGAGAAAAGTTTAGCATATTTCTTGATGAGTTGATTACACATTTCATTTCCGGTCTGCGCAGCCACTAGAAACAAAATGTAGTTTCACAACCGCCACCTTATAATGTGCGTAGTAATGGACTACTCCTATATCATTGTGTTCACTCATTGAAACATTTTGCAAAATGTTTTTTTTTTTTAAATTTCTTCTTTTATTCCTTTTCCTAGTACTGAACAGTGATCACAATATGACACATTACTTTTCATCTTCAATTTTTTTTTAACCGCAAAAAACTTTTATTGATAAAAGGTATAAGAAATGCTCCAAGCAACTTACAAAAGAAATACACGGAACACCCTTCAGAATACAAAAACTTACGGTCAGGTCAACTGATTAAATTTTTATCAATTTTTTCATAATCTAATCAAAACAGAATGAGTGAGTCTCATGAGAGACCACCTCTAGATAGAGACCATAGAGACTAATTTATATTAATTATGAAACTACCCCAAACAACTACTAGTTTTAAAAACACCCCAAAAAGCAAGCAACTAGGGTAAAAAAACCGGGTTATGAATATGGATCCTATATAAACTATATTAAACATAGAAAATAACGACACACACAATCAGATCGTCTTCAACATCGATCTTAGAGAGAGAAAATGTCGATCGTAGAGAGAGAAACCTAACAATGGCAAAACGCCGGCAACATCACCGTCTTCGTCATCATCATCATCTTCGTCATCCTCATCTTCATCGTTGTCTTCGTCGTACCACCACCGGTCGCCGTCGTTCCACCACCGATCAACGTCATCCTACAAACAAAGGTATTGTTCATGTTCATGAATTTCATGGTTTTATCATCTATTAGCTTGGAGATCCACCGATTTGATATCGACTATGCTAGATCGACATTTTTGGAGTTGTTCGCATCTAGATTTGATATAGAATATGCTAGGTATATGTTTAAATCGACGTTTTGTAGTTGTTTTCATCTAGATCTATGTAGATTTGAGTTTGAATCGATGTTTGTTGATGGTATATCTTAGATTCGACTTCTACACATGTTCATGGTGATGATATACGTGTTCTGGTGATGATAGATGTCAAACTCGGCATCTACATCTAAATTTATGTAGAATTCATAAAAAATTGATGTCTGCGATATTCACTATGTTCTCAGCAATATGTCCTATGTTCTCACCAATATTGTCCATGTTTTCACCAATATGATCACTGTTGTCTAATGCTCTATTTTTTTTTAAAGTGATTTCATGAAGAATTTACCTTTGCGATATTCACTATGTTATCAGCAATACAACCCATGTTCTCAACAGTATTGTCTATGTTCTCACTTATATGCACCGTTTATTCATTGGAACCATAAAATATTGATCAATGTAGTAGTTTCTATGTTGCCACTAGAATTTTCTATATTCTCAACGATATATGTTGTTATTGTTGTTTGGGACACAACAAAAGCCATTCGATATTATGTTAGTATGTTTTTAGTATGATGGTAGTGTTATTTTGTTAGTGATAGGTGTTAGATTTGACATCTAGATGTAGACCTCGTGAAAAATTATGTTCTGCGATATTTGTTATGTTCTCAGCCATATTGTCCATGTTTTCAGCAATACTGTCTATGTTTTCACCAATATGCTCACTGTTGTCTAATGCTCTGTTTTTTTTTTTTTTTTAACTTATTTCATGAAAAATTGGTCTCTACAATACTCACTATGTTCTCAGCATTATAACCCATGTTCTCAACAATATTGTCCATCTTCTCACCAGTATGCTCTGTTTTATGCACTGAAAGTATGAAAATATATACCTGTGCAGTACTGCCTATGTTCTCAACAATATTTCTTATGTTCTTATCAATATGTACCATGAGTTCACCTGCACACACTTTTTATGCATTAAAACAATGAAATATTGATCAATGAAATAGTTTCTATATTGTTGTCAACAATATTCCTTATGTTCTCACCAACATATACCATGATCTCACATGAATGCACAAAAAGCATGTAAATATTGACCTATGCAATAGTATATATGTTCTTATCAACATCTCATATGTTCTCACCATTATGTACCATGATCTCACCCATATGCACTGTTTTATACACTTCAAGCATGAAAATATAATCAATGCAGTAGTTTCTATGTTGCCAGAAATATTCCCTATGTTATCACCAACATATGCCATTATCTTACATGGATGTTCTGTTTTATGCACATAAAGCATGTAAATATTGGCTTATGCAATATTTTCTATGTTCTCAACTATATGCTCTATGTTCTACGCAATATGCCTCATGTTCTCATCTAAAAGGCTCATGTTCACTGATCATCACATTTTGATATGTAGGTATAAGTACCATTTTGACATTCGTGGATGCTTGAAAGGACTGATATGAACTTTTAATAAGTACAACGACTACTACAGCCTTTACCAACACAAAAGAGAGAAGAGAAAAAGGAACCAAGACCAAAATTTGAGAGGATAACGAAGAAACCACCTAGTTTGTGGAATACTTGTTCTGATTAATTAATTTGTTATGCTTTGGACAATTTTCAGACTTTCAATTGTTTCATATGTTATGTTTAACAATTTTAAATAGTAATATACTATATATCTATGATCTAGTTTGAGAACATAGGAGATATTTTCACAAACATGCAATGTAGTTGGAGAAACATAGACTATGACACTTACATAAAATCAAGCTCATAAGAGATATTATGAGAAACATGGGTAATATTTTCATGAACATGGATGAATTTTTTTAGAAACATGGACAATATTTGAACAAACATAGAACATGAACATTATTAATAAATCAATGTAGTAGTTTTTGTGTTGTCAACAATATTCCTTATGTTCTCACCAACATATGTCAGTGGCACTTATATATAAAAACAAGTTCATGGAAGATATTAGGAGAAACATGGTTAGTATTTCCCATGAACATGGGAGATATTCTCAGAAACATGGAAGATATTCTCATAAACATGGGTTCTTTTGGAGAAACACTGATATGACACATATATATAAAAACAAGTTCATGGAAGATATTATGACAAACATGGGTAGTATTCCCATGGACATGGGCGATATATTCAGAAACATGGGTAATATTTAAACTAACATGGAACATGAACATTATCAGTAAATTGTAAGTACATGGGATATATTATGAGAAACATAGGTAATATTTACATAAACATGAGAAATATTCGCAACAACATGGGTACTATTTCGAACATAAAAAAAATCCTTGTACATAAATTCAAGTATATTGGGCATATTAATATTATGACTACAATAATAACTATCTAACTTCTAATTTCAAAGTGAATCCATCCATTAATTGGATTGTTGCTTGCTTCCGGCATTAGTCCTCTTTTTCTTCTGTTGCACATCATCTACAAAAACAAAACCACAAACATAGACCATATTGTAAGGAATATAGGTAATAATCTTCAAAATATGGACCATAATCAGAACAAACATCAAGATAAGAACATGGGACATATCAAACAAAATGATATGACATAATATTAGAAACATGGGTAATAATTGGTAGATTATGTAAAGCTGCGTCCAATATAGAAACATCGAAACGACAAAAAAACAAGGATAACAACACCACGAAAATCAAAGGGGGAAACAACAAAGGTAGTATTGTTAGAACATGGACAATATTGTTGATAACATGGGTTATACTGCTAAAAACATAGTGTATATCGCAGAGATCAATTTTTGATAAAAACAGTTTAAAAAAAACAGAGCATTACAAACAGTGAGTATATCGGTGAGAACATGGACAATATTAGCGTGAACATGGGCAATATTGTAAAGAACATGGAAAATATCGCAGAACGTAAAAAATTCATGAGATGAACATAAATCTACATCTAGATGCAAAATATAACATCTATCACCAACAAACTTCGATTCAAACACATATCTACATAAATTTAGATGCAAATAACAACAACAACGTGGCCCACAACTAAAAAACAATCTTAATCAATCAAGACCAAGACCGCACCGAACACCACAATAACCCTAAATTCTTAAAGACAATATAAATATTCATTGCCACCAGATAATAGCACGAAAACAGACCAAGCCTCATTGTTGAGAATATGAGAATCATACAAATTACAACCTGATCGAAATGGATTGAAGAAAATACCAACCTGGAAGGCAGCGATCCGTTAAAACCCGGATCTTAACCCCATGTCCCAGTTCCTCTTCTCCCTCGTACACTTCTTCTTCCTGCTCTTCTATGTCGATTTCCACAATCTCACCAAGGATTTCCCGATTTCGGCTTCCAAGCTGAATCAGACATATAAGAACGACACCTTGGCTGTCAAGGAGAAAGAAGAAACGGAGTAAGGCTTCTGGATCCATCTGAAAGGATCGATCTGGAATAGATAAAAACAAAGAAGAAGGGTAATTTATTAAAAGGACCTTATATTCATAGATAATTACACATATACCACCGAATTTTTTAATGGTTATAACTAGATGTTGGTAAATTGCATAATGGTACGGTCTCTCCATATGTTAAAAAGAGACGGTCTCTTATGAGACTTTACGAAACAGAATAAAAAATAAAGAAATATTTTTTTCAGCTATCCGATGAGTTGTTGAGCATTATATCTGAAACTATTTTTACTCTTCATCCTCCTTCATAATAGTTTTATTTTATGTAAAAAAAAAAAAACAAATGCTTTAAAAAAAATTAAATGTCATCACAAACGTACCAAAATCGCCTCGTTATTTTAAGAATTTTGAATATATCTCAAAATCAAAATTTTAAACTGTCATGTATGTTAGAGTTATTGTGGAATTGACAGTCAAATGCAACTCAAACACCGAAAATCCCCAATCAAGCAACAAAAGTAATTTATCGAGTAGTTGATGTGTTAAAACACGTGAACTCTAAAACAATAAGAGTTAGACCAGAATCTAAAACTCCTACAGAGTACGTATGGTATTCCTGAAAAACGATAGCAAAGTTGTCTATAAAGTTTACGCAACGTTAACGACAACTTCGATAACCTGTAAATCAATAAAGCAATATAAACTAATACGTGCACAGAGATTATGAAAGCAGCGGTAAAGAGACACACGTATAAACTTTTATTCTAACTGTTATTCACGGCTAGATGCTTTATTAGCAAAAACGACTAGATCAATATGTTGAGTACAATGAATATCGAACTCACCTATTTATCTAGTAAACGACACAACACAACCTAGATTATCTAATCTATATGAGAACCAACTCACCTATACTCCCTCGAGGAATATATAAACAGGTTGTGTAAATAGACTACAAACAAAAGACTTGAACAACTAACGTTGAAACCGGCGTTGAGGCAACTTCAAGTGTAATCTGCAAAACTGAACGTGTATCGTACTTGTGTCTATACTTCAATGTCGACTTTGGCACTCTATTTATAGTGTTATAAACACCCTTGAATTTCGTGTGGAAGTCTTCATTGAATCAGATTAGAACATCTCTTCTAATTGAACTTGAACTCCAAAACGTGTTCACATTGATGAAGTAGTTTCCTAGTCAACTTCGACTTTGAAGTTGCCTGAACATGACGAATCCAACTAGAACTCTATTCTCGTTCTTGATCTGTAAATCCTTCTTGAATTCGATCTTTGTTAAGTTAAGGTAAAACAATCCCAATACAATTAGAATAATGTCCATAAGGAGATTAACGTAAAAACGTTACTCTAACATTCTCCCCCTTTTTACCTTAATCTTCACAAATACTGCGATTAGTCAGGTTGACTCAACTTCAACCTCAACATCAAAAGACTGATAGCAGAAATCTTTTCGAATGCAGAAAAAAGAACTCTAAACTCTAGAACTTCATCAGGAAACTTCAACTTCATAAATTTGCTTAGAAGATTAATTACAGGCTAATCAAAATTATATGACTAGTCTATAAAAACCAAAAATCTTCTAACCAAACAACTAAACTAATATCCATTGCAACTGTAGCATCCAAAACAATTTATCCATCTCGCAAAACAGAAGAATGCAGCATCATAATTCATCTACCATTATCTTCAAAACAAACCAAAGCCATCCAACCCAGAAACTCCCCCTCAATCCTGACTAATCCTTCGCCCCCTATTTGGGTAGATTATCTCGAAGCAAAGTCCTCCTCATTTCCAAGAGCTCTCCCAATTCTTCATTGGCCTTGAGAATAGCAGCTCTCTTATCCACAAGCTGTTTCCCAAGCATATCATACATGGCCTTAACAGAGGGCGGCAGACTGTGAACTTGCTCCAAAGTTGGCTCAACATCGAGCACAGGTGGCTCAACATTGTCATCACCAGAGCCTTGTGGATCAGCAGAAGGAGCAGATGGATCAACCCAAGGCAAATGCTTGAACCTTGAGCCTCCTTCCAACAGGGTGGCTTGAGCAATGCGTAAAACATTATGATTTTCAACAAACTTATCCTTCTTCAAAGGTGTGTAACCGGCAGCTTTGACATATGCACAAACCAAGGAAGGGTAACCCATAGTAGCAGTCGAACTCATGTTCTTCGTCTTCACCATCTTTTTCATAATGTGTTCACCCCAATTGATGGGCCAACCATTCAACAACTGAAATAATAAACAAGCATGTTCAGCAGATACCTGTGTATGATTGGTGGTAGGGATCCAACTGCGGACACAGATATTGTGTATTGCAGTCATGAAGGATGTGAGACGAGAAACAGGAAACTCGTTTTGCCATTTTGTCAGTTTCCCTCCAGTGATAGCTGTAGCAACTTCATCCATTTGATTACTCAAAACATATCGCTCACGAACATTAGGTAGCTCCAGAAAGTCATTCAATCTCCTAGCACTCATCTTGTAGACAGTACCACGAAGATAAAACTCGCCATACTTTGGGTGAGAGTTGTCAGCAAAATGCACAGACAAGTTGCAATAGAATTCCTTCAACAAAACCTCACTAAAAGATGACAAATTAACCACAGTAGGATACAGACCTCTAGATTTCAGAAAAGCAACCAAATTTTGAGCTTCGTAATCAGCAAGATGTATGGCATGCTCAGGGAGTGGTGTACGATGAACAAACTTATCCCAAGTTTTAGAAATCTCCTCCGTATAGAACTGATCAGAAAATGCTGGAGACTCAAAGTCAGAGTCATCACCTGGAATTTCAAGCTCCTCAGGAATGTCAGGAATGGCTTCCTCTTCTGTAGAATCAACAACATCCTCAGGTGGAGGCTTGAATGAAGCATCAGATGAGTCTGACCCAGCAAAAGTTGCAGCAACATGAGAGGCAACTTTATCAGCAGACTGTACTGGTGCAGCTGAAGTTGCTCCAACATTGGAAGCAACTTTTCCCGCAGAGCTTGGAGTTTTCTCAGAATCAGGAACATCTTCAAACATAGGCTCATTGACCTTTGATGTAGTACCCTGGGTGACCTCCATCTCCTCCATAGCAGATCTCTTCCGTTTCAGTGAAGCAAGCGGAATATCATCTTCATTGACCACAATGGTGGGAGTCATTGAGGAATCAGTTGGGCTTGCCATTCTAAAATTGAGATGCAAGTCGGGGAAATTTCAAAAAAATTTGAAGTTTAAACAACTGGGCACCTAAAAACGGGAAGAATTGGAAGATTTGGGGCAAAAAAACTAGGGTTCCTAATCTGGGGCAAGTGTGGGAAAAACAGAGCAGGCCAAAAAACGAAGAAGAATGAGTGTTTGGAAGCGAAATTGTGGACGAATATAAAGGCTTTCTACGCGTTTTTGGACAAAGGATGCATTGATGGGAATTTAAGAGAGATTCAAGTATCAAGAAGAAAAAAAAAAAAAAAAAACTCCTACATCAAAGACCAATTGTTAAAACACGTGAACTCTAAAACAATAAGAGTTAGACCAGAATCTAAAACTCCTACAGAGTACGTATGGTATTCCTGAAAAACGATAGCAAAGTTGTCTATAAAGTTTACGCAACGTTAACGACAACTTCGATAACTTGTAAATCAATAAAGCAATATAAACTAATACGTGCACAGAGATTATGAAAGCAGCGGTAAAGAGACACACGTATAAACTTTTATTCTAACTGTTATTCACAGCTAGATGCTTTATTAGCAAAAACGACTAGATCAATATGTTGAGTACAATGAATATCGAACTCACCTATTTATCTAGTAAACGACACAACACAACCTAGATTATCTAATCTATATGAGAACCAACTCACCTATACTCCCTCGAGTAATATATAAACAGGTTGTGTAAATAGACTACAAACAAAAGACTTGAACAACTAACGTTGAAACCGGCGTTGAGGCAACTTCAAGTGTAATCTGCAAAACTGAACGTGTATCGTACTTGTGTCTATACTTCAATGTCGACTTTGGCACTCTATTTATAGTGTTATAAACACCCTTGAATTTCGTGTGGAAGTCTTCATTGAATCAGATTAGAACATCTCTTCTAATTGAACTTGAACTCCAAAACGTGTTCACATTGATGAAGTAGTTTCCTAGTCAACTTCGACTTTGAAGTTGCCTGAACATGACGAATCCAACTAGAACTCTATTCTCGTTCTTGATCTGTAAATCCTTCTTGAATTTGATCTTTGTTAAGTTAAGGTAAAACAATCCCAATGCAATTAGGATAATGTCCATAAGGAGATTAACGTAAAAACGTTACATGATGTACAAAAAGTAGAGCAATAATGAACACAAATATTTAACGTGTTTCAGAGATCAAGTGTTGATCCTACATGCATGGAGGAAACAGCAAAAACTTCACTAGATGATTCTCAGCAGATTACAACATATGATACACGAGCACAATAATCGATCAAGCTCGATTACTCGCTAATCTCTCTGTTAATACCTAACTCACTACTCAATGATGGAAACTGAGTGAACTAGAAGAATTACAGATGCTTTCAATTAATGTTTTCTCCCTCATATTATAACTGTCTAATGGCTTACGGTCAAAATCTTCAGAGAACCCTCAAACTGTTAGCTCAAGATAAGTATAATCCATTGTAACTGACGGTAACAAACTTAATTTCCAACTTTCTCAAGCTTCTAATTTCAGCCCTTCGTTCCCCAGATTAAATCATATCCATCCATTTTTGTTTAATCCTAATTGAACCACAACTAAATTCTGCATCTCACTGTTAAGTTTCAACTTTTAATACTATTATTTCTTATTAAACTGGAAAAATTACACTACTCTACTCTAAGTCACCTTATGTCGTCACCTCTATATTAACATCTTAAACCATCTTAAACCTCCAACAAAAATTGAACACTGCATCTTTCTTTTCCACTCCAGCTTTTAATATTGTTACGATTGATCATAAATTGAAGATATTATAGACTTTGGCTCACTAAATTTGTGTTCGAGTGCCCGTTTATATAAATTTCGCTCATGTACATCGAGAAGAGATATTCAGTTAGCTAGTGATGAGGACAAAACTGAAACCGTAAAGCTCATCAAGTCTGTAGCTGCATGTCTAGGTTCGCTGAATCTAAGCTGGTGTGAAGTGTGAACCATATTCCATATTGAAGTAGTACTATTACACATTGCATGGTCAAATGATGGGGTCACTAATTAATTGGTGACCGCTTGACTTGACAAACAAATATACTTTCTTTTTATTTTTATTTTTTAAGAAATGACAAACGAATATAAATATAATTATACTCTCATTCCATTCAACACTATCCCAAATAATGGAATGTCATGACTCTAATTGAACACAAGAGCGCTTACATTACAAGCACTCGTTGATCAGAAGGTCTCATCTGAATCGCATTGCTGACATTAGCTACGTTCAGGATGTAACGAGAAACCATTTTCCCCGGACTAACTAAAATATATAAGGAAATTCATATACATACGAAATACAAAAAATTAAAAAAAATTCGAAATGTTAGACATTAATATTTAACTAGCTGCTCTTAGAAGTTACTTTAGGAGATGAGTATTAGGCTTTTTTCTCTTCGTTTGAATACTCATTAATTTCAGTTTTCATTTGATTCAACTATGCTTAGATTCATTCGATTCGGTTAAATTTGCTTAGTTTTTTTATACTATAAATAAATTCAGTTCAGTTCACCTCTAGTCTGTAGTTCAGTTGAGTTTAGCTCTATTTAGTTCCGTCCGTTCTATTTAGGCAGTTTTAAGGCTCTGTTATTTTCATCAGAAAACAAATATTTCTTTTTAAAATGGCAAATCTAATTACCCTACTACTACTTTTACACTACTCTTTTACCACCCTATAACTCCAAATACACCAACACCAAACATTATGACTCTGTTTGGAGTTCACCTTTGATCTATATATCACATTTATTTAGCTCAAATAACTCGTTTTTTTAACCGACAAATATACAACCACTTCTACACTACTCCTATATAAACACATCCTACACTACCTTATACCTCCACATTTATACCAACAACCTAAATCAACTGATGCCCCCATTAGAGATCGAGCGCTGCTACTCTCCTTCCCGCTCCAACTCCATACCACTTCTTATGGTTCCATTTATTAAACTCAATTGTTTCGTTATTTTTGACACTATAAACAAATTTAATTTAATTTAGAACACTTCGGTTCAAATCTTTATAGTAAAAAACAGTGTAACCAAAACAATGGATGAGGAGTTTTAAGATGGTACAGTGGAAGGGAGTTATAGTCGTGAAGGAATAGGTGCAAGGTACGATCCCCGGCAGAGAAATAAAGTGGTTTAGATGTGAAAGTATAAAGTGGTATGTGATATTTATATAGAATTAGATGTCATATTTATCGTTTAAAAAAAAACATAACAAAACACCGGAGGTTTTTAATAGTACGCAGAACAATAATGTAGGAGTTCTCTTTCGCCTCCAAACATGAAAATTTGGGAAAATGAAAAAAAAGTTGCGTGGTGTACAAACCCGGAAGTTGCTAGGTAGATGCATAAATGTATATCATCACCTTTATTCATTCCATTGTTTGACTCTCCAATAATTATCTGTTAACATCCTTTGTTTATGTTTCGAATCTAGACCAGATTGAACTATCATGGCATTAGGTGGATAGATCCATTGAACATGAATCTTTCCTGTCCTTGTTTGTCTTATTAAAATAATATGCATGGGATGAGATGAGATCATCAAATACGCACCTAATTCATCATTACATTAATCCAAATATTTTCCTAATCAAATAGTCAATTTGTTCCATATTTCATTCGGTTTGAGACTTTGAGCCTTATCTCGCTTGATGATATAATATATTGAACGATTTAAACAAATATGTGAACACTAAATTTATAGTACGGTTGAGATATTATTGGGTCAATGTGATAATTTGTATGGGTACGCACCAATCAAACGTATTCCAGATGTGATTGGCTCAGAAGCGAAGATAAAGTCGTGATATTTCATGAACGGAACAACGAAGAAGAAGACGGAGCATCAGACAAAGAAGATAACGACACCATCAAGGAAGAAAAGAGAGAGAAACAAACAGAGCGATTTGGGGAAACCATCTTATTATTACATCAAATCATAAATAATGGGTTGTGTCATGCGACATATAAATAGTAGCTACCGGGTAACAATCTTCGCCAATTAGAATTGTAAACAAAAAAGAAATGTAAAAGAAATTTAAGCGTCTTATCTCTAAGGAACCTTCCAGAAACCATAGATACTGGTATATAATGGAAGATGCTTCTCGTTGATGGACTTGACGGCCCACGACCTAACCACGACTTGGGTGGCATGTGCGAATAGAAATCCCAACAATTTCGCCCCCTCTAGACCAACTTGTCCACAAGTTTGTTCTACCTTCGCCGCAGCTTCGTTAATCAACCAACCACTGCTCTTCCGCTTCGTCCTAGATCGAATACGAGGATTACCCTAGCGAGCAATACCACTAAAGTAACTCGCCCAACCTCCAGTCTTCTTTTGAAAGGTCTAAACCTCGCACCTCTCCACATCAGAAACTCCAACTCTAGCCCTACGCAACTTCTTCAAAATCTATATGAATCACCTGGGTTGTATACCGTAGCCACAGTTCCGGATCTTCTTGTCATCAGTAGTTGCAGATTCCTGCAGTTCGCTCGAACTCACCTTCAAAAATGTAGCCAACTACATACTCTTGCACCTTCGCACTATGCCATCGCTCATGACTCCTCCTGTTGCATTCTTCTCATCCAAGCCCAACAGAAGAAAGTTTTTCCCTTCTAAGTCTTTGAAATATAAACTTGTCCAACTCCAAAAGTGTTAGGAAACTTGTGTAATTTTGATGAGCAATTAACCAAACTAAATTAAGTTAAATCCAGTAACTAGTACTCTTAAGGTCCATAAGAATTTAGAATTTAAAAGATATTGTAAAGAGGAACGTTTGCCGAAGACTTTAGAATAGATACTAGTTTAGGATTTTAGGTTTGCTCATGTATTTTGTGAAAACAATTTATTGAAGTCCTAGAAACCTTTAAGCAGAAGAAAACTACAAGACTAAAGACTTAGAAGATTCTACACTTGGTATCTAGTAAAGGCACATTTTGGTCAGAAAGCCAGAACCTCAACAACCAGTTTGCTTAATTGAAAATCTATATGACAAAGTAGGTTGAGCTTACTGAATGGAGACTTCTTGCTGACTACCAAAATATGTGACCTCTTGTTGAACCACTATGGTTGCACTCCAAGATTCAAAGTTTGAATTTCAAAGTGCATTTAATGCTCAGCATGCCGTTCTAAAGACGGAAGAAAAAAGACAAGTTGTTGATAGTGACGTTCCAGCAAGATAGTGACATCTCATGTTCCAAGCCCGAGAATTCAAATTTAAACGGAACTATTGAGACCCTAAAAATAGAGGTCCTTAAGCTCTAGAGAAAGGCGTGTCAGCAACATGATCAAACCTTCACTTGTGCTTTCAAACACTCAAATCCTTCTCAATAGCTTTAAGCTTACTGATCCGTTCCAAGACAAAAAGCTTGAAACACAGCTACTTGTGAAGAAGTAGAATACAAAGTCTTAGTAATTCGACTAAGTGTTCTTTCCTCTAAACAAGGATTAGTCTTGACACCAGAAACAATATACTTTGCTTACTGCAAAGTATTATGAGTTGAGTTTCTTAGATTGCTCGAATGAACAAAAAAGTTATTCTCATCAATCTCATCCCCAAACACCTCTCACTGTTAAAAAAGAACTCTTAGGCGTGTTTGTAAAGGGGAACTACTTAACAAAGTGTGTTAACGTAGTTTCTAGTTTGGTTGAGAACAAGGTGAAAGTTCTATGGTTTAGTTGGAAATAAAGCTTGGTGCTTTGGTTTCTCGAGTTCTTCTAGTGATAGGATCTGTAAGGAACCTCATATCTTATCTTAATTAGTGAATTCAGTCCAGGATTGGAAAAAGTGGATTAGTTGAAGGATTACGCCACATTCAGATACTAATATAAAAGTGTGTGTGGTTTACTTTTGCAAGTTACTTTCAGCAAGCTATCTGTTTAATTTGCTTATTTCAAACTGCTTACTGATAGACTGTTTTTGCACGCACTTAATTGTAAAAGTCTCCCGCACACCGACTAACAGCAACCACTACTTCCTAAAAAGCAATATCTGTTTGTTGAGAAATTTTTGTTTAGACACACGAAAAGTTTTTAAAGACTATTCAACCCCCCCCCCCCTCTAGTCTTTAAACCTTGTTGTCTAAAGGACCAACAAAAATTGGCAACATGGCCAATCCAAACCTGAAAAGAAACACCACCCAATCGCATCTTCTTCGGAAGTTTATTCCCAGAGTTGTTGATCTCCTCGTCTTCAGCAATCGATGTCTCTGCAACGTTGCCTGCTACAGATGCTTCCATACAGCTTCAATATCCATGATCCTTGCCTTTGGACACTTCGACTTTGACAGTTTTGTCTGCAGCCTCGGTACACTGCTCTTCACTTCTTTAGCATCGTCAACCATTGCCGCTTCGACGGTATCACCATGGTTTCCATGCACTAACCCTCTACGTTAGGCTCTTCGACAGCATATCCTAACGGTATCGCACATTCCGTGCTACCTACGGTTACCACGCCTACCTAGAACCTTGTTGACCTACACAAATGCACCCAATATTATTACCAAAACAATTATTGAAAAGGAACATTAGGTACCTTAATTGAATTTGTGTGAATTCCGACTTGTCTCTAGCTTCGTTGGCTTGTAGTATGCATCTGTAACCCATATTTAGAGGTCCAAAAATGCCTTATAAGCTTCCAAAACAATTTCACATACCCCAGACACTTGCCAAGCGTCGTAACTCGTCTTGGGGTGGCTTCATGCGCCCGTACGTGCCACATCGGCCCTTCACACACCCAAGGAAGCTCCCACGTACTTTTAAATCTAGTACTACTGCCACGTGTCACAGGCTTTAACGCACGCTCCAGACACTTCACGCGCTCTGGCACCTTCAAGTCTCTGGTTCGGTTCGCCACTGGTCTGATCAGTGGTTCGTCCGTTCTCTGGTTCATCTCCTTATCATTGGTTTACCCAGTTTGAATCTGGTTCATGGCTGAACCGGTTCACTTGCTTCCTTATTGGACTCTCGAGAGCTCACTTTCCTCCTCACTTTGTTGGGCATCTTGGTCTTCTCATGACCAATCTTCCATAGCACATTACGAGATCTCGTTTCTCAACCAAATAACACAATTTCAATGCCAATAGATTCGTATTGACGTCTCCTTTAAGTTATAACCTTCCGTTCAAAGCTTCCTTATCATTTCGAGAAGCTGCCATTAATGAGTTGAAACTCGTTGAATGCTCTGTAGGGCTCCGTTTCACAATCAAATTCATCGATTATGTCACCATTGGACTCGTATTGACCTCCTCTACCATCCTTGGGCAACAAACCATTAATTTAGATTGAAAATTTGGATATAACTTTGGCATTGACTTCGAATTCGATGCCTTGTTCGCCTTTTCCACCAAATTTGTCACCGTTGGGCTTCTCAACACCTTATTCAGCAAGTTTCTGAGCTCCACGATCGATTCTTCTACACGTTCAAGTCGTCCATCGTTGCTTGCGGAAGCGTGATTATGTATCTTCAAAAACCTAGGCTCTGAGGCCAAGTGTTGGGATCTTGAATCAAGACCGCATTGCGATAATTTGTATTGTATGCAGGAATGGACCTCCTCCAAGTATGGCAGGCTCAGCAAAAAGGAACTAGGTCACGTTCTTGCATGAACGAAACAACGACAAAAGAAGGCAGAGAGTCAGCAAATATGATAACGGCGCCATCAAAGAAGAAAAGAGAGAAAAAACAAACAGAGTGGTTCCGGAATTAGGACTGAGCAGACCCGGACCGAACCCGGCGTCCGGACCGGACCCGGACCGTCCCATACGGTCCGGTCCCCGGGTCATAGGATCTGCCGTCCCATATGGTCCGGTCCCCGGGTCATAGGATCTGCCCATGTCCGGGTCCGGTCTTGTCCGGGCCAAACCCGGAAATTTCCGGGTTTGGCCCGGACGACCCGTATTTTTTTTTTACACTTTTTTCTTTTAATTTTTTTACATTAACCCTAGTTTGTCTTATACACTACCAGTCACTTTTCACCTTTACGAAACAAAACAAGAAATACAAACCATCACACAAGGCCACGCTGATCGGCTCCGCTCTGCGATCTTCCCCTTTCTCTGATCGGCTCTGCTCCCTGCTGTTCTGGTATGATTTTTATTCTTATTATTTTACTTCCTAGTTCTCCGTTTCCTGTTCATCTCCGGTTGCGGCTTCCTCTGCTCCATTTTCTGTTCATTCTCCGGTTTAAAAATAGTTTTGCGTATTGTTTGTGCTAGATTTTTTAAGTTTTATTTAAATTTGTTGCTATTTGATTTAATTGCTGGAAATTTAGACCTGGCATCAATTTATCTTGCTGGAAGTTTGGTTTGATATGCAGTATAAAGTAACATGGCAATTTTTTTTCTAAACAAGGAAATTCGGACATATACGGGTCTGGCCCGGACCGGACCGGAATTCCGGTCCGGTCCGGGCCAGACCCGTATATGGCCGGTCCGGGCAACGGGTGAACAAAAAGGTGGTCCGAATAATCCGGTCCATTCCGGACCGATCCGGTCCGTTCCGGGTTTGGACCGGTGCTTAGTCCTATCCGGAATAATGGGTTGTGCCCTACGA
Source organism: Plantago ovata (assembly GCA_028274465.1). Taxonomy (NCBI): domain Eukaryota; kingdom Viridiplantae; phylum Streptophyta; class Magnoliopsida; order Lamiales; family Plantaginaceae; genus Plantago; species Plantago ovata. Next base: position 41,709,227 of record CM051457.1, on the reverse strand, counting down.
CATAAAATGGTAATTAATGGATAACGGTCTTCGATAACTAGAACTATAAAATAAATTTGCACAGCTTATCTCTAATGAACCTTTAAAAAAACCTAGATATATATTCTAGTTGTTTCTGGTTGATGGAATTGTCGGTCCACGACCTGAGCAGCATGTGCGGATAGGAGTTCCAACAGATACCCTCTAGACTTATACATCGGTTAAGGCTCTGTTCTTTTCGTCTGAACAAAACTAATCTGAATTGAACAGAATTAAACTCAAATGAATAGAACTAAATGAAGTTAAACTGAACAGAACTGAATTTATCTGAACTAAATTGAACTGAATTGAAAATAATCAATTTTCAAATGAAGAGAAAATAACTAAGTATAAAAATATATTGAAGTGTATATAAGTAGATTTAGAGTAGTTCATGTATGACATACTTTGGGTAGTTTAGAAACTAAATAGGCATGCAACTTTTTTTTTTTTTTTTAAATGGTAAATATTACAACTATTCCTACACTACTACTATGTAACATTTTATACCACCTTATATCTCCACACAAACCTCTTATGTCTCTGTTAGCGATCGAACTATACACCTCTCCTTCACCGATCCAATTATTTTCCACTTACCCACGTTATATAACTCCCCAATACGCATGGACACTGGGGACAATCAATATCAAATCAATGAATATATGTGACTCAATTATTAGTAACGGGACTGTGAGGATTTTCACAAAAAGTGTGATAGGTGCTTTAAAAAAATGATGGGTAATGATAGCTACTCATAAAGAAAAGGTTTTTCAAAAGAAATTTCGTTAGCTTATTTGTAAACCTCCAAAACTAAGAGAGCTTGTCACGAGGATGTTAGGCTCTGTTGTTATCAGATTATTCTAATTTCAATCGGAAACAGATGTATTGATGTTAAATTCATTCATTTCAGTTCGTATCAAATCAATTCACATACATTTAGTTCAATTCAATTCATATTTATTAAATTAAATTTAAATTCATTTAATAATAATTATTATTATTATTATTGTTATTATTATCATTAGGGCTCCCCTATCATCATCATCATCATGACAACGAAGTTACCTCAGTTGGTAAGTTGTTTCACCTCCAACCAAATAGGTCGGGGGTTTGAGTCACCGCAGGGATAAATGGGGAGCCATTATTGATTCTCGTTTTTCCGCTTCGAAAAATCATCATCATCATTATTATTACAAATAATTTCTTCAGTTCAGTTCTCAAATCCGTTCAACTCAATTCAATTCAATTAAATTCAAGCCAGTTAAGTTTAAACGAAAATAACAGAGTCTTGCTCCTTTAAGCAGAGCTAATTGTAATGACTTAAAAAAGTGTTGTATGTGACGGAGAAAATCACAAGTGTACGATATCGCAATAAGTAATATATTGATAAATAGAGTATCGTCTCCACAAGGACTGATTTGTTGACAAATACTAACGTATATTAAACTAAGATCTAAAATAGGTGGGAAAATAATATTGAAAGGTTGTATACTAACTAAATACTACGAATATAAACTTTTGAATATATCAATAGACAAGATATCTAGGGATTTTGACTTAACCATAGTTAATCACATGCATTCTCAAACTCTACAGTTAATCACAGCTAATCATGTTGCAGACAATCAAGCTTCCCTAATTAATTCATTAATCTCTCTCGAGAATTAACAAACATGTTCTATCATGCAGTTATCATCTCTCGAATCTCTAACACACATAATAAAACGCATTAAACACTAGAAAACTTACACATGATTGCACAAAACCTATGGATTATCTCTATCTCACAGTATTTTACGGTACTTTAATCTATTGGCAGAATTAATTCTCATCTCTCGAATCTTGAATTAAAACCCTAAAATCATGCGATTGGTGATCAAGCAATTACAAACAATAAGAACAGATTAAAATACTCAACAACCATGAATAAGCAAGAATTAACTTCGAACAATAAAATAAACATGTTCATAACTAGACTACATCATAACCATAGAAAAAGGAATTAGTTCAACATAATCCAAGAATCAGAGATCAATAAGTATGAAGACATAATCCAAGAAAAAGAAAGAAGGAACCGAAAACTGCTCCACGCCTCTCTCTCCTAAAGTGTCGATATCTCTGTCTGTCTGATAAATAGAATAATTGAAAAAATCTAATTTAACCTAATATATAGGAGAATCCCGCAGGAATGCAAAAACGGCTGAAAATATGTGTCTTGCGAGTCCAAAACGGATTAGGAAACTTCAGAAAATGGGTCTTGGGCCATACCCAACCATTAGGCTTTTTTTTCCATAAGCTATTATCATCAAATCAGCTCCAAATAAACTCCTTTTAGCCCGTATCTCCATAAATCACCAACTCGAACTACCTAGACCAAAATAAATATAAAACAAGTAAAACTGAACAAAAATAGCTTTTAAACATGCAAAATATGAAATAAAAATATAGTGATAAGTAGGTATAAAACCGACTTATCAACTCCCCCAAACTTAGACATTTGCTTGTCCTCGAGCAAACAGACACTAAATGCAATGCAAACAAACACAAACAGACACATGCAAAGTCGTTTTGCCAAGCTTTAGAAACATTTTAATAAGCTAACCCAACAACTGTGAACAAGTTCCATACAAAACATAACCAGTTGATAGGTTGAAACTCGCCTCTATTGTTTATACATATACATCCCCATACACATGCACCAAGTTAAATAAAGGATTCTTTGATACATATCTAATCTTGACCCAAGTCATTGACGACTATGATGGATAACTCACACAAATCAAAGGACTTACTCTATTGGCCATATAACAAACAAAGACCACTTCCTGAATGGCAGGACGAGGGTGGTCAGGAGAAAACAATACAAAGAAAAGAGCAAGGATGCTCACACAAGAGAAAGCAAAGACAAACGAAGGAAAGAAACATAACAAGCTGCTGGACCCCATAAGGCTTTTGCGGGTCTTTTATTCTTTCTTCTCTTTTTTTTTCTTTTTTCTTTTTAAACCTATCGGTTGCCTTTTAGCATACAATCTTTTGGTTACCGTAAGGATTGCGAATCCGTGGAGGTGACACAAAGTTCCTAAAAACATGAATGAGATACCACAGCATGGTGTGTACTGCACGACCTCGTCACAACCACGTTGTCATGCCCTATACCGGACCAGCAAGGGAGATAACAACGATCCACAATAAATATTTGACAACTGTATGCTTGGAATTTTCATTTTTTTTTCTTTTCAAACAAAAATCAGCAGCAACTATAACATCACATTATATAACGATGACAATTCCTTAAATGCTCCTTTATATAAATCAAGTAGTTTGCAAATAAGGTAAATGTCGTGACGCCTTATTATATTCATGCTAAAAACAATTATCCATAGACCTTTCGTGAACCGCAATTAGAGAATAGCACACCCATGTGCAATGATGTGTTCTTAGACTACTAAACTTAACCAAGTGAATGTGCAAGTGGATGTAATATACCAATAGCCTGTTTCCTTGCGAATTTCAAACTACAACCAATAACATATTGCATGGAAAAAGTTCACTAACATCGAATTAACTTAATACAAATTTCTAAAACTTGGCAAAAAGACTTCGACTAAACAAAACATGATATGCATGCAACACTATAACAAAACAACACACAACTAGAACTAAAACATCACAAAATACGAGTATTATTACAAAGCTTAACAATGAAATAAAAAACAAAACACACAGATAAATCATCTCTATTTCCTCTCCCCCAAACTTGAGAATGAGCTAGTCCCTAGCACAATGAAAGATTAGAAGGAATAGAGATGAAACACTACTCCCCTGGTATTCAAGTAGCCATGTCCAAGAAACCATACACACCATGAGCAGCAACCATCCTCATCCACACAACCTGCTCCTACTCAACATCAAAACCTTAAAGAAACATTAGTCAAATACTAGCTAGTCCATTTGAGAGACTAACTTGAATGCAAAAATTAATGCAAATGCTCATGGAGGAAGTGTTAATGGTGCTTACGGTTTTTCGTTTTTTCTTTTTTCTTTTACAATTTTTTTTTTAATTTTTAATTTTTTTTAGTATCAGATCCGGACCGCATTGGTGCGGGACCAAGGCGGGGCTGATGCGGGGTACTCCAAAAGTTTCTGGGTGTCCCGCATCAGAGCCGCATTGGTGCGCGCTCTGATGCGACTGAGCCGCCTTGATGCGGTTCAGCACACCTTTTTTTTTTTTTTTGATAAAACTAAATAAGACACAAAATCTAACATGGAGAGTTTCCAATAGAGCTCAATGTTTTTCTTAAACACTCCAACCTAAACCTGCAAAACAAGAACAATAACAATATACTAATATAAATAAAGTCCACCGTTTAGCCACATTACTTAACTCCCCAACTTGATTTCTGCAAACACAAAGATTAGTTCTATAAAAATCAAATAAAGTAAAAGGAGTTAAGAAAACGTCCCTGATTGGTGGTGATGGCTTGGATTTCCTCCCAAGAAGCGCTTCTTTAACGTCACTAGCTTGACGTTAATGATGAGTTAGCAGGGATTGATGAACTTGATGGTGTCAGATCCACCATCTCTGAAATCTTCTTCAGTCACTCGAACATGTTGCTTAGACAATTTACCCCTTTCCTTGCGAACTTCATGTTCAAGAACTTTAAGTTCTTCCCGAAGGCTAAAATAACTTTCTTCTGAATCATGACACTTCATTGCCTTAAACACATTGAATGTGACTTTCTCATCATGAACACGAAGTGTCAATTCTCTTGTTTCCACATCAAAAAGAGCTCTTCCAATCGCCAAGAATGGCCTCCCAAGAATGATGGGGATATCAGAATCTTCCTCCATATGAAGTACAAGAAAATCCACCGGGAATATGAACTTTTAAACCTTAACAAGTACATTCTCCACACTCCCCCATGAATGTTTGATGGAGCGATCTGCTAGCTGCAATGATACTGTAGTAGGCTTCACTTCCTTCAATCCCAATCTCTTGAAAACAGACATGGACATCAAATTTATACTAGCTCCAAGATCACACAAGACTTTTGGAAAATTAGAACCGCCAATAGAACAAGGTATTGTGAAACTCCCAGGATCTTTGAGTTTCGGAGGCAACTTATTTTGCAATATGGCACTACACTCCTCAGTAAGTGCTATCATCTCATAGTCCTCAAGTTTCCTCTTCTTCGACAAGATGTCTTTCAAGAATTTCACATATGTCGGCATCTGAGCAAGGGCATCTGCAAATGGAATATTGATATGCAACTTCTTAAATATTTCAAGAAATTTAGAGAATTGCTTATCTGATTTGTTGTGGCGGATCCTCTGTGGGAAAGGAACTTCTGGTGTAGCATCACTAGATTGTTTTGTAGGCTCTTTCACCACTTCTTGCCCCTTGCTCTTTTATTCATGTTGCTCAGCTGTCTTTAGTGTCACTTTCTTTGGAACTTTTTCTAAATCTATTCCATTCCTCAAGGTAACAGCCATGCAATTTGCTTTCGGATCAGTTCCTTGTGACCTCTCTGAGAGTTGTTTAGCTAATTGTCCCACTTGGTTTTCCAAATTTCGAATGGCAACACCTTGGGCCTGAAGCTGATTTTTAGCCTCAACCATGAATTATTTTTGCACACTGATTTGTGCCTTAGCCTCTTCGATAAACTGATTAGTTGACATGGCCAATTGTGCTACAATATCCTTGAGTGCCGGCTTTCATGGACTTGACTGAGGTTGTTGAAAAACTCCATGAGATTGATTTGTACCACCTTGAGGATTGCTCCAAGAAAAACCAGGATGATCGTTTCTCCGTGTGTTGAAATTTGTATACCTCTGTTGGTTGCCCATATAATTAACTTGCTCTGATGGAGCTTCAGCAAATGGACTTCCAGCTTGACAATCAACCGTCTGGTGATCTCCTAAGCAAATCTCACAAGATACTCCATTAACTTCCACTGGATTGGTTGAAACCTTCACATTATTTTTAAGAAAACATAGCAATTGAATCAACCTTAGCAGCTAGTCATCCACCTTGTCAACCTCATAAATTCCAGCAACTTTCTTCAAACCTATTCTCTCAGTTGGCCATTGACAACTATTCATAGCCATCTACTCAAGTAAATCATGGCTTCAGTTTGAGTTTTCTTCATAAAAGCTCCTCCAGCAACAACATCAATAAGAGTACGAGTAGATGCACCCAAACCATTATAAAAATTTTGAATCACCTGCCATTTAGGAGCTCCATGGTGTGGGTAACACCTAAGTAACTCCTTGTATCTTTCCCAAGCATCATATAAAGATTTAGAATCCTGTTGAGCAAAATTTGCTATCGCATTTTGATGAACGTGTATTTTACACTTTCATTCGAGTCTTTTTTCACCAATTTAGCTATCATCTATGTTAATTTAGCTATATTATAGTGCATTTTATTAGAATAGTGTCACGTTTCCCTTTAGTTTGCATTTTACAGGTTTTAGGTGAAAAACGTGGTTTTCCGGGCAAATATATTGAAGAGAATGAAGAATCGATGTTCCGAGGACATTTTTGGAGTATCTAGAAGATTCCGGATGGGATTTGCAGTCTAGGGGTCGAGTCTGAAGGCTAAAAGGTCACTAGAAGGCAAAAACCGAGTCCGAAAAGGAAAAGAAATCCAAAAACGCGTCGAAAACGCGTCCTTGGCCGGCTGGAACTCCCGGGCGATTCGCCCGGGACGTGGGGCGGTTCGCCCCACACCAGGCGATTCGCCCGGTGTGTGGGGCGACTCGCCCCACACGTTCCGAACTCCTATATACAGTTGCTCAGTTTTCTCCGTTTTTCATACTTTCTCAGACCTTTTTTCATACCTTTCTCATTAGTTTTAGGGGAGAATTCTCCAGAGTCTGTTCTGGGAATTCTTAGCATAGGAGATACTTTTTCTTATCGATTTGGAGCTTGAGAGATCGCGATTCTTCGGAGATTGACAACCTTCGGTAACATTGTATCTCAGATTTTTTCTATTTATATTTATTTAACTTTCAACATGTTTTCATTCAATCTTGCTATGATTTCTGTTGATTGCATGACATCTATGAGTAGCTAAATCTATCGTTGGTGATAGTATGTGATTTCTTAGCGAAGGGCTAGTAATTATGCTGATGGCGGTAAAGCGAATCAGACTTTGAGTTATTGATTTATTTCTTTGATCTATCTAAGCCCTCTATCTTCGTAGTGTTGAATAAAACGGAACACATTGGACAATTCATGATCAAAGATCTCTATGCAAAACGATCGGGTACTTCATGCATGATTATTAACCCACTATGCTTTGAATGATCATACTATCACTAACTTCCATTATCTTGATAAGAAAAACCTGTGCTAAGTCGTCTGTTGATTTTATAGTTTAAGTTAGATTAGATAAAGCTAGTTATAGTCCTTAGAGATCGACACTCGAGGTTATTTTACTACTACACTACGGTTTTCGTTGTAGTTGTGAATTGCCTTTGGCTAAAAAACAAATTTATTTGATTAATTAGAATCTGACAAATTCCGGTTCATCACATTTCTCAACTATGCAGTCTTGGAAGGTGGGAAAAATCTGGAGAGAAACTTGCTAACTAAATCATCCCAAGTCGTAATTGAATTATGAGGAAGAGAGTTCAACCAGCTTTTAGCTTTTCCACTCAATGAAAACGGAAAGAGTTTGAGTCGAATGGCTTCATCTGTGACTCCATATTGATTTTCAGAGTACCCGCTATGTCCATAAAATTAGATATGTGATCATGCGGATCTTCAGTAGCCGAGCCAGTGAATGCTGAATGTTGCACCATCTGAATAAGAGATGGGTGCAAGTGAAAGGAAGTTGCTTCTACGGCAGGCTTAGTGATAAACGTATGAATCCCAGTGGCCTTAGGTAAAGCAAAATCCTTCAACGGTTTGTTCGCATCAGCATCCGTCATAGTGCCAAATAGATATGTAACTTCTTTGCACTATGAATTACCTTACAAACTAAAATAAACTAAATTAGACCCCAATTCAATTCGTATCAATATTGCCAAAGAAAAAGCAAATACAGTCCCCGGCAGCGGCGCCAAAAACTTGATGGAGAAAATCGCAAGTGTACGATATCGCAATAAGTAATATAATGATAAATCGAGTATCGCCTCCACAGGGACTGATTCGTTGACAAATACTAACGTATATTAAACTAAGATCTAAACTAGGTGGGAAAATAATATTGAAAGGTTGTATACTAACTAAATACTACGAATATAAACTTATGAATAAATCAATAGACAAGATATCTAGGAATTTTGACTTCACCATAGTTAATCACATGCATTCTCATACTCTTCAGTTAATCACAGCTAATCAAGTTGCAGACAATCAAGCTTCCCTAATTAATTCATTAATCTCTCTCGAGAATTAACAAACATGTTCTATCATGCAGTTATCATCTCTCGAATCTCTAACACACATAATAAAACGCATTAAACACTAGGAAAACTTACACATGATTGCATAAAACCTATGGATTATCTCTACCTCACACTATTTTACGGTACTTTAATCTATTGGCAGAATTAATTCTCATCTCTCGAATCTTGAATTAAAATCCTAAAATCATGCAATTGGTGATCAAGCAATTACAAGCAATAAGAACATATTAAAATACTCAACAACAATGAATAACCAAGAATTAACTTCGAATAATCAAATAAACATGTTCATAACTAGGCTACATCATAACCCTAGAAAAAGGAATTAGTTCAACATAATCCAAGAATCAGAGATCAAGAAGTATGAAGATATGATCCAACAAAAGATAGAAGAAAAAGAAAGAAGGAATCGAAAACTGTTCAACGCCTCTCTCTCCTAAAGTGTCGATATCTCTGTCTGTCTAATAAACAGAATAATTGAAAAAGTCTAATTTAACCTAATATATAGGAGAATCCCGCGGGAATGCGAAAAGGGCTGAAAATATGTGTCTTGCAAGTCCAAAACGGATTAGGAAACTTCAGAAAATGGGCTTTGGGCCATACCCAACCATTGGCCACTACAAGGAAAACGGATTTTAGCGACGGATAGGTCAGCGATCCGTCGCTACAGGCGATTAGCGACGGAATCTCCATCGCTAAATAGGACGTCGCGAAAAGTGGCGTCGCTAAAATAAATAGCGACGGATAAACCCATCCGTCGCCAGATTATAGCGACGGATAAACCTATCCGTCTCCCTAGTGGTCGTTGACCATTATGGAGACGGAACGAATTTTCCGTCGCTATTATTTGGCGACGGATGGGTTTATCCATCGCTAAAAGGATGTGACACGTGTCCTTCCCTGGCCTAGTGTTCTGGGCGACGGATAGCGTAATCCGTCGCTATATTTTATATATATATTTTTTTTAATTTCTGTTTTTGTTTTCATATTATGTTTGTTATTGAGTTAAAATTGAATGCGCCAGAGATTTATATACGATGATTGACAGTACGAAACTAAAAATTTCATTGAACAAACTAAAATAGTACGTACATAAATACTAAAATGTACGAAAATAACCATAAATACTAAAATGTACCAAAAAAAATTTATTTGTTCTAAACATATCATTCAACAAACTAAAAATTTATCTGTCCGCCCAATACTGCTTCCACAGGGGCCACTCCTCCTCCGCAATCCACCCCGGCTTCTTCCCTGATGCCTTCATCTTGGCGACCTTCTTCCGGAGGGCTTCGGAGCCTTCATGTTCGAAGGCATACCACAGCTCCGACTTGAGCTTGTTGGGGACGAAGAACTTCTCCTACATTTCAGAAAGTATACAAAATTCAGACTAACATATATATAACACGGTGACTAACATATCACCCAAATAATTGCACATTGTCCTATTTCAACTAACACGCGGTGACTAACATATCACTCAAACAATTGCACATTGTCCTATTTCAACTAACACACGGTGACTAACATATCACCCAAGTAATTGAGAACATACCACTTAAACCATAAGAGAAGAAGAATGATTACTAACCTCCAGAGCATTCCAAATCTCCGTCTTCCGCTCCGGAGTGAAAGTATGCCACTGGGCTCCAAGTGGTGGGAGAGCCACTTCCTTCGTGATTCCTTGCTGATGAACTGCGCAGCATCCCTCGGCATCAACCTGTTGCAATAACGTACACAAATTAATCCAACTAAATAAAACATACAATACCAAGTAAAGACCTATTCATGTACTTACACATGCTCAGCCATGGGCCAGACGACGAGCTTGTCATTCACCCGCTCACCCGCCACGTACACCTCCCCCGTGTACCCATCATCCGGCAGGTTTGCAAACACTTCTGGGCCACCAACGTTCATTGTCTGTACGCATAAAATTGAAGTTTGAACCATGATAATTTGTAACAAAAAATAAAGTCTAACTTATAACTTATCTTAAGGTGAGTATATATACAACTTCTTGGTTTACATATTTAACTTATAACATTTCCTTGGTTTACATGATTACCGCAATACAAACTTTCCTTGCTTTTCAAGACCCCGACTACACTTGATTGTTAGTTAACTTATTGTCAGTTAATAAGTTGTCACTTAAAAAGTACAGACGAGGACTCGGAAAGTAAGGAAAGTTTGTAATGTTTACTCTATGGATACCAGGAAATAAAGTCCATTTATTAATAACAACGGCATTAATTAAATACAATGTTCACAACACAATGGGTGTTCAGTTAAATACAATCAGTTTGCTTAAATATCAGTAAGGCTTACCAATGGGTGCAAACCAATAAAACGCTTACTGATCGACAATAAACGTATAGTATTAGTTATCACCCAATGTAAGCCTAATCCAACACTTCCAAACTAATATATGTATATCATCATCACACCTATTAATTTCAATGAAAAACAAACTCTTATGTGTATTCAGTCAAATACAATCAGTTCGATTAAATGTTGGGGAGACTTTTCTATGGGACCTAACCAATGTAACGCTCACTGGTCGATAGTAAGCATATACTATTAGTTAGGGCCCAAGAAAAATCTTACCAACACACAGAAACCGATTATAATAGCATCATCACACTTAATAACTTATATAACATAATTAAAATAATTAACATAATTATAATTATCAGAGCTAAGTAGAGAGAATTTTAATCTTTTTAATTAATCAAACTTAATCCAACTTAATTCAAAATTTAACAAAATATTAAGCAAATTTAACATAAATATTAAGCATGAATATAATTCATGAAAACAGAACTGACTTAAGCAATTTAACAGAACTAACTTAAAGCAAATTTAACATGCATATTACTCAAAATATGCAACATAATCATACTAAATTACAGAATAGATTGATAGATTACATCTATTTCAATCTACTTTAATAAACCAAAAATTACTCAAAATAAATATAAATAATTAAATTAACTAATTAACATAATTAACCAGATTTATTTAACTGAATTAATCTATATTATACTAATTACAGTTAATATAATCAATTAACATCCTCTCATTAATTAAAACAAATTTATAAAATTAAATAAGAAATAAAAAAAATGGAAGAACAAACTGATTATTCCTATACAACATATATAATCTAACAATTTACAACTAGAAAAATCATAATTAAGCACAAAAATTAGAAAGCCCCAAAATATAGGGTTAGGGTTCTAACCTTTTATTTGGGCAGAGAATCTGAGGTGGTGGCAGTGGTGGATTTGAGGCACCGTCGAATCCTCTACATCCACAAACAAGAAACACAAACAAACAAAGGGAATAAGATAGAGTCAGATTCGAAACCAAATTAGAGAGAAGAAAATTTCGCAGATAAGAAAGGGTAAGAAGATACAAAACATTAAAACGAGACTTACCGTGGTGATGTCGTCGAGGTGGTGGAGCCGATCCGTGGTGGTGCTGGTGGTGGTGGATTTGAGATGGGAGGAGAAGAAGAGTTAGGGTTTGAGATTTGGAAGGGAAGTGAATGAATCTGTCTGTCTGCATCGTCTGTATAATCGACACTTAGCGACGGATAGACTTATTCGTCGCTAAGTGTTCATTTATTTATTTATTTTTTCAATTTTCTTTATTCTGGTCAACAGAGTTAGCGACGCATAGACTTATCAGTCACTAATTTAGCGACGGATAAATTTTATCTGTCGCTAGGTTGATGCCGGATTGACCGTTTCCAATGACGAACTGGGCTTAGAGCGCAGTTCGTCATTATCCGTCGCTAACCGTAGCGATCCGTCGCTAATTAGCGACGGATAATATCTGTATCTACTAGTCCGTCGCTAAATGCCTGATTTCTTGTAGTGGGCCCTTCTTTTCCATAAGCTATTATCATCAAATCAGCTCCAAATAAGCTCATTTTAGTCCGTATCTCCATAAATCACCAACTCGAACTACCTAGACCAAAATAAATATAAAACAAGTAAAACTGAACAAAAATAGCTTTTAAACATGCAAAATATCAAATAAAAAGATAGTGATAAATAGGTATAAAACCGACTTATCAGTATGGTTATAAGGATCGATAATACTCTCATATCAATATGGTGTGCCTTTCTTTTCGTAAGTCATCCTAGAAAGTTAGATGCTTGAAAGTCATATGGGTGGTATGGAGTTGAAATTGTATGTAGGAGGTGCAGGGTTCGATTTCTGACATCGACATTTGTTGAAAGTATAAGTTATAAGGTGGTTAAAACGATACTAGAGTTTGTTTAGCTTCGAACCATTGTAAATAACTTATATATAATTATATATAGAAATAAAATTAGGTACTTTTCATGGAGTGCTATCAGGGTGAGAAGTTTCTTAGAATGATACGGAGGAAAATGTATGTTGAGAATGTGTGTGGACGTCTTCTAGAGTGCGTACGAGCCAGTGATACTGTCAGAACGATGTGCATGTGTTAGTTTGTATGAGTAGCCATATCTCATGTATTCAGACATTTGACACCCACAGCCAGAGCGTTATACTTGGTCCCCTGAATTTTTAGAGAAGTTAACTGGATGAATTAAAAATGTAACTAGTGTCCTCAAAACAACAATCCTATACTTCTTTCATTATAAAATCACATAATTATTTTAAAAACACCATGTTATATAACACCATGTTGATCATAGAAAAAACTGAAAATTATTAGCGGTAAGACCGATTGAGGAGAAAAATAAATGAAGTATTTAACCATTAAATTTTCTGCATGCATGCTAAACATAGTTTTTAACTGAATACTATGTTTAACGAACCAAAAAATATGATACAATTGGTGACTCTGGGTGACTAAGGATATACATACATCTTGGTTCCCAAATCAACGAAGCTGTACTACTGATTTCTTACTACAACATCTAATGCTAGCTTATCCGCCAGGTTCTAAACGCCTCAATGCCGCCATGCTCAATTTCACAGTACTATCGATCTCTGCATGTACTCGCAACGTTTCACATCTGGCACCCTCTCATGCATCTTGGATGCAACAAGCCACAGATGGCATCCTCGCACTTCAACTTAGAAGGGCTTTGCATAAGCGAACATGTCTTGAAACACAGAGGCCTGGTTATTATACTGCATTTGCGAGATGAAAGGGTCATCTTGTAATCCATCAAAGAAATGGAGCTGAAAATCAACAGAATTCTCAAACTCATTCCACTTCGTCCCGCTCTGGACCTCTTTATCACTAGTGAACTCAGGTGACTGCCCTGAGCTGCTAGAGTCCGTATGCAACGTAGGCACTGAATCAGATGCGTCGAATTGCAAGTAGTCAATCACAGGATGCGATGCAAAGAAACTCGTTGCCTGTACAACCGGTTCTTGTGTTGCCATTTTGTTATCGTACACAACCGGTTCCACCTTGGGCTTCACTTCCAGTTCCTCACTATCTGAGAATTCCACTTCGTTCTGGTCTAGATCGAAATGCTTTTCCAGAGCTCCTTTCTTGTTATATATTCGACACAATACCCAATCATCAAGCTGCAACAATGAAATGAACAAATGATCAGTTTGACTGGGTTGACTTTTGTTTCAAACTGCTTAATCTAGTATCACAAATTAGGTTGACTTTTTTTCGAACTTTAAAACAATCACATATCTTACATCTATTCATATACACACCTTAGAGTTGCCTTTCTTGCCGGTAGCAGACCTATCAACATTAGCCAACCGATACTCGTGCATAATCCAATTAGTCTTCACACCTTTGGGGGCCTTACCGGCATAAAACACAAGCGATTTCTTAATCCCGAGAGTCTTGGGCTTACCCACGGGCTTATCAGCACCGGTAGCTTTCCAGTAACCGGTACCGGCGGCCCTGTTAGGCCTTGACCCATTGGGATACTTCCGGTCTCTCGGAGAAAAGAAGTACCATTCCTTTTCACCATACAGTGCCTGACCTGTCAACAATTCCATCACATCCAAAGCTTTAGCAACCAATTAAGGAAAACCTAGGTCAGTCACCGATACCTCCAGAGCAATAATTATTGATGCGTACAAAGCATTTATGAACACAATCAGTAATTTATCTGTTATGAAAATCAAATGCTCTGAATGAATCAATTTTTCGCTCTGAAAATAAACAAAAGGGGCAAATCAGGTACTGTACCAGGGAGCTGCCATGGATCGAACTTGTAGAGGTCGATTTCAGCAACAATTGGGGTTGAAATTTGGTGGCCGGCACATTTGCGGATGAGGTAGTGAACCACGAGCTCTTCGTCGGTTGGATGGAACCGGAATCCGGCGGGTAAATTGAGCTGCTGATCGTCAACCTTCATTGGCGGTTTGGAGTTTGGGGTTTATACACGGATTGAGGATTATTTGTAGAGTGAGAGGTGCTGGCTGTCTTTACTTGGCTGTGGAGAGGCGGAGATTGTTTTTGAGTGAAATGAGTTGGAGAGGAAATGGAACATTCTGGGTTATATATAGAAGTTTGGTTTCTTATTTGTGTGTTTAACTGTTCAACACGTGTGCCTATCATCAAGTCTATGGTCCCAATCTGTCTATGAGATGGTAGAGTAAGGCTTCTTTATTGTTTTATTTAAAAATTACTGTAATTATTTTAATTATTTTTACTTCAATTCACTTCATATATCATTCTAAATCCATTCAATTCAAATCAGTTTATATTTGTTTATTAATAGTATTTTATATAACAAATAAATTCAATTTAGTTCAACTTCATCTGATAAAGAAAATAGAGTCTAAGTGTAATACACGCCTACAAAACGCAACACACATTACAGTGGTTCTAACATAACCATTTTTTTTTTAACTAAAGAAATGTATTAAGAATTAATAGAAGCGAGATGATTCTAAAATAGTAACAAGTCTGTTCGAAATCTTGTTCTCAGATGACCTTAATGTAGAGATTCGAGTATTTAAGGGGTGCATCTCACATTTTTCAATAGTAAATGTGATTTAAAAAAAAAAAAACATAAAATGTAGGTTAATATGAGGGTTTTTTTGTGATTTTAAAAACAAACTTGTGGGAATTTTGACTAGAGTAAATGTTTTTTTGAAATTTCATAGACAGACAAATCCAGTGAAAGGTTTGATGTAGTTTGGTTATGTACGTTGATCCGGTGGAATGTATCAGTTTTAATTTTCGTTGTACATGCTCCGAGCATTTCTTATGCTCCTTCATAATATATTTTTTGCCGTTAAAAAAAGAAGAAAATCTAAAGTAGATAGAGCATGAAAGACTAGCATAGAGTTGTCATTAATAATACAAATAATTTAAAAAGTGAGGTCTCCAAAGAGTAAAAACTTAAAAAATGTTGGATATATTCCTTCTTTACATTATAATAAATCGATTTTTTTGTGGTCTAGGGGTTTTTCAAAGTCGATCAACGGAGAAATTACAAAATTCAAATAAAGAAAAAACTCTACATTTTAGATTTTTTCTTGTTTGAAAAATCATCAAATAAAAAAGTCAAATTATTAGTGTTGAAGCACAGGAGTATATTAGAAAGTGAGAGGGGCTCGTGCGGGGTTTGGTAGGACGTAAGCGCTTGCGCCAGCATCGTGCAAAATGCACCTGAGCTAGTAATGAAGAGTCGGTCATGGGGCGGGGCCTTTGGGTCTTTCTAGATTAGGTGTATTTCTTATCGTACCCTTTTTTATGAGTCAAAGGCTGACTCGTCCCACATTTTCCCACTTGGCGCCTCCACAAATAGCTCAATTCTATCCATGCATCTTTCAAATATCAAAACAAAACAAATCAATAATGCAATTTATAATTTGTCCATGCATTTTATGGCACCTATATATATAGTTTTTTTAATTAATATTCAAACAAAATATTCAAAGAGTATCTATCTAACGTCCCAACCACTCATCGTTCGAAGACCCGACCTTTTGGGCCGGCGCGGTTATTCTTGGATTGCTATCTGGGGTGATATGGTAGCTCCACAGACCAACATGTGTTCCAATCTAAGCATTTTGTCCTCACTCATGCGCGCACTGGAACTTCCCAGTAGGTCACTCATCTTGTAATTGCTCTAGAGCAAGTACGATTAACACTGTTCTTCTGGATAAATTTCCAAAAATAAAACTGCACATTGTTGTCATGAATGCGTTCTCAACCCCTTTAAGCCTTTAAATTTCTCGGACATTACAATCTTCATCCGTTCATATCCATCAAATTCTAACACATTAACATTTCTAATTATTTAATTAGCAATCATATTCTACTATATTCTACACTTCACCCATTCAGACCACCACACCCTAAAGTCCATTTTGGAAAAACATTTAGGGAAACTCTAAAGGCCATTTGAGGCCAGAGATGGACCATGTCGTCCATGGGATTTTAATTCTAGGATTTAAAAGGGAAAAAAAAAATATTTAAAAATTCTAGAATCGATTTGTTTTGCCACGTCACAATCTCAAATTATTTGGGATTTCATATGCTTGGTGATAAATTTACTTTTTACCCCCTACACCGCTCCGTATAAATAGGCATATACTGTCCAAAAAGTCATACCTACCATGCACACTTTCCTAGTATTAAAAACCTTATTGAAAATCGATGCATACGGCGTAGTATCTGCTCAGCTTACGATCTAAGATACCTCGACCTTCTATTTGCTATTGATTATCTTAAGGGCTCCCTTATCTTGATCTATTAAGATTTGTTTCATGTAGAAGGTTGATTTCATACTTTCCTATTGTATTTCAGGTTATACACACTATACTCACAATCACATTACCTCAAGTTTAGGGCTAGTGCCTTCTCTTTATTTCTCTTTGTTTTTGTATGGTTTTGAGTACTGATATTTATTGTTTATATGAACGTATCGGTTGGGCATGTTGTTGGTACTCTAACTAATCAATTTGTATAGAAGCTGATTGAGTTTCTTAGACATATCGATGTTAAATGTTTATGGAGTACAAGTAGAGAAATTAAGCTACTCTAATAATCTTGTTTATTTCGCATTATGATTGCAATGACGGTAGTTTCATAACTTGAATTTGTAGTAGTTTTATTAGGTCAGACTCAACCCGCTTGATGTTGTGTGTATCGGAATGGATACAACTATTCCTTTTTCATGCCGACCTAACCATTGTATTTGAAATTAAGTCACAATTGTTGACGCTCACATGTTAGTATGTTTTTTATTCACACTTTTATACGTTATTAGTCGTTAGCACTTAGCAACATTTTCCAAAATTATACAATTATTTAATCTAAATTTTATAAAAACTATGTCCAAACATCAAACGTCTAATTTGCTAAAAATGCCATGATACGCCTTCTTCTTCTTGTTCTTTTTTTTCTTTCAGAAACGATGTAAATCATTATTATAAGTTATAACGTTTCGTTTTCATTGAGTACTCCATGAACTCATCATCCTCACGGCTGCGTTTTTCTTCATCTTCTTCACCTAGAAGTTGCAAGGTAGGTGACTCATGACAAGAATTCAACCAATAGTATTAATAAAGAGTAATTAATATAATTGTCTCTGTCTTTAGATGAACACTGTCTGGATGATGCCTTTTCAATTTATTTATGTATTTTCCTCCATAATTATCTAGCAAGTACAGTGATAGATTCGTTTTTTAGTGTATTAAGTTTGAATGAGTTGCATACTTGCTCATTTTATATGCTGCCGCCAGGCCCGCAGCCACCATTTTCAAATACTAACATCATTTTTTATTAAAACTTTTTTTAGGAATTAATAAGATCTGATTTTCATTTACAAATAAAAGAGCACCAATTACTAATTGGCTAATCATCTAGGCCCTCTCGTAAACATGAAGTATTATATGCAAGTTGGTGAGTTACATCATTACAAGTGCGAGGTAAATTCAGTTTATTTCAACCAATATAAATTTATTAAATTCAATGCAATTCAATTAAGTTCAACTTGATTTAAATTTCTTTAAAGGAATAGAACATAACCTTACCCAAGATTCATTTTGGGCGAGCACATTCAAAATTGAAGTTTCTTATGAATTATATCCACTTTAATTCATGTTTCTCAAAATTAAGGCCTTCTCCAGCAGTTGATACTCAATTGAACCTTAAGTTCGACACGTCAGCATTCCACTCAATTTAAACCCCAACACTCCAACAGTTACTCCCCTTTAATATCTCTTTTACTTTTCATTTTCTCATTTATTTTAAAATTTCATTAATAATCTCATTTTCACTATTATTAATTAATTGCAATTACATTATATAAATTTTAAAAATAACAATGCTTTGAAATAAATATTATAATAAACAAGAATTTTCATTTTAGAGGTTAAACAATGTCGTCGTGTAGCTATTTTAATTTTCATGAGCTTTTGTTTATGTAAGATTTGTAATTTTATTATTATGTAAGGCGTATTACTTTTAGTTGTGATATGAATTACTAAATGATTTATTGAATGAGTGTATTTTATTTTTTGTAAATATCATAGAATAAATGGAAATTTACAACAAAAAAGATCGGGCATCAATCAAAGAAAAAGAAGGTGGAAAAGAAAAAAGAAAAAAAAAAGAAAGAAATGAAAAAACAAAAAAGAATGAAAAAAATGAAAAGATAAAAAAAAAAAAACTAATAAGCATCAAGTGTTGAGGTGTTTGAGGTGAGCATCGATGCTCACCTCGCTCTCCAGCATAGCTTTATGGGCCTCAAAGTCCCATTTTAAGACTTTGTTGGAGAAGGCCTAAGTATCTAGCCGATAAAGTATTGTGACGTAAGGTACCACGGCCCGAGAAAACCCCTATATTGGCTTCTTATAAAGAAATATGACCAACAATGGAAATGCACGAGGAGGTATCATTTTTGTGTTTGCTCTTGGCATAATGGTATTGTAAAGATATTCTTCATGGAATGTTTAAGATTCACAAGTGTCAAGTGGGTAATTAACTTTATTAAGTAGGTTCGCGTTACATTCTACTAGGTGATTAAAATAGTGAATTATGAAGTGAAGTGATGGTGAACTCTTCTAGTTTAATCCGATCCAGACAAACTATAGTGGTAATGGTAAAACTAAAGCATTAGTGGTCCAATTTTCCTCCAATGACATGGCAGATGTCCTTTTTACCACCAATCATTAAACTTAAAACCCAATTACTATAATCTTTTAATACTAATTATTATATATGCTAATGATCATCATACTATTGCAATGACGTGTTCCATGACCTTATAAGGACGTCTTTGGATTTGTATCCTACTTTTGTCTCAAGAGTCAAGTGGCAGCCGTTTTATAATATTGCAATAGGGTACGTAGAATCTCTAAAGAAGTACTCATATAGTATGATGGATCCATTGAACTTGAATCTTCTTGTCTTTGTTCCTTGTAAAATAATAAATTACATTCACATACTAATTTCAATAGGATGATTATCATCTTACGTACCGCATGATAATATCATCTCACTAGCTAGCTAGTAGTATAATATTTGGTGGATGTTTCTAGGAAAGTGCTTAGTTAAGTCCAAATCATACGAACCATTCTTGAATCTTGACCACCACTGCTTCGGTTTTCTGCATATTTTTGGTGATCACTTTCGTTTCGATCTAATAACTGAATATTTTTCCAATCATGAACTGAATCTTCTGCCTCTCAATTATTAGCGCGCCAACCCACAAGATCTAACGTTCTAAAAACATTCTAATGGTTAAACCTGGAAATGACAATACATTTTGCTTATTTTCGATCACGACTACGCATGAAATAGTGAAATATATCAAGAAGCATAATGTTTATACATGTTGAAATATATTTCACATATTCATGAATCCAGTATGTTTACAAAAGAATTTTCTGCTACAAGTCTTGTTCTGTTTTGATCTGGAGCAAGTCCAACACAAGCAGAAAGAATTAAATCTGTGATCATACATTCTAACTAAACAAGAATGCCCTAGTCCTACTACATGCTAGCTGCACAAAATTGACTACAGTCTACTCTCCGATAAAGGCTTATGTCTAACTTGGCTCTAGACGCGTCTCAACTGATTCATCAACTTCCTTGGCAGTTAACTGATCTTGCTCTTCATATTACAATGACATCCTTTCACACCCCTCTAGCATTTCCTCTCATTCTCCTGGGGAAGTGAGATTAGTTGAAGTTTTAGGCCTATATGCAGCTATGGAGTATACATTTGCCAAACCAGAAATATTTTACAGACATCACACCGCTATTCGACATGCATTCAGAATGGCCTAGTGTAGCCAAACATGTCTTGGAACATATCATTGCACTGCATTTGTGTCACTTTAGAGTCATACTGTAACCCATCGAAGAAATCGAGCTGAAAGTCAAGATCACCCCCAAACTCAGGTGACAACACATTATCCGAGCTACTAGAGTCCGTATGCACCATACGTTCTAAACCATCCGTGTCCGAATGCAAATAGTCATCGATCATCTGCATTGCCAGTATTGCATCCATGTTCGGTTTCTGTTCTTCTTCTTCGCTATCCGATAACCATACCTCATTCTTCTGTTCAACAACCACCTTGTCATGCTTCTCAATAATTCCTTTCTTGTTGTATATTCGACACAATACCCAATCGTCCAGCTGCATTATCAGATAAATCATGATCAGTCCCCCTGAGTCATGTAAAACAACACATGAAAACCGGAACGAAAAGTACCTTCGAGTTGCCTTTCTTGCCAGTTACACACCGATCAACATTAGCCAGCCGATACTCATGCATAATCCAGTTAGTCTTCACACCTTTCGGGGCCTTTCCCGCATAAAACACGAGCGATTTCTTAATCCCGAGAGTCTTCGGCTTTCCTACCGGTTTATCTGCCCCAGTAGCTTTCCAGTAACCGGTCCCAGCAGCCCTGTTAGGCCGTGAACCGTTGGGGTACTTACGGTCTCTGGGAGAGAAAAAATACCATTCCTTTTCACCATACAGTGCCTTGCCTGTCAAAGACATAACATCAAACAGTTAGTGACCAATATTATAGTTTGGATCAACAGTTTCAACTTTGACCTGACTACTCTTAAATTATAATAATGAAAATATGAAGCGAAATTATATTATGAAAATTTATCATTTGATGATTTATCATTATATAGTTTAAAAATAATCGGAGTCAAAGTTGAAATTCGTTGAAAAAACAAAAGTCAAACTGGACACAGGAGGAGGGAGTAATATCCAAAAACAGGGGGGAGTACAAAAGGTAAACAGAATTGTTACAGTACCAGGAAGGTGCCATGGATCGAACTTGTAGAGGTCAATTTCGGCTATGATTGGGGTTGTAATTTGTTGGCCGGCACATCTGCGGATGAGGTAGTGAACCACCAGCTCCTCGTCGGTTGGATGGAATCGGAACCCTGCCGGAAAATTCAGTTGATGATTGGCACTGGTCATTTGCTGTTTGTTCCTTTTGAGTATTGTTTTTTGGTTAATGGATTGTTTTCTTGTTTTGTGTGAACTGAAATATGTGAATGAAGAAATGGAAGATTCGGGTGAGAGTATATATAGGCTCTGGGTTGGGTGAGTCGGGTCATCGTTGACCCATTGACGTTATTCGGCTTTAGTTTGATATCCACACTACTATTCAATTAACTTTGGTACTGTATGTGGTCATGTAAACGTACTTAGGTACCTAATCATGAGATTGTGATGCAAATTATTTTTTAAAGGCCTTTTCTCTGTTTCTGTTTTTTACTTGACACTCGAATTCACATTCTGAAGAAGTATACATGTTGTACACTAAGTAAGTAATGATGTAAAAAAATATATTAAAGGTTTAATACATTTTTAGATGAATTAAGATTTCTGCCCTAGCACAGTTGGTCGATAGGTGCCACCTGCCCGACCAACTGAAGGTAACCAAGCAAGTAAGAAGTCCGGAGCCCAAAAGTCATGAGTCATCCGGACAAGAGGTGGTCGCACGTACGGTCAAAGAAGAGTGAATCCTCCAAGTAAGAGTTGAGTCTGAGCACAGTCAGTCGGAAGCACCCCGAGTCCGAGCAACTTCCCGGGTTACCAGTGCTAGAGCTAAACAAGTCCAAGAGCACTCTTTCGATTGACTCTAGAAGCAACTATGTCGACTAACTTCTGTTTGTACGTGGTCAAACTTGGTAAATGATTCAAACCTCGTATTATTAGGATCATAGCCAGCAAGAACAGTCCATTAAGTCTAAGGCCCATCTTCTAAACATAGGATGGGCTAAGTCCATTAAAGGCCGGTGAACCTAAATTCAAGTAGTGTGGCGCGATTCGAAACAGACAGTTGGCGATCTAAAACGGACTCTTGAAGAGCTAGCCTAACTGCTGACAAATCTCATTTTTTAAAGTCTATCAACTGGCTTGGCTTACGCAACTATGTCATGTAGTACTGATCCCCTCATTCTTAAGCGTCCATCCAGATCCTAGCAACTCACTTTTTCGCCGCCTTGCAAGTCTTTGGAAGCGT
Source organism: Plantago ovata (assembly GCA_028274465.1). NCBI lineage: Eukaryota > Viridiplantae > Streptophyta > Magnoliopsida > Lamiales > Plantaginaceae > Plantago > Plantago ovata. The sequence goes on along the minus strand of CM051457.1, from coordinate 41,686,346 downwards.
TTGAAGCTCATCCTAAACACTAATTAAGAACTACCAAATCACCCCGTATCAACTACAAAATACAACTCTACAACCACTACACGAGATTGGTCCTAAGAAGTCATTTCTCCAATGGCACTTGGCCAAGTGCCTCAGGTCATCTTAATTTTAGAGCGCTACTGCATTACTACATCAATTTCCACAAAGGGGTTGTAGGATGATGCTGAAGGTGAATACTCATCTCAATTTATAGTCAATAATTTGTTCAACATTTCAACTGCACCATTTATGTGCTTGTTCAACTTTCAACTGCATTCTTCACCCTCGACTAAATTAATTTAGAAAGTCACCATGCAACTTGTCAATTTATTACGCAATTTAGCACCAATAATTAATTCAACACTTAGATTTTTATTTAACAAACTTATTTATTATTAAATGTTAAACCTTAAATTAACTTTGAGAGTGATCTAATTCTTGCATCATAAACGGAACCACATATGACGTGAGCAATATATACTGCAGTAGTATTGTCGGGGAGTGAAGTGCATTTGACGGCTGGAGGGGGGAATGAAGAGCCCCACGTGTGTATATTACGTCAGCGCTTGCGCCACCTAGCCAGCAGTTAGCTGGCTAGCTTGCCTTTTTGCGTGACTCACAAGACAATATGTTGACCAGTCTGACTTTTTGCACATTGCCACGAAAACGTTGTATAGGACTCACGACTATACGTAATACTTCATCCGGATCAGGAGACTCTAACTACGTCATTTTGATTTTTTTACTTTTCTATATTCGATTTGGTCTCAATTAATTATAATTTATTGTATTCCTTGCAGCTGAATGGAGTAAAATTAATTTTGAAGTTGCCATATTCAGCCGTCTCAATGGGATGGGTGTTGGAGTGGTGGCCAGGAATACGGCTGGTGAAGTGTTGTGGTCAATGGCGGAGTCAGGTAGGGTCCAGTGAGGGCACTAGACCCCACTGAAATTATAGCTAATATAGTATATATAGTATCAACATTAACAAAAGCTTTTTTGTCCCGTGGTTAGAATGGATTGCTTTTATACTACAGGTCTTGTGTTCGACCCCAAGATGGGTAATAAGTGAATTTCTTGTCCTTTTTACTGGTTTGAAACTTTTAATCTTTCCTCTCTATCTTTTTTGTTTTCTTGTTATTAATTTATTTAGACTTTTTTCAATGATTTAAAAAAATTATTATTTATACCTCACGTTTTATAAATTTATTATTTTTTCCTTTTACATTTAGATGTGCATATTCAATCTTTTTTAACTATCGATGTGGCGTGTTTTAATACTTGAAATCTTATCTACATTAATTCAAGGTTAAACTTATTGCGTATTTATATAAAATATTATTTTGATATTTTAATGTGTATATATAGTTAGAAACATATGAAAAATGAATTTATTTTTAAAATTATTTATTAGATTATTATATATAATTTTTTTCAAAGCTTTTCTAGAAAATGTCGATATATTTAACTTAGACTCACACCCACCTGAAATTTGCATCTGGCTTCGCCACTGGTCGTGGTGGAAGCAACAATTCATTGCCCATATCCAGGACCCCGAAACGGCAAAGGCTTTTGCTGCTCGTGCTGCCATTCAATTGGGACGGGAACTGTATGTTCGGTGCCTTATTGTGGAAGGAGATTGTTCTAAGGTGGTGCAACAATTATAACATCCGCATTCAGGTTCACTTATTTGTTCTCGGAGCATAATTGAGGATTCAAAACTTTTATTTTCTTCGTTTGAAACTATTTCTTTTGCGTAGGTTAGACGAGACTGTAATAATGCGGCTCATTTATCAGCTCGTGGTGCTTTTGTTGACAGTGTTGGTTCTCATATACTCCCGTTTGAGGCCCCGGATGTACTTTCATGATGCGTTCTGATGATATATAATTCGTTTTTCTCTCAAAACAAATTTAAAATTATGAAAGTATATTTATTACTCATCTGTTTTTTTAGATTCTATACGAATTTCATTTTTGTCCGTCTTTTTTATTCTATACGTTTCTATTTTTGGCAAATCTCTATCTTACAACTTTATTGTGGGTCCTGCCGCCCCTTATGAATAAACTTTGGTATCCTATTTGTAGTAAACTACAATTTATACGATTGATTCAGTTTTCACGAAATACACATTGGTTGGTAGTGACAATATGGAAGGTTAACGTTTCGCGTCTTCAAAGTTTTGCCTTAGGACTTAGGAGGAGGGCTTTCCCGTGAGTAGGTTCTCCGTGCGGAGAATCCTTACTCAATAGTACAACTGTGCTCTATGCATTCTCCTCTGCCAGTCTTCTCTCAAATGACAAGTGAAGATCGTAAACTTGGCCAGATCTTTAGTGGTCTGAGTTGATAAGAAAAATATGTCTAGTTCGTATCGTGCGTTCCTCTACGAACTATGAGGCTTTATAAATACAAGCGTTGGTGAAAGGCCGCGAACCTAAAAGATCCAAACCTTGAATTATGTGGACCTCTAGGGCACTTTTACAAATGTGCCTAGTTCATTAAAATAACTCCTTCTAGAGAGGCAGAGATTTAGAGGTCCGGAACGGGAGTCAGAGGGACAAGGAGCATTACTCAAGCACTTAACAGGTTAGAGTGTACGAAGCTCATTTATTACGAAGTTTAAATACTTGTTTGTATTGCTTTACAATTGGATCAGGACAAGGTTCGCATCACAACCACCACATGGAGAGAAAAGACAAGAGAAGTGTGGAACCTTCTAGATAGCACAAGAAGATACAGATAAATGGGCCTGGGCCAAGCCCATGAAAGTCAACGTTGGGCCTACCCAACATATGTGGACGAATAAGAAGCTGACAGATGGAAGCAGGAGATTGGGTCGACCTAGGGTTTGCCATCAACTATATAAGGGCACCATTTCCAACGAAAAGGTAACTGGTCTTAATTAAGTACATTTATTACTCTAAGACAAGGAGAACCTTCAAGCTCATTTAAGTAAAGTCTCGCACCGGCTTGACTTAGGCAAGCCGGAGATAAACATACATCCACACGCGCCTTTCTAATCTCAGGTGCACAATTGGACATAGAGAGAACCTGAAAACTTCGGTGCTGGCATTGGACAAGATTCGTGTGTTGAGTCAAATCATGGTGACTTAGAGAGTTTAGTAGTTCTTTATAGTTCGAGAAGTTTATAATATTAGAGCGTTTGAAGTCTTACTAGAATTTCACCTCTACATTTTGGCGCCTTCTGTGGGAAACTTTACTAAAAGATTTCTCGGACTCCACTGAGAAGAGATGGTGGGACATAATTATTCAACTCGAAACCAAGGAGCTAATAATTTGTCTGCAAGAGGAAGAGGAAGACCACCAGGCAGAGGAAGAGGAAAATCAAGAGGAGGAAGAGGAAATAGTGGAGTCAGTAGAAATGTAAATGTAGGGAGAAGAAATGAACAACAAGATGGAGATACTGCAAGTAACTCAGCCACAAACTCGTTGGGCAATGAGCAAGAGAGAGAGAGAAGATTGGCTGTTCAAAGAGCAGAACTGAATAACTTGGAACACCGAAGGAGAGTAACAGAGGAAGAGTTACGTCAACTCGAAGATGCCAGAAGAAATCTTGTGCAAGACAATCTAGCAAGGACGGTGAGCCCAGTGGTAATAAGCCTACCGAATGAGACTACACTTCAAGGATCACAACCGTTGAACCCATTAGCACCACCATTCATCCCCGGCTCAACAGAGGGAGTAGTTACGACAGCTATCCCGATACAAGATACACAAGCTCAAGAGAGAAATTTTGTGTTGCCAAATGGGCATGTGTTAGACAATCGCGCACTCTTTGGTTTAACAAATGAGCAACTAAGTCGTCTTCATGACTTGTTTCAATTTGAGCTAGGAGGTACAACCGAGATTCCAACTTCTTTGTTAGTACCGCCACATACTCAGATAGCCACAACAAGAGAGAACATCCGACATGTTACTTTGCCCTTGGCTACTCAACCCTTGAGGAGTGTAGTAGATCTGACCAACAATGACCTCGTGAACTCTCAGGATAACATCCGTCATGTTAATCCTCCCGTTCCAACACGTCCACTGAAATTGGAATTGGGTGGGACATCAAGTAGAACAGTTCAAGATAGACTCACTTTTTCATGGGAGACAAGGACTACCCAAGGTCAAGTACAAGATGTTACAAGGTCGGAAGATTTAAGGCAAGTGCTCCAAAGAAGGTCAGAGATTCACGCGGAAAGTACAAGAGTAATCCCCACATCAGGGATAAGCGCAACTCAGCTAATCCCAACTCAAGATGCGATGGTTACCACTATACATCGATCCCAGGAGCAAGCAAGAGAAACTCAGTCACGAGGTGGTCAAGCAAGACAAGAAGTGGAGAAACAATTGACACCAGAAGAAATAGCAAAAGAGCAGAGAGAACTACTTAAAAAGATGAATGATCTAAGTAAGCAAATATCATCTAAAGAGAAGGAGAGAGTCCAGATCAAGAACCCATTGAGTTTGGAAATCAAAAAGGAGCAAAAGAAACCAGACACTACCATACCCTCATTGGAGCAATATTATGGAAAGTCTTGTCCCTATGGTTTCATAAGCCGGTTCGAGAGCAGGATGGAGGCTTATGGCCATAACGAGAACATGTGTGCCTTGACATTCCCCACTACACTCTTTGATGATGCAATGGAATGGTGGGGAAGATTAGCACATGGATCGATCAAGACCTATGAGCAACTGAAGAGTGAGTTTGTTCACAAGTTTGAAAGGTTGAGAAAAATCAAAAAGCCAGCTACGGACCTCAAGAAAATCATTCAGGATCCTCAAGAGAATGTACGTCACTTTCTCGTGAGATTCAATGAGGTAGCTATGGAGGTTGAACCCCACAATGTCAAACAAAGGACAATATACTTGTATGAGAATACAACTAATCAGAGACTCAGAGATGTGATAGCCACAAATGGACAAAATCTTGAGACAGATGAAGATTTTGATGAGATGTGCTCTAGCTTTAAGAACTCTGAAGATTTTAGAGAAATGCGCAGATCAGAGCGGAATACAAGAAAGACAAGGAACCAATCAAGCCGAACAATTCCTCGAAGTTCAGGAAGCAAGATCAAAGAGGAGGGAAAGATGGGAGAAACCATTTCCCAAGGGAGGGAACTCCTCCAAAGAGGTACACATATTACACAGCTTTAAATCGACCAAGATCCGACATCTTGGCATCGATAGTTGAGCAGAAGATGAACATAAAATGGCCAAAGCCCATACAACCTTCAGAGAGATCTGAAAGCTCCAGATTTTATTGCAAATTTCATAGAGGAAAAGGCCATGACACCGAAGATTGTGTGTGGCTAAAGACTGAGATAGAGGGATTAGTCAGAGATGGTTACTTGAGAAAGTTTGAAGCCAAAGAGGAACAATCAAGACATGACAGAAGAGATCGACAGAGAAAAGAAAGAAGAGAGGAAGATAGAGAGGGGAGGTATGAGGATAAAGGCAAGAGTAGAGAACGAGATCATCATTGGAGGAACAAGGAAAGACAAAGGGATGAAGACGAAGATGATGATAACTTGCCAAGGTTTGGAGTCATCACCATATCAGGAGGACCAGCAGGGGGAGACACAAGGAAAGCTAGAGAAAAAACAGCCTCATATCTGAGAGAGATTGCTGATGCATATGGAGATCCATGTACAAAAGGTTCAGCTGGAAACAAAATAACATTTGACGACAGCGAGATCCCAAACCAGAGCCCATGCGACGGAGATACCGAAGAGCCGGATGTGCCATTGGTAGTTTCGGCGGACATCGCGGCCTTTACGGTACGGAAAGTTCTAGTTGACACGAGAAGCTCGGTCAATGTCATATTGCTAAGGACGTTGAAGAGAATGAGGGTTGATCTCAGAGAAATGGAAAAGGTCGGGAGCTCCTTAGTTGGTTTTGGAGGTGAGCAGATTTACCCATTGGGAAGGGTTTACTTGAAAGTCTCCCTGGGTACAAAGCCACAAAGAGTGACACGACATATACCATTCCTAGTGGTGGACATTGAGTTTTCTTATCAAGTGGTGCTAGGTAGACCAGCTCTTAGAGTCTTTCAAGCAGTAGCATCAACTCTACATAATAGAGTAAAATTTCCCACTCCAGCTGGAATAGGACAAGAAGTGGGAAACATAAATCAAGCTTGGGAGTGTTATACTCTCTCGGTCAGAAGAAACTCACTTTCAAAAGAAGAGGCAAGAGACCGCAAGACAAGAGAGGAAAGAGAAATGTTTGTCATCAAAGAAGCACCAACAAAAAAGCGTAAAGTAAGTCCGTCACTTACTAAAAACCAAAGAAGAGAAGGAGATCTAAAAGCAAGAGAAGAGCCCAAAGAGGAAGAGATCCACCCGGAGGAGTATAAGGTCATCCCAGAGGAGCCCGTCGCTCCAACTCCTAAGAAAAGATTCTTACAGCAAGATAAGATACAACCCAAAGAGACAATCAGAGAAGTGCAGATCATAGACGGAGATCCAGAGAAAACAACAAGGATAGGAACAGAGATGGATTGGGAAGTCGAGTGTAAGCTGATAGCGTGTCTCAAAGAGAACGCTGATGTGTTTGCTTGGAGCACAAACGACTTGGTGGGGATTGATCCGTCTATAGCAGTTCACCGGCTGAACATGGACCCTAAGGTCACGCACATAAGGCAGAAGAGAACTAATTTTGGACCGAAACAAGAAGCAATTATCGCTGCAGAGGTAGAGAGATTGCTGAAAGCCGGACACATTGAAGAGGTTCGTTATTCAAATTGGGTTTGCAACGTGGTGTTGGTGGAAAAGCCAGGGACCGGCAAGTGGAGGATGTGTAATAACTTTACACGATTCAAGAAATTCTGCCCGAAGGATCCTTACCCTCTCCCAAGGATAGATCAGCTAGTGGATTCAACAGCGGGATGTGCTTTGTTAAGCTTCATGGACGCATATCAAGGCTTTTACCAAATCAAGATGGCAAAAGAGGATATCCCAAGAACAACATTTTTTGCAGCTGGAGGTGTTTATTGCTTTAAGGTCATGCCATTCGGGTTGAAAAACGCAGGAGCAACTTACCAAAGACTTGTGAACCAAATGTTCAAGGAGGAGCTAGGTAAGACAATGGAAGTTTATGTGGATGACATGCTTGTAAAGAGCAAGAAGGAGGTTGATCATATAGCACATTTGAACAAGTGTTTTGCTATCTTGAGAAAGTATGGGATGAAACTCAACCCCGCGAAATGCACTTTCGGAGTGAAAGGCGGAAAGTTCTTGGGTTACATGGTCACGGAAAGGGGGATAGAAGCAAATCCAGAGAAGATCCGAACGATACAAGACCTTCCTCACCCGAGAACACACAATGAGGTACAACAGTTAGTAGGAAAAGTCATTGCACTGAGTCGGTTCATCTCGAGGTCGGCAGAAAAGAATCTTCCTTTTTTCAAGATACTAAGGAAGCCAGAGAAAGATAAAAAGAAGAACGAAAACTTTGTGTGGGATGATGAGTGCAAGCAAGCACCTGAAGATCTTAAGAGTTACCTACAATCACCACCGTTACTAGAAAAACCATTGGAAGGAGAGCCACTCTACTTATACTTGGCCAACACTTACGAGGCGATAAGTTCAGTTTTGGTAAGGATACAAGGTGGTGAGTGTTTGCCTATATACTACGTCAGTAAGGCACTAGCAGCAGCAGAGACAAGATACTTGGATATGGAGAAATTAGCATATGCCCTACTCCACACCACAAGAAAGCTAAAACCATATTTTCGAGCTCACAAGGTCATAGTACTTACACATGAACCATTGAAGCAAGTGTTGGGAAGACCAGAACATTCAGGAAGATTAGCCAAGTGGGCCATTGAGATAAGTGAACATGACATAGATTTCCAAGCTCCGTCAGCAAGGAAAGCTCAAGTCATTGCAGATTTTATCGTAGAGTTCCCAACAAGACCACAACACATGGTTACAGAAGAAGAAGAAAGCAAAAAGGCATCCGTCATGTCTTTAGTTGAAAACCATACAAACAACCAAGAAAATGAAGGAGGAGATGAAGTGGTGAAAGAGAAAGGGCAGAGTCAAAAGCAAGAGAGCAAAGAATACTGGGAGATGAGGTAGATGGATCTTCTTTAACAACCGTTGGAGGAGCAGGAGTGTATCTGGTTGGACCAAGAGGAGCAGAGCTGGAGTTTGCTATTACACTCCCTTTCAAAGTTACAAACAATGAGGCAGAATATGAGGCTCTTCTGAATGGGATAAAAATAGCAAAGGCATTGGGAGTAGAATATTTGGAAGCATACACAGATTCACAACTAGTGGAATATCAATTTAGGGGACAATTCGAGGCGACACACCCGAGTATGAGAAGCTATCTAAACTTCTTGAAAGAGGAAGCGGAGGAGTTTAAAGAATTCCAGTTGAAATTGATCCCCCGAAGAGAGAATGATAGAGCCGATGTGTTAGCCAAATATGCATCTACTTCAGGAGCAATAGACACAAGGAGGATAATGCTGATGGAGCAAACTAAGCCGTCTGTCACGGTAGAAGAGCAGCTCATCTTGAATATCGAGGAAGATGATAATTGGATGCAGGAGATCAGGAGATATTTGACTAGGGGAGCGCTCCCAATTATTAAGGACCATGCGAGAAGGGTGGTTGCAAGATCACTAAGATACTTAATGATTGAGAATGACTTGTACCGGAGATCATTTGCAGGCACTCACTTGAGGTGCTTAACAAATTTGGAAGCGAAACAGATTTTGGCAGAGGTGCATGAAGGAAGTTGTGGAAATCACTCCGGAGGAAGGTCGTTAGCTCAGAAAGTTTTGAGGCAACGATACTACTGGCCAAAGATCATCGCAGATTCTATCCGATATGCCAAAGCATGTACGAAGTGTCAGAAGTATGCCAAGCAAAGCACAAAGCCAGCCAGAGAGATCAAACAAACTATATCACATGCCCATTTGACAGATGGGGCATTGATATAGTAGGGCCATTACCAAAAGGAACGGGGCAGAAGAAGTTCCTAATCGTAGCAGTAGAATATTTTTCCAAATGGGTCGAGGCAGAGGCGGTATCCACAATCTCAGAAAACAAGGTGCTAGAGTTCATTTGGAAGAATATAGTGTGTCATTTCGGGCTACCAAGAGTTATAGTCTCGGACAATGGAACACAATTCTCGGGAAAGAAGCTCAAAGAGTGGTGCAAAAAGATGAAGATAGAGCAAATGTTCACATCAGTTTACTACCCACAATCAAATGGTCAAGTGGAGAGAACCAACAGGACGTTGGTGGAACTCATTGAGAAGAGACTTAGAGCATGTCAAGGAGATTGGGTAGATGAGCTAGATGGAGTTCTATGGGCATACAGGACTACTTCAAGAACAGCAACCCAAGAGACACCATTTCACTTGGTCTATGGATCAGAGGCTGTGATCCCGGCAGAAGCAGTGGTAGAGACCCTAAGGATACAAGGTTATGAACCGGGAGACAATCATGAGGAAAGAGTTATGGACTTAGACACATTGGAGGAGCTAAGGAGTACCGCTCTAGTGAGGATCATAAACTACCAGAACAGAGTGGCAAGGAGCTACAACAAGAATGTGAAGAACAGAGAGCTGCAAGTGGGAGACCTGGTACTGAGGAAAGCAACACATCAAGATGGAACAGGCAAACTTGAGCCAAAATGGAAAGGGCCATACAAAATAACCAAAGCAGGAGCAAATGGCAACTACGAGCTAGCAGATGAGGAAGACAAAGGATGGAAGAGACCATGGAACATCAAGAACCTAAGGAAATTCTACACTTAGGAAAAGAAGAACAGAGATGGGAGAGTAGAAGACCACCTAGGAACTTTGTTATTTTGTTTTATTTTTCATTTTGAACCTTTTTATTTGTTTAAAGAGTTGTAATGATTTCCGTCAAATTCATTAACAGCTACTTATGAACAATTCAGTTTGGTGCAAAGTTGTTACGGCCTTAACATTTTAGATTTCCGTCAAATCCACATTAAGATAGCAAGTTCAAAAGATAAAATTGTTATTATAATGTAAAGAAGTCAAAAGAAGAAGAGGAGAAAGAGTAAAGATTTATTGAAGCTAATCAATAAACAAGTTGAAGACAATCGAGACGAAAAATTTTCACCGGGAAAATTTTTAGGTCATAACTTATTAAAATAAGTACCATGAGAACTTCGCATATTTTACGTCAAAAAGAGCGTCGGATAAGGAGGCGGACCGAGATAAAATTTTCACCGGGAAAATTTTTAGGTCTTAACTTATTAAAATAAGTACCATGAGAGCTTCGCATATTTTACGTCAAAAAGAGCGTCGGATAAGGAGGCGGACCGAGACAAAATTTTCACCGAGAAAATTTTTAGGTCATAACTTATTAAAATAAGTACCATGAGAGCTTCGCATATTTTACGTCAAAAAGAGCGTCGGATAAGGAGGCGGACCGAGACAAAATTTTCATCGGAAAATTTTTAGGTCTTAACTTATTAAAATAAGTACCATGAGAGCTTCGCATATTTTCCGTCAAAAAGAGCGTCGGATAAGGTGGCGGAACGGAATAAGTCGTTGGAAATTTATGCTGCAAAATTTCCGTACCTTGAAGACTTTACGTTTAATTTGACAACCAGTTAAATGTCCGAACCTCAGTTAAGCAGTTTAATATTCCGGTTCTTGAGTTAATTACTCAATCGGAATAAGAACCTTCTTTGGTTAGACATCTGAACCTCAGAGTTATATTTGCGTGGAGTATCGGAACCATGAAACATACGGACGAGTTTGTCAAAAGTGGGAGAGCAATCTAATGATAACAAAGGTGCAAAGTACAAGCTTTGTAAAAAGTTCTGAAGCTCAAAGATTTGTTATTATTCAGAAGCAAGGAAGAGAACTATTATTTAAAATACAGATGCAAGGAGGCATACCTCCGAAAATAAATATGTTCCGTGTGTAGAAAACATGTTTCAATTACAAATTATACGGGGCATACCCCAGATTCAAAATAAGCTAAAGCGTCTAATCATCACGAGTCCGGGACTGTGAGAACTTAGAGGATTCTTCGTTTTCATCCACCTGATCCTGAGTCTCCGCCTCCATCGCCTCCTGGGTCATCCGGGCAAGGGCATCCGCGGCTTCAGCTTCCGCTGCTGCTCGAGCAAGCTCCTCAAGGTGAAGTTTCCAGCTCAACCAGGGCAGAGGGGCATACGGATTCTTGTTAAGTTCAGTGACGGTCGGAAACGGTGGAATGTAGAAGTTCTTCTTAAATGAACCACGTTTTCGGCAGCCCATGCCTCTGGATCAGCCTCTCGCCTCCGGATCTCCTCCTTTTCCCGGGAGTCTTCCCATTCTTTACATAAAGTCTTAACCTCTTCGAAGAGGCTGTAATCCGCAGGTCGACCAATCACGGGATACGAAAGGTTTAGCCATGCTTGATTCTCCTTCTCATATTTTTCAAAAGGCATCAGGTACCAGTACCGGAGAACGTCAGGCACGAGCCCAGGAAGGCGAGGGTCTTGATTCGTGAACTTTAGATCATTACTTTCCGAAGCTACAAGACTTGCGAACTCATCCTTGCCAAGTTCTTCATTAGGGATGTTCGGAATCTCAGGATCTTCATTACCATCCGGCCCCTTAAAGATGTCGAGCTTGTTAGCCTCCCAATCAAGGTCCGTCGGAACGAGACCCGCCGCTTCAAGCTGCCCGATGCATGCATTGAATCCATCCACCCGGGCCTTGTCATAGCCCATGGCTTTTGCGTAGCGGAAGGAGACGCTTTTTAGAAAGTCTTGCACGGTGTCCTTCCGGGAGCCGACGAACCCGATCATAAGAGCATCGTGGAAATGCTCTAACATGTTCATATAGCACGCATGGGTGTCCTGCTGGTCCTGGATCAGAGCTAAGCACCCTTCAACCTCCTTACGCTGCTTGTCATAAGCAGTCTGTAGCTTGGATAGCTCCTCACGGAGCTTCGAGGTCTCAACCACCTGTTTCCGGAGCTCTAACACTTCGCCTTCTAAAATGGCCAACTTCAGCAATTTAGCCTCCGCTTCTTCAAGGCTAACTCGGGTTAGGGAAAGCTTCTCCGACAGCGCAATCCTCTCGAGCTCGGAGGCATGTAAGTTGCTCTCCAGCATGGTCTTCTCATTTTCAGCAGCAACGGAGATGCCGCGAACCGCTAAACCAAGCTGCAGAAGAAATTGGTTAGAAAACGAGGAACGGAGAAATGAGAAATAAGTAACGGAAAAGCAAGAAACGGAATGTTACCCGAGAGAAGGACTCTTCCAAGAGGCGGATACGATCCGCGGATTCCAGGGAAGCGATGCGGACAATCTCGGTCTCGCGATCGAATTCCGCTTCATCAGTGTAGGCGGCCGCACCAGCACCCCTCCTTTTCTTGGACTTGACCGGGGGTTCGACCACTTGCTTGTTTTTGCCTCATGGATCGACCACCGGAGCAGCAGCAGCGGAAGTACCAGCTCCGGACTTCGAAGCCTTGAAGGCATCCCCCATCAATTTCTTTGGAGGAGCCGGAATCGTGGTTGCCGCGGAGGACGGACCGGTGGCAGCAGGAACCGGAACAGATGCAGGTTGATCAATCTCCATTGCATCAGTCTCCGGAGCCGTTTTGCTCTTAGATTTTCGGGGCTGCCTGGGTTGAGGCTTGGCAGCATTCGCATTGTTTTTCTTCTCCGCCTTACGCTCATCGGAGCGACGCTTAGCCTCCTCCGGGGTGAGGCCCTTCCGGCTCGATTCCATTTCTTGAGCTGGGAGCTTCTCGCGCTTGCGGCGATCTTCTTCTAGCCTCCATTTGACCCCATCTCTCGGGTGCTCCTGAGGAAACACCGTCAATTGGTTGGTAGTTTCGGTACGCAGATTTTTCCGCCTCTCTGCAGCCATTTTGGCTTCGATAGCAGCTTGGAGTCTCCGTGCCTCTGCCATTAGATAATCAAGCCAATCCTCTGAAAATTAAAGAAATTAAGAAGGGTCAGACATGCGGACAATTAAAGGAAAAGTACGAGAGATGCGGAAAAATACGAAAGATTCGGAAAACATGAAGAATTATTTACCAAAAGTATCATTTTGATACGGGCCTAAGTCTATAGGGTCCGTAAGGTTAGCAAAAGTCGGAAGGGGTTGCATAGTAAGTACACAAAAGAAGTACTTCTCCGGCTTCTTAGCTATACTTTTCGCCCGCATAGCAGCAGCCCACGGACTCCAATGGCCGCGAACCGGACGGTAGTCAGCCGGAGACTCTCTGTTAAAGTCGTACCGGACATTGAAGTATCTGCGCTCGCTTTCCGGAGCTCCATCCTTTAGCTTGTATCGAAAGTAGAAGTACCGCGACCACCATGCGGAACCCAAGGAGTTCGGACTCTCCAGGATGAAGTAGAAATACTGGCGAGGTTTGAATTGCCAGTAGTAACAAGTCCCAGAGAGCGAGACGGTGAAAGCTTGGCAGAAATTGGCAAAGGTGATTGGTTCATTCTTCATCTTCATAAGTACTCCGAAGCATATTAAGTTAGCAAAAGAGATTGGCATAACTTGCATCGGAGTAATGTCAAGAGAGCGAAAGATGGCGGCGAACTCTTCAACGAACGGAATCCTCCATCTAAGCTCGAGAGAAACTACAAAGCAAGTTAAAGCTCCATCGGGGCAATTATATATGGCGTCATCAGGACCCGGAGCAATGATTTCGATGTCATCAGGGATGGAAAAATTTTGGCGGAGAAGCGGAAGCTGATCCTCAGTCACCTTAGATTCGATAGTGGGTATCCATCCGTCCTCATTAGTCTCACGAGCTAAGCTGAAGAGATGAATATCATCTCGCAGTCTCTCATATCGCTTACGAAGAGCAGGTTCCAGATGATCCGGTACGGGGAAAAGGGCCCCACGGAACTCCCGTACCTCACCTTCTAAAGGTTGTCCGTCCTCGCCAAGGTTTGCTTCATTTCCATCATCGTCAGGATTGTTTTCACCCGGAAGATCGTCTTCGGAGGATAGTTCCTGAGCTGCATCATCTCCGGCTTCCTCTATGGTGTTAGGGGCACGGACCTCTCTAAGAGGCGCAACTTCATGTACTCTCTGCGGGTTGGAGGTCTCCGGCTCTCTAAAAGTTAGTTGTGGATAGGCATAGACAGGTTCTAAATCAGCTTCTATGTCAGGATCGGAGGTACACCTATATTTGTACCCTCCGTATCTACAAAGAAGCCGGAGAGGTGAGGGGAGTTCTACCTTACGACACGGAGGCTGGTAGACGGAAAGCAGACGGTCGGAAGTACTCGGACCAGCTTCATTCCTCTCTACCCGAGAGGTGGAAGGAGCATTACTTTCGCCCCCTATATCGAAGGAAGATTCGGAAGAAGAGCCCGAATCTGAAGAAGAAGAAGAGCTGCTGCTCGTGGACGTCGACTCGGAGGATGAGGGGAGATCTGTAAGATCTACGATCTTAGGGTTAACCTCGGACATCCTAAAAGCGAGAGAAAGAACGGAAAGAATAAGTGGCAGTCCGAGGGTCAATTTATTTGTTTTTCAAAAAAGGGAAAAAGAAATAAGTATGCTACTTATTAAACTTCAGCAGAAAAGCGAAAAATCGAAAAACAAGTAAAGAGAAGAGAGTTACCTAGAAGATAAGAGTTGTGGGAAGGAAAAGTCTCCGAAGCTTCACAAGTTGGATTACGGCGTCAAAACAAGACAAGTTCCGGGGCTCAGATGCGGAATGCAAAAATTTCTCTCTCTAGAATTCTTTAAAAAAATGAGAATAAAGAAAAAAGTTGACCAGTTATTTATAGGGAGGGACAAAACCGAGAAGTCCAATCGACGTGACCGTTGACATCAGATCTGGACCGTACAAAAAAATCAAATCAACGGACGAGATGAAGACAACGCATGAAAGTTACTGTTCAAACCCTCGAAAGCGGTGACCTACGTAGGATGAAAGATACGGAAGAATCGGGATCATTATCCTGATAACGAGATCCGAAAGTCATTTTAAAATTGAAAATTTTATCATAACATACACATAGGCACGGATACTTAGTACACGGGCGCATTAAGCTTAACAGCATATAGACACGGATAGTCTGCATAACATTCATCATATTTGCATTAAAATGACGATTCGGACCCTGATTATATGAATAACGACCAAGAATCAGTTATATAGCAACGGAACATGAGAGACACGGACACGACGTCCAAAACGTTACCTCATGAAACACGGATACGACGTCTAGTGAAGTAATGACACAGGTACGAAACACAAGAGATACGGATACGGCGTCAAAAATATCACCTCATGAAACACGGACAGGACGTCTGGTGAAGTAATGACACAGGTACGGAGCACAAGAGATACGGATACGTCGTCCAAAAATGTCGCCCTAAGGGTTTCAAGAATCTCACCCCAAATAAACAATTTTGGAGGTACGGACGGAACAAGATCTCCGATTAAAGAGGGTGATAAAATCATTCTCAACCACTCACAATATAGTTTCACACTATCTTCTACTAAGATACTCCGAAATTACGGGGACATATGTTGATAAGAAAAATATGTCTAGTTCGTATCGTGCGTTCCTCTACGAACTATGAGGCTTTATAAATACAAGCGTTGGTGAAAGGCCGCGAACCTAAAAGATCCGAACCTTGAATTATGTGGACCTCTAGGGCATTTTTACAAATGTGCCTAGTTCATTAAAATAACTCCTTCTAGAGAGGCGGAGATTTCGAGGTCCGTGACGGGAGTCAGAGGGACAAGGAGCATTACTCAAGCACTTAACAGGTTAGAGTGTACGAAGCTCATTTATTACGAAGCTTAAATACTTGTTTGTATTGCTTTACAATTGGATCAGGACAAGGTTCGCATCACAACCACATGGAGAGAAAGGACAAGAGAAGTGTGGAACCTTCTAGATAGCACAAGAAGATACAGATAAATGGGCCTGGGCCAGGCCCATGAAAGTCAACGTTGGGCCTACCCAACATATGTGGACGAATAAGAAGCTGACAGATGGAAGCAGGAGATTGGGTCGACCTAGGGTTTGCCATCAACTATATAAGGGCACCATTTCCAAAGTAAAGGTAACTGGTCTTAATTAAATACATTTATTACTCTAAGACAAGGAGAACCTTCAAGCTCCTTTAAGTAAAGTCTCGCACCGGCTTGACTTAGGCAAGCCGGAGATAAACACACATCTACACGCGCCTTTCTAATCTCAGGTGCACAATTGGACATAGAGAGAACCTGAAAACTTCGGTGCTGGCATTGGACAAGATTCGTGTGTTGAGTCAAATCATGGTGACTTAGAGAGTTTAGTAGTTTTTTATAGTTCGAGAAGTTTGTAATATTAGAGCGTTTGAAATCTTACTAGAATTTCACCTCTACAGTCTGTTAACATTTACCACCATTTGGAATGAGCCGTTAGACGTGAACCTATAATTTAGGTCCGATATATTTTACTGTGTCATTTTCTATAGTTTAATATTTCATCTCCTAAAGTCGAATATAATTTATACTATACATATATTTTCCCTTAAAAATTAAATTTAGGGTCGTCCTAAATTTCGGCTGCATTTAAGTGTGTGTGCATGCAGTTCAAACGAATTGGGTGACTTTGTGCATAATTGTACTACCTCCATTTTTTAGGGCTTATTACATTTGGTACCCCTGTTATTTTCATCAATTACAGATTAGTCCATCTATACTATTTATTACACCAGTCTCCCCCACTATATAAACCTAATTATATATGAACCCACGAATTTGACTTTTTGCGCTCTAAGCCTTGGAAATGACTATTACGCCCCTGCCGGAATTTCTAATTCTGAAAAAGGCAAAACAACATGAAGTTCTATTTATTACAAATTCACCCCAAATGTTTTAATCTTTACAATATTAACACAAACAATTTAGAAATTAACCACATAATTTAGTTATACTTCAAAATAGCCTACAAAATAATTTTAAAACAAACCCCTACAAAAATTGAATTTCAAATGAGTCCCAAATTTTATTTTATTTTTCCTTTTTCTCTTTTCTTCCTTCTTTCTTTCTTTTCTCTTTTTTCTTTTTACTTTCTTTTTTAACCCAACTCCGATACCGGAGTTGCAGGTCTGATTGGAGTTGTGTTAAGCTCCAATCAGAGCTGCTCCAATTGGAGCTGTGCAAAGCTCCAATCGGAGCTGTGTAAAGCTCCGAGTTGTGTAACACAACTCCGATTAGAGCTTAACACAGCTCCGATTGGAGTTGTGCAAAGCTCCAATCGGAGCTTTGTTAAGCTCCGAATGGAGCTTACCACATCTCCGATTAACTCCGGTACCGGATTTATAACTCCGGTACCAGAGTTGGGTTTAAAAAAAAAAATAAAAAGAGAAAAGAAAGAAAGAAGGAATAAAAGAGAAAAAGGAAAAAAGAAATAAAGAAAAACAGAAAAAAGAAAAAAAAAGAAAGAAAAGGAAAAATTAAATAGTTGAGGGTCTGTTTGGTTGATCCAGTTTGATGAGAGAGAGTATGTTGGAGTCAATGTCGTCCGGTCACCTGGGTTTATTTGTAATTCTTTGTGATAGTTGAGTCCAGATGCAAAGATTGTGTTTAGTGGGGGTACCAAACATAATAATTATTTTTTTTTATAAGTAGTTTAAATATTTTCACTCATTTTAAAGTAATGATTGTGATAGAAATAAATGTAAATGATATTCCACCATTATAATTATTAGGGAGGGAAATTTTCAGAATGAACCCCTGTTAGTGCATCTCATTTCATTTTTCCCCCTACTAGTTCAACTATTACGTTTTACCCCAATCGAGTTGACCAAGTCCAAAAGTTTATGAAAATGTGGCTAGCAAAACACTCCCTTAACTTATTTTATTTTCTTGTTCCTTTTTCCTTTCATGTTTTAATTTTATTTTCTTTTTACTTTTATTATTATTATTTTTTTTTTTAAGTCCTCTTCTCCAGCTCCGGCACCGGAATTTTTTCCGGAGCTGCCGGAAAGTACAACTCCGGTTGGAGCTTTTACAGCTCCAATCGGAGCTGTTATTACAGCTCCAATTGGAGCTGTTAAAAGCTCCGATTCGGAGCTTTAACAGCTCCGGTTGGAGCTGTTAAAAGCTCCGATTTGGAGCTTTCAAAAGCTCCGATCGAAGCTGTTTAAAGCTCCAATCGGAGAAGCTCCGATTGGAGCTTTTGAAAGCTCCGATTCGGAGGTTTTAACAGCTCCGATTCGGAGCTTTTAACAGCTCCGGTTGGAGCTGTTAAAAACTCCGATTTGGAGCTTTCAAAAGCTCCGATCGGAGCTTTCGAACAGCTCCGATGAGCTATATATTTAATTGTTTTTTTGTTTTTTTTAATTTGTTTTTTTTTCTTTTATAAATAATATGTAGTGAAATATGAATCAATAATTGTGTATGGATCATTTTGTTATAATATTTAAGAACATTTTGAGATTTAGATAACTAATGGGGGTTAATTTAAATAATTTATAGTCAATTTTGTAAAATAGAAAAATTTAGAGTCAAATATGTAATAAAATAGAATTGAAGTTGTTTGGTTTTTTTTGAAAACTAAAACTTAAATGAGGGTAAAATGGTACATTCCAGGCCTTAATTCGCTAAAAGTCAAGGTCGTGGGTTAAAATGTAATTGATTTGCACTAACAGGCGGTAATGCGTAGTTGTTGAACTAGTAGGGGCCAATGTGTAATTGATGAAACTAGCAGGGGATCTTGATGCAAATTACCCTAATTATTATTATTACCAATAAAAAATATAACATTTTATAACATTCAATCATAAACATGTAAAAAGAATAAATATATTGAAATTCAAATATTAAAATTCACAATGAGATGTTATCTTGAAAATCCATAATACTAATTAAATATTTTAAACTACTTATATTTAAATTTAAGTATAAGAGCAAAATTCTAAAATTAATTATAAATAAAAACGGAGAGAGTATCACACGGAATATAATTTGAAGAAGTCCTCGAAGCACTCTGGTCAAAGATGCACATGTCTGAATGCAAAAATGTAAAATGTCCATCCAACAATTTAAACGTTCTCTTACCTGGCTCCAAAGGCAAAGGTCAAATGTGGTGAAGAGTAAGTAAAAACATTGGGGGTCCAATTGTCTCCCAGAGTTAGTTCAAGTCCCTTTCAATAAATAACATGCAGCAAAAACTCATTAATCAACCAATCAAATCCAAAACAAAAAAATACAAGCAGTCAAGCACAACACATGACTATGTGTTTTTGGAATCCGCAAATACTTCAATAAGCTCGCCTTCACGTAATTGAAGGTTATATCCGTTACTATTTGGGCAATTTTCATACAGCCCCCTCTAGTTTTATCAATTACGAATCTGTCTCTGTTAGTTCAGCAATAACATATTTTCTCCGTTAGTGAAAAACAATTACATCTATCCCCACAACCTTGACCTTCGATGAATTAAAGCTCGTAAATGACAAATTTGCCCTCATTCAAAATTCAGATTTCATAAACACCCAAACACCATCGTACTGGGGTTCTTCCTTCCATTCTAGCGGAGCGCCTAGTGTTAACCATATGACTCGGACTCAGAGAGGTTGTTTACTGGAGAAGTTTTTTTACCGCTTCCCACAGACGGCGCCAGAAATGATGGGACGTGATTTTCCCTCGGGTATAAAACTATCGGCGGGTTGATTAGACTGTCAATATGCTATCGGGATGGTGATTTCCTCGATCTAAGTGACTCCCTTTTGAATCTCCATCCACTGTCTGGGTTCCTGTCAATCAAGATAGAGTAATGGAATAGAGAGAGGGGGAGTCAGGACCTTTTGCCCGACTTGCCTTGAGGTCAAGCCGGTGGAATAAGACTTTACTTGAAGGTAAACCTTGTGAAGAAGAATAACAACTCTTAGAGTTGCAGAGTGGACCTTTTTCTGGGGATTGATGGAGATGATGGCTGGATTGCTTGCCCCTCAGAGAATGTTCTTGTTTCCTTTTATACGAGTCACCGCCTTAAAGAGTAGATCTCTCTGTTTCCATATTGAACCACGTCGCCTCCAAAAGTACTGATTCATTAGAATTCGAACACGTCTCGCGGATTTCCTGGTAACACGTCTTGCAGGCTCAAGTGGACACGTCTCCCTTTTGCCGTACGAGGTTTTCCTTCTCAGATAAGCTTGCCAGATCCAGCAGTCTTATCTTCTTTCTAGCTTCTTTCCCGGATGTTCTTTCGGTCACTGGTGTTTCTTTCCGGAGCATTGATGGTATTTTTGTAGTATCCACGCCGGATCACTCCTGGAATTGATGCCTCGGGGCCTTTGCGCTCTACTTCTGATGCCTTTAATTCACGCCTTATATCCTTAATCCGTTCCGGACATATTTTAGTAACATCACTGCTGAGGATTTTGAGTTATTTGCTATTGCATGTTGGAGTATATGGCATAATAGGAACAAAGTCAAATTTTACGATGAATGGAAGAGTGAACCAAGGGAGACTATCCATTTCGTATCATAGTATACGGGCTTCTAAAGGTCAAATCCTTATGAGTCAGTGGGTGTATTCTTTGACAAGCAACATTCAGTGCAAGGCCCCTGGAAGCCTCCTCCTCATGACTTTGTTAAAGTCAATTTTGACGCAGCAGCCCTGTTTTCTAGATCATTAGGAGTAGTAGCTACAGTCTTGTCTTAGCCTGGCATCGCAAGAAACTACATGCACGTGTTGATGTCCCTACAACTGAGTTACTGGCTGCCAAACTCGGCCTGGAACTGGTGCAGCGCCTGGGTTACAGAAATGTTGTTTTGAAAGGAGATTCTTTGCAAGCTGTTTTAGACATCATACATTTCAACCCCTCTCTGTCCCCTAATGACAACCTGTATGCTGCTGTTTCGGACATACTTCATTCCTTTGACAGTTTTCAGGTGTTTCATATCCGTCGTGAGGCCCACGAAATTGCACACAAACTCTGCCACTCCTTTGCACGTGATGATGTGGGCTATACCTCTTTGCCATTTGAGTACACTGAACCGGGATGATAGAGTTTTTTGCTGCTGCAGTCTGCTTCGTTTCCTTTACTAGTTTTTTTACTGTCTTTTTTCCTCTTTTGATGAACTTTTGTTTTTCACTCGTTGGTCTTTGCCATTTTTGATTTTGAAAAGTTTGTAATTCAGTGAAGGTATTTGCTTCTCTGTCTGCTCTTTTGGATTTTTCGCCGGTTATAATATATAACCTCCATTTTTCTCAAATTTTTCTTTTTAAATAATTTATTCCCTTCCTTTCAAAAATTTTATCCATTAGTGTTAGGTAGTAATTAGAGTTATAAGGGTGGTCGAGTGGTTCGAACTATGACGGAGCTATAAAGTGGTTTAGTACATTTGGAGTCATAAGGTGGTTCAGGAGTAGTGTAGTAATAGAGTGGAGTGTTAGGAAATAAGCAGCAAATATATATGGGATAACGAATGAATAAGAAAACCAGGGACAAACTTGTATTGTTCGGCAGCTAGCTAACTCACGTCATTGGACTTCGAGGACAAGACTTTTTTCTATTGGGCCAAGATTTCCTTACCTAGTCCTATTAAGATTCTTGTTCCGTCTATAATTCCGATTCGGAATTATGTTCAAGACTAATACACGTTTGTACTCCTATATATATACCTCCCATACTACTTGCAATAAGTACACAATCAAGAGATAGCTCAAGAGCAGTTAGCCTAGAGCAGTTTAGCAGTTAGCTATTTATTAGATCCTACACATTGATAGAGTAGAGACAGTTGGTCAATTATTTGTGGATCGAAGTTGTATCCTTACAATTCTCTCGTTGTTTAGTGGAATCCTGGTTTGGTAGTGCCCCCAGACGTAGTCAAAGTTATTGGCGAACTGGGTAACCAATTTTGTGTCTTTCTCGTCCTTGGTTTTCTTATTCATTCGTTATCCCATATATATTTGTTGCTTATTTCCTAACAAGTGGTATCAGAGCCAGGTTCAGTGAGTCCGGTAGGAGTAGCAATATGGGTGATATTAAACATGCGATTGAAAAGTTCGATGGGATCGATTTTACTTTCTGGAGGATGCAAATCGAGGATTACTTGTACGGTAAGGATTTGCAGGATGCTCTGTTGGAGAAAAAGCCAAAAACTATGAAAGACGAGGACTAGAAGTTGCTTGATAGAAAGGCGATGAGCATTGTTTGCCTAACTCTCTCCAAAAATGTTGCTCTCCATATGGAGAAGGCAGTGACCACGGCGGGGATGCTGAAGACGTTGAAGGATATGTATGAGAAGCCGTCAACAGTGAATAAAGTCCACTTAATGAGATGCTTTTCAACATGAAGATGGTAGAAGGCACAACGGTGGCCAATCATATCAACGATTTCAGTATGATAATCGCCAATTGACATCGGTTGAGATTAAGTTTTCTGATGAAGTTCAAGCCCTAATTCTACTATCTTTTTTGCCAGAGAGCTGGAGTGGCCCAGTGACTGTAGTTAGTGCTTCGGCAGGGAAGGTGAAGTTAACATTAGCTGAAATTAGAGACCTGGTTGTTAGCGAAGAATTCGCAAGAAGGAATTGGGAGTAGCTACGGGGATAGTATTGCGTGCTGGAAATAGGGGTAGGTCTGAAACTAAGTCGAGACATAGAGGGCGATCAAGATCGAGGCATAGGTCGAAATCGAGGAAGGATAAAAGTTTGATCAGGTGCTACAATTGTGATCAGTATGGTCATTACTGGAATCAGTGCTCAGCTCCAGTGAGGGAGGATACGTCGGCAAATACTACGACTGATTACATCAGCGATGCGCTAGTGTTGAGTGCGTGTAGTCCATTAGAGGCATGGGTCTTGGATTATGGAGCTTCGTTTTCATTCGTGCAGCAGCGCCGAGATAATGAAACGATATATTTCCGGTGATTTTGGTGAGATTTATCTAGGTGATGACAAGCCTTTACAAATCGTGGGGAAAGGAGATGTTCAAATTCAGACACTGAATGGTACTGTGTTAAAGTTGCATGATGTCAAGCACATTCCTAGATTGAAGAGAAATTTACTTTCCATAGGACAGCTGGACGATGAGGGGTTCGTCACGACCTTCGGCTGCAGCAGTTGGAAAATGACGAGAGGAGCTATGATGGTAGCTCGAGGTAGAAAGGAAGGTACGTTGTATATGACTTCGAACACCAAGGATAGCGTTGCTCCTGCAGGTGCAATTAATGATGCAGGGAAAGGGATGGAATTACTATGCTCGTAGGAAAAGCTACCAGACCTCAAGACAGTCGGTCTTTTTGAGGATTGTGTTTTCGAAAAACAAAAAAGAGTGAGTTTTTCGGATGGTGGCGGAGAATAATTGAAAAGGATGTTGGAATTGACACATAGTGATTTGAGGGGAACAACTCTAGTGACATCCCAAGGTGATTCGTTATATGACAATAATTTCCTAGATGACTCCACGAGAGCGGGAAAAATCGAAACAGGTCTAAAGGTCAAGTGTTTGAGTTCTGTTGATGGTGGAGGACATAAGCTCTTTGAGTTCAGCGAAGACTGTGCTGCGAACATTATTCGGATGGAAATGACCTTAAGAGAAAAGCCGCAGCAGGAGGGTGCACCAGAAGCTGAGGCAGATACTCAGGTCGAGGTCTCCGAGTTGATGGAGTTAGACATTTTGAACTCAGGTGGAAGCAGAATAATAGAGAATGATGAGATGTTTGTTCAGGGAGAACAACGTAAGCCAGCTTCAGGTGGGAGCAGATTGGCAGATGATGATCAAGTGATCATTGAGGAAAAACTACGTACGCCAGCTTCAGGTGGGAGCAGTATGGAAGGGACATGTAGAAGAACGCAGGCGCGTACACATCCGTTGGCAGTTTTGCTACGAGGATCCACTCGAGATTGTGGTTCACGAAATAATATCTCGTCCTCCGAACATAACAGTTTGACATTGACTAGCGGAGGTGAACCAAGATGTTATTATGGAAAGAAACCGATAAAGCGTAAGAGGTGGATTTGGAGAGTCAAAGAGAGGGCATATGGAAGCAAGGGAATTCGAGGAAAGAATTTTGCAGATGTCCTCAAAGAGAAGTTGAAGTTGTGCTCAGCTTTAAATTGCTCTATAGCTTGAACGAGATGAAGATTGGCACTACCAGTTACTTCCAGATGTTCAAGATTCTACAAGTTACAAGAGGTAGAGGTGTATACGAATTTCATCTCCCAATGGGAGATTGTTAAGTATGTGGAGATCGAAATTAATAAGGAAAGGATCGAGTAATTAATTAGGGAAGGACTTGTATTGTTCGGCAGCTAGCTAACTCACGTCATGGACTTGGAGGACAAGAATTTTTTCTATTGGGCCATACATAATTATGTTTGGTACCCCCACTAAACGCAATCTTTGCATCTGGACCCAACTATCACAAACAATTACAAATAAATCCAGATGACCGGACGACATTGACTCCGGCATACTCTCTCTCCTCAAAATGGATCAACCAAACAGACCCGTAACTATTTAATTTTTTCTTTTTCTTTCTTTTCTTTTCTTTTTTTTTTTTTTTGTTTTTCTTTATTTCTTTTTTCCTTTTTCTCTTTTCTTCCTTCTTTCTTTCTTTTCTCTTTTCACTTTTTTTTTTTAACCCAACTCCGGTACCGGAGTTGCAGCTCCGATTGGAGCTGTGGTAAGCTCCAATCGGAGCTTAACAAAGCTCCGATTGGAGCTTTGCACAACTCCGAGATGTGTTCCAATCGGTGCTGGAGTTGTGCAAAGCTCCAATCGGAGCTTTGTTAAGCTTCGATTGGAGCTTTCACACAGCTCGGAGCTTAACAAAGCTCCGATTGGAGCTTTGCACAACTCAAATCGGAGCTGTGTTACACAACTCCGATTGGAGCTGTGCAAAGCTCCAATCGGAGCTTAACAAAGCTCCGATTGGAACTTAACACAACTCCAATCGGAGTTGCAACTCCGGTACCGGAGTTGGGTTAAAAAAAAAAGTAAAAAGAAAAAAGAGAAAAGAAAGAAAGGAAGAAAAGAGAAAAAGGAAAAAAGAAATAAAGAAAAGGAAAAAAAATAAAATTTGGGACTCATTTTGAAATTCAATTTTTGTAGGGGTTTGTTTTAAAATTATTTTGTAGGCTATTTTGAAGTATAACTAAATTATGTGGGTTAATTTCTAAATTGTTTGTGTTAATATTGTAAAGATTAAAACATTTGGGGTAAATTTGTAATAAATGGAACTTCATGTTGTTTGGTCTTTTTCAGAATTAGAAATTCCGGCAGGGGCAAAATAGTCATTTCCATGGCTTAGAGCGCAAAAAGTCAAATTCGTGGGTTCATCTGTAATCAGGTTTATATAGTGGGGGAGACTGGTGTAATAAATAGTATAGCTGGACTAATCTGTAATTAGTGAAAATAACATGGGTACCAAATGTAATAACCCCCATTGGGCCAAGATTTCCTTACCTAGTCCTATTAAGATTCTTGTTCCGTCTATAATTCCGATTCGGAATTATGTTCAAGACTAATACACGTTTGTACTCCTATATATATACCTCCCATACTACTTGTAATAAGTACAAACTCAAGAGACAACTCAATAGCTAGCAGTTAGCTATTTATTAGATCCTACACATTAATAGAGTAGAGATAATTGGTTAGTTATTTGTGGTTCGAAGTTCTATCCTTACAATTCTCTCATTGTTTAGTGGAACCCTGGCTTGGTAGTGCCCCCAGACGTAGTCAAAGTTATTGGCGAACTGGATAACCAATTTTGTGTCTTTCTCGTCCCTGGTTTTCTTATTCATTCGTTATCCCAGATATATTTGTTGCTTATTTCCTAACGTGGAGTAGACTGTAAAGTAGTTAGGCCGTTAAAAAAAAAGTGTTAGATAGGAACTGTGGATAACTTATTAAAAAAATGGATAAAGTTTTATCACTTTGTGAGACACAGGTATAGGAATACAATGAATAAAGTTTTACTATAACACAGATGGAATACTATTAACTAGTTCATTTACAGTAGCTTAAAGTGTTTGTCAAACATTGGGGATACGTCTCACTTTTTTCATGAAGTTTACCCAAAGACTTCCACTTCAATGAATGATTGTTCAAGTAAAAACAGATCCAGGACCTAAAGTCTGAAGGTCGGTGGTGTTACAATGCATTTACATGTAACTTCTTTTAGGGGGGCGCCTCTTCCCTTGGTTACACCCCTGCCTCGCCCAAACGAGGCCAATCAACCAGCTAAGTAAGTCACATGTTTCAAATTTCAGAAACGAAAGCAAGCTAAAACTCAGCAAATCAGACTCTACTACAATCCAAGACTAATATAGTATGGTTTTGAATCCATATTTTATACTCCACATTTCCCAGTGTGAATATCATAAAAATTCAGTTGTCTTCAAAATGTTGTTCAGATTCTCTGAAATCACTTCCTCTCTTCTATCCAAATCTACCTTCTCTAACCACCAGCACATTGTCTTATAAAAAGCCGTGTCCGTCGGATACATTAGAACACGCAAACACTACGCAGATCTTACAAAATTTTAATTGTCCAATCATCTGCAATCCGAACATTAGGCTTGCGAATAGTAAGGACAGACGAGACCTTTCCTCCTCGAAGCAGGATGGGTCCTAGCTCAATATCAACCTTCTCATTAGCTGGTTCAACAACTGCATTTTTGGCATCAGGAGATAGGCCTAATAAAATTATTCTTTCCACAGTGCAGTCTGAGGTAAATTTATTGCTGCCTGGTGGTGCGATGTTTGTAGAAGTAAGCTCTCCGTTGGAGAATGTAAAACGTCGGTGTATGTGGGCACCATTCTTGAACTCAAAGCTCTTTCCATCATCAACGTAAAGCTCACCTTCGGCATACTTAGAACTGTTCAGTGCTATGACCTGTATAGTGCAAAATACAAGAATTAGTTACTGTGCATTGTATTATGAACGACTTTCGTGATGTTATCTTAATAAATGTTTGCTAGGGCGTGGTGTCCGTAGTAGCTCAAGTTCTTTTAAAAGTATATTGAGATTAGTGCCGACATGTTTGCCAAAGGAAGTGTTGAAAATACAGAAAAAACAATACACTGTTGCTTGTGCATTGCACATGATTAGATTCACAGGCAAAGTGACAAAAGTTGTCGACATAAAGCAGGTGTTTGCAAACACCCATTTTATTTACTTGAGGTTGAAAAAGCATCCAGAAAGATTGCGTTGATGGCTTATTTTAAGAGAAAGAGAAGCATGGAACTAGTTTCACTTGCACACACCCTCAAATGGGTTTTCAGCAAGCACGCACTTAAACAAAGCACTCAGCCTATAATGTTCGAAATTTAGCCTCATACTGGAGATTCTTTGTGTAGGTGAATGCATGAATCAAATGCTACAGCAGATTAGCAAGTAAGGGATGCTTTGGGGCTTGGGCAAATTCAAGTTGGGGATCAAACATTTTTCTGTAGTATTTCTTCAGGCAATCACGTAACACAGTTTTCAACATAAACCCTGCCCTTCTTAGAAAGTGCTTTCCACAAATTTATATCAGGAAAAAGAAAAAGTTGTGAGAGTTCCCTAGAGATACATTTTCAATTTCCATGAACATCACAGGTAAAATCTTGAGACATACCAGAGTGAAGGGATCATGTTCCATTTGTGTAGAACTTCGTCTAAATCTGTCTTTTCTTGGGATTATGGTCCCGGCTCGCTGAAAAGCAGGAACCCCATCATCTGAAATATCCAACTTATGAGTTGCTCCTCCCTTATAAGCAGCTCCAGTTTTCAGGTCATACCACGACTGCTCCCCAGGAAGATAAACTGAAGCGTGCTTAGCTCGCTGTAGAAATATTCAGATGCACCGTGTCAAATGTAAAAGATTACAAGTGGAATGGTTCTCAAGGAATAGAAACTATATATTAAAGGTAATAATGTAACATGGTACCTCGGTGTATACTCCTTGTACCAAAATACTATCTCCAACCATAAATGCTTCATCATTGCTATATGTATTTTCATCGCCAGGAAATTCCATCCAAAGTGGGCGTGCAACTGGAACACCAGTGGCATTTGCTTCTCTGAATAATGTGTAAAAATAAGGGAGTAACATATAGCGCATGTGTATGGCTTCCTTGATGAGTTCTGTGTTACGTTCCCTGCCACATGACAAAACCACCACATCATAATCAAGACAGACATTTGCTATAAACGAAGGAATAAAAATAATGTCATCACAGACAGACATTCAGCTTATTATTAAAACAATGCTATGTCGAATAGTCTGATAATAGAAGCTCACAATAACACTCTTAGAGAATTTGAAGGAAAATTGTCAAAAATCAATCATCCAGAGGAGGTGCATGGATGCCAAAAATCTGTTACACAGAATTTAATTTGCACAACTATTACACAGTGCACAGAAGTTCAGTCACACCACACATAAAATCAATGTAATTGTGGTATCAAATTAACAAAATCAAATAGCAAAAACAACAAAGGTCGTTTGCAACGTGTTATCCTGATTTCTTTTTTCTGCTTTCATCATTCTTCATACATTAAAAATTTGGAAGTAAATAGATGTTTTGAATTAATTAAGAGAGAAACAGAGTTAATCAAGGAGCAGCCAAATACATAAATTACAGAGCGTTAGGAAATGGTGATGAACTCACACGTTACCAGTCCATCACATAATGCACAAGATTAAAATAAATAAATAAATAAATAAAGTATAAAGAAGAAGAGCAGCCGTATACGACAGGTACAAAGAGATGGCATGCTACTAACCCAGTCAATATTAAACTGAAGGATTTTGATAACAAACAAAGCATTTTAGAATTTGTGATATCTTTATTAGAAATCTAGTATATCAGAAATATATCCGCTTGTACATGTAAATTATGCAGCTTCAAGTCAAACAGATTCTAATTATAAGGTAGAGAAAAACATCATACCCGAATAACCAAGGTTCCCGTCTTTTGGTGTCATGATGAGCATGTGCCCTAAAGAAGGGATAATAAGCACCCAGCTGATACCAGCGAACCAATAATTCAGTATCCGGATTACCAAAAAAGCCACCAACATCAGCACCTACAATACAAATCAAACCATTAAAATAATATGTATTCTCCCCGTCCCATACATGCAAGACAAACAAACTAGAAGAATTTACTAACCAGAAAATGACATCCCTGTAAGACCAAGTGTCAAGATCATGGGAACAGATACACGTAAGTGTTCCCATTCAGCTGTGTTGTCACCCGTCCAAACAGCTCCATATCTTTGACTTCCAGGGAAAAATGCTCTTGACAAAACAAAAGGCCGATCTTTACCTTCCCCTCGCCTAACAAGCCCATCCGCAGTGGCCATGTGAAAGTAATAACCATAAGCATTATGCAGCTCTCTATGCTCAACATCTCCAAAGTGCAGAGCATCTCTGGGCATAGTAACCTAAACAAAAACAATTGAAAAAAGAAAAAGGAGGAGCAATTTGTTAATTAATACTAATTTTAGCTCAGGAATTCCATATCCACATTCATAAAAGAGAATAATCCAACTTATGTTACTTATTCAGGCAACATAGTGATATGATTGATGCTTGACAATTTTACAACTTGCTCATTATAACTCGATGAAATGAAAATCCTGATGGTTCACTACGAAGAGGCCAGCGTAGATCGTCAGGAAAACTAAACACACATGGACAATGGATTTCTCGTCTACGAAACTATGCAGACTTGAGGGGGGTAAAAGCAGCAAAAGAAATTTTGAGACCTTGGACCTTTGAAAACAAGAGATGAAAGACAGTGATGAAACCAAATTTAAGAGTTCAGATAGTTGCTATAAATTCGGAGGTATATATTTGAATATAATAATTTCTTTTAAAAAATCTTTGTCTTTTCTGTGAGAACTATTGACAAATATTCTATCCACAGTTACACAGCCAATTTTCAGTTTTATGAACTACGCATGTTCTCTGAAATTTCTCAACTAGAGAAATATATACTGTATATCAATCTCTCCTCCTACCCAGGTTAAAAATCTCAATTATAATTGAAAGAACCATGCCTAAGTTGCACCAGCACTTCGATAAATTTCACCTTCAGCAGGCAGCACCAAGGCATGCATAATTCTCATTTGATTGATTTTTGTACAAGATCAACTAGCAAAAATTTGTGTCTTGTGATGCTCAATTCAATCCAGAAATGGTAAGTATGAAATAATTCAAATATTTCAAGCTTGGAAACATGCATGAATGCAAATTAGATGTAATCCCTACAAAAATAATGGTCTGTTGACTTGCAGCTTAGCTTAGATGTTTAGGGAGTTACACATAGCCACATAGGGTTTTAGTGTAATGTGTCTACTATACCTAAATCAAATGAAGACTGTCTAAACATATTGATAGTTGATCAAGGGGGACATTGTCGTGTATTTGACATATTAAACAAACTAAATGTTAATTTGCAGACTGACCACTTAACACTTGAACCAGGACAGGCAACATAAATAGATAAAACAATCAGAAGATTTACCTCTGGGCCATTAAAGACAGAAGGTTCATTCATGTCATTCCAGATGTACAAGGAAGGAGTAGAACCGGTATAAACCCCGTACGAGAATCTCTCAGCCCACCAGTTCCTAATCTCTGGGTTCACCACGTCAAGGTAAGACGATGAGCCAGGCCAGCACCACCCATCAAAATCCTTGCCAGTTGCGTCCCTCACATAATACCCCTTTTCAGTAGCCTCCTTGTGTACAAAATAAGAATCATCCCGCTTAATGTGAGGATCCACAATAGTCACCATACGCCTACCCTTTGCAGCTAACTTTTTCTGCATTTCTTCTGGATTAGGAAATAGCATCCTATCCCAAGTCAAATACCTCTTTCCATCAGTATGCTCAATATCAAGCCACAAAACATCATACGGGATATCATGCTCATCGAACTTAGAATCAACATTGTAAACATCCTCTTCATCTCTATAATTCCACCTACACTGATGGTACGCAATTGCAAACAGCTGTGGCATCGCTGGAGTACCTGTCACACTAGCATACTGCTTAACGACGTCTTTTGGCTTCGGACCAACAAAGAAGAACGCGTCCACCACACCAGCTTCACTCATCCACAACGTGTCCACCCTCTTCTGATCAGAAGGCAACATCAAAACAGACGAATACTCATCATTCCATCCTTGCCCCAAAACATCAATCTGCATTTCAGCAGCATTGAGCCAGAAAAACCCAGAACTCCCTCTTCTCTTTCCATGCGAAATCATAAAGGGAATGCTACCGTAAAGCCCGAAAGGCGAATCATGAAGGTACTCAAACACATCAAGATTAAAAAGCCTGTAAGGCTCAGACTCCTCTACCCCGGGTCCCCTAGTGGCCTTAAGAGCTAAACTAGCAGCATGTTCAGGGATTCCGTAAACGAAATCAGCATCATAAAACGAAACATCAAAGCTAATACTCTGTGGGCCATAAGGCCTTGTATCAGTATGAGTCCTAAACTTCTCAACCCAATCCTCATCATTCTCCCCCTTCTTCTCCTTGAGCTGCTCAAAATCGAACAGACCGTTGGAGTTCAAAGACAAGACCTTTTTCCCATTCCTACCACTCTCCCTAACAAAAACCTCAAAAGGGTCATGCCTAATGACAGCCTCATACTCATCACTAAGATAAACAACAGACAAAACACCCAAATTATCAGTCTTTTCCTCTTTAACCCTCTGTAGCCAAAGCTTCTTTTCCAAGAAGTCTGGGACAATCACATCAGGCACCTCAAATCTCTTCTTTTTGGGATGGTCCTCGTCAATCTTGAGCCTCAAAATGCCATCTTGATAAGCTGATAGAGTGAGAAGCAATGGGTTGGAGGCATTTTCTTGATTAATATCTTTATGGGTGAGTTTAGCTACAAGATCTCCATCGGAGATGGAGACATCGGTGGAGATGAGAGAAGTGGATCCGGGTTTTCGGGATCGGGCCCGTTTGCAGAATGGGGTTTGATTGCAGTTTCTGAACTCGTCTTTCTTCCAAGAAAAGGCGCAGTTGGTGAATAGGATTAGGAAAAAAAGAAGAGTGAAGAGACGGTTGTCCATGGCTTGGCTTCGCTTGGGTTGAAATCTTGTTAGTGACGATGATGATAGATTAGGGGAATCATGAATCGGAAGTGTATTAAGGTCGTGGATTGGATGGAGTGTTATTCTCGATCGAGTCAAGGTTGCTGCAGCAAGAAGTGGGAATGGTGGTGATGATTGAGGTTTGGTTTGGGCAAAATTGGAAGAGAACAAGGCATGTAATTTACATATTTAGCCTCATTTTTATTTTAATCTCATTTGTGGAATTGAAGTTTCAATTATTTAGAAAGGGTTACCCTCAGACGACGTAACCGGGGGGGGGGGGGAAGCCCTTATATTGGTGTTGCTCTTGTAGCTGTTGGTCCAATTAAATAGTGACATGTGTATATGATTTTCGAGATTCGGATCTTTTATTTTAGCCATACACTCACCGGGACTTCGGCTGTCGTCTAGATGGAAGTTGTTGAGCATGATGTTGACAGTAATGGGTATGGCCAATAAGTTACTATGAGTCACATGTCATGTTCTTATCTTGAACTCTCGTGCTCTTTATCATTGTCGGAGTGATCATAATCAGCATATTTGGCTCTCTATTAGAGAGCCCTCTCGTACTGTGCAGATGGCTCTTTACGTTTGGCTTTCAATTAAAGAAGCCTGGCATACTATTCACACTATTCCTAACGCATTTCTCATATTTCCTCTTCACTTTCTCTCTCTAGGGACAGATTTCTCTGAAATCTGTCCACTCTCTACCTTATCTCCGCCGTTCGAAATATTCCGGCCTAATTTCCGGTCGTCTCCGGCCTTATATCATGAAAGAAAATACATGGTTGTGATCGTCTCTCTCCGAGAAGTTATTGTTGGGAAGGACTAATTCAATAATATTGAATTAATTATTTATTATTAATTCGGTACCAACAAAAATAAGAAAAAAAAAAAAAAACAATATCATTTCAAAATAGGATTAAACGCTAAAAAAAAAAATTATTACTACACTTCAAATTCGGAATTAAAGGTAAAAAATTTGTTACACAAATTAAATAATATTTACTTACATTGTTAAAAATAAAAAATAAAAAAAAAATATTCGAAAATTAGGGGACAACATTTACATATCAGATTTTTTTCCCCCTCCATTTCCCTTCACCTTATTTCATCTAACATATAATATTCAATTCTCAACCAAACCTACTCAATTTCCAATACATTCTCTCTCAATCCCAATACAACTAATTATAACTAACTATAACTAACCAATCATTCAATCAACCAATCATCACCAATCATCATCATACCTATTAATATTCCCCCTATATCCTACTACCTTTTACTAACTCAAACCCAAACCTAATTTCCCAAAACCCTCTCAACAGTAATTCCTATTCACATCTCTCGTCACTATTCAAAAACCCTCTCACTAATTCAGAGCCAAACATGCTGAATGCATCTCTTTTGTACCTTCCTCCACTACAAGAAATCTCGCTTTTAGCGACGGAATAGTAGATACGGATACTATCCGTCGTTATTTAGCGACGGATCAGGAGTCTTAGCGACGGATAAGGACGAACTGCGCTCTAAGTTCAGTTCGTCCTTTGAAAGACCCAGTCCGGCTTGCTATTAGCGACGGATAAGTTTGATTCGTCGCTACATTAGTGATGGATAGATCCATCCGTCGCTAATGGAGTTGACCATTTTAAAAAATAAAAACAAAAGAAATTGCATAATCAACCTATAGCGACGGATAACGTTATCCGTCACTGTTTAGCGACGGATACACTCATCCGTCGCTAAACAATCTATTCAGTTCGCGATCGAGTTCTTCCTTCCTCATTTCTTCTTTGTCTCTTTTTTTCTCTCCACCCGAAAATTCCCCCAAAAATTCAAACTTCCGCATTTCTCATCCAAATCGAGCAATCTTGGAGTCTATTTGAAGCTAGTGGAGCAAGGAACAAGATTGAGCATTCAATTTCATCACCCATGGACCATTTTTGCAAAACTAAAGGTAATTAGCATAAACCATAACCTTTACAAATTTGGGAATTTATTGATTTTCAATGTGTTTGAGCCATTACATGTTTATGTTTAGTTCCTACTAGGCTGTTTAGCAAGTATTGAGTATTACATTATCTTGGACTTGATAGTTTGATAGATTTATGATGAAACTGAATTTGTAGTGGTTATTGAGTATTGAGTATGGATGTTAGGTGTTGAATTGAGTATTGACTATATGATGTATGGATGTTAGGTGTTGAAATTAATTGATGTTTAGGTTATCTTGTACTTAATATTATTTTGTTTAGAGTGGTGATTGTATATATAGGTAGTTTTTCCGATGGATCGTTCTTGGATGTACAAGCGTGTTGGTGATGGCATCATCTGTAAGAAAATATGGTCAGAGTTACCCCTAGGGTACGCAGCGGAATTTCAAAAAATTTCTTAACATACAGGTTAATTGATTATGCATATGTCGTATATATATAAACACGTCAATTAGAAGACTAACCTTACTTCCAAAGCAGCTTCCAAGTCTTCGTAATATTCCGGTGTATCTTCTCCTTCGTCGAAGTCGAAGATATCTACAATACTCTGTATATCTGCAAGACAATAAGAGTTAGTTTCCAGCTCCTAGAACCTCAACCTTGGTATCCACGGATGAACAGCCTATCGGAAGAATGCTAGGATATTCTTTGTGTGACCAAGAAGACGGGGCGGCGATTCCTCCGATGAGGTGGCGCGCGCGGGTGGCTAAAGAGGAGGGGAGAGCTTTTTATTTTCTCTAAGAAAACTGGGTAGAATAACTGTGAAAGTCTATGTCTGAAACTGTGGGTGTCTCTATGTCAAAAGCTCTCTAATAGTCCACTATATATAGTAGTCTATAGAAGCCTAAAGAATAACCAATTAGACTTCGTAAAGGAATAAGAATCTAATTCTTATCGCACAAGGAAACCAATATCAAGTCTAGATTCATTCACAATCAAATCAAAACTCAATCAGGAAAATCTAACTTATCCCTTGGACTTCTAATAGAGGAAGGAGTCGAACTCCTTCCCCTTATCCATCATGCGCGCGCGCGCCTCCTAGGGACAGTAGGTGGGTCCCAATTTTGGGATCCACTTATAGTTCTAAGGCAATTCAAACTCCAAGTAGATTTTTCCCAAGTGCATATGTTAATTCTAAATTAACATATCCTTTCTAATCAAACCTCCATTATATTTCCAAAATATAATCTTTAATTGTATTTACATAAAATACAATTAATTAGCCAATTCAATTAATAATTCCAAATTATTAATTGAGCCACCAAATATTATAATTAATTCCAAATCAATTATAATCCATCAATCACAATTAATTCCAAATTGATTGCGATTCCATCTTCAAGGATATTCTGATAGACTGAATCACCACATAGTGTGACCCATAGGGCCTCATCGTATTAAGCAAGTCCTAGACCAGGCAACATGGAATTCCTAGACGGTTCCATTTGCAATATTAATACGTGAGGACGTTTGAGAGGTTTCTCAAAGCTAACCCTTTCGTTGCGAAGCCTGTTGCGCTCAACGCGGCGATGGTAACGTCCCTTCATCTGACTTGCTCGAATGTATCTAGAATCGATGAAGTGTCTATCCCAATAATACATCCACGGGCGTCTCAGGGAGTTGCTTGGTTAAGATATACTTATGACCATCATAATATATCATTTGCACTGGCCAGTGACTTTACCAAGACAACTATGCAGACTATGAGCAGTGCTCTCCTGTGCTACACTTGAGAGATGAATCCTTCACAGAATCACTTATCACCCCCATTTGTATGTAGCCATAATCCTGGATCGTGTCTTAGGTCAGCTGCTTATTCAGAGCTTACATCGACGGGTCCACCAAGGATATGGGGCAACAAATGTGATGATAAAATCCTGTAAGTACAAAGGACGAATGGCATCACTTCGACAACTTACCGGTTCCCATAGACACTTCGGTGTAGAGTATACATCGATGGGAGTGTCCGGTGGGTACTTCCATTGTTCGATAAAGCTTCTTCGAACAACTATGCGCAGTTATGGGAACGTTTCTCGATTGTCCAACAATCCGTTCCGTGGCCGTGGGATCGGCTCACACTTGCTCCAACAAGTATAACCTCCACGCATACTAGTCTTGTTTGGTTCATTCAGACCCCCACATCCGAGATGAACCTCGACTAGGGAGAGTTTGGGATAGATGATAACTCACATAGCTCCCACTATCTGTGTGATCGGTCATCTATCCGAGGGGACATGCTTAATATCAATACAAACAGTAATAGAGATATGACATGCTGCATCCTGGTGTAATATAAATATGAAAGCGATACTCAATAGTAAAATGCAACAAACATATATTATATTACGTTGACCTGTGTAATAGTACATATATGCCCTCTATAAGGGCACCATGCCCTTAGTAAGGACTGTCTCTAGGACATATACACTATCAATCTCCCACTTGGACTAGAGCCAGTCACCTTTATGCCTAATGCTCAGATTAGCATAATGTCTTAAGTGGACTTCTACTGATAAGACCTTGGTGAAAGGATTTGCCACGTTGTCCGTGGTAGTACACGTTCTATACTAACTTCTCCTCTATCTATAATCTCACGTATAACGTGATATTTTCTAAGTACATGTTTGTTCTTGTTTGTAGATCTTGGCTCCCTAGCTTGAGCGACGGCGCCCGTATTGTCACAATAAATTGTTATTGGACTGGGAGCAGGAACAACCCTCAATTCCTTCAAGAACTCTGAAATCCAGACAGCTTCTTTCGATGCTTCTGATACAGCAATGTACTCGGCTTCTGTGGATGAGTCAGCAACCGTGGCTTGCTTTGAACTCTTCCAACAAACAGCTCCTCCGTTCAATTTGAATACGTATCATGTCTGTGACTTAAAGTCATCAGGATCTAATTCAAATCCAGCGTCGACATACCCAGACATCTTTAATTCTGGTTCTCCACCAAACACCAAGAACATCTCTTTAGTCCGTCTAAGGTACTTAAGAATGTTCTTCACAGCAGTCCAGTGAGGTACTCCTGGATTCTGTTGGTGTCGACAAGTGACACTAAGCGCATATGCCACATCGGCCTTGTGCAATTCATTGCATACATTATAGACCCTACTGCCGAAGCATAGGGCACACGGCTCATTGCATTTCTTTCTTCATCAGTTTTAGGACCATCCTTAACTGATAAGACAATCCCATGCCTAGCTGGGAGAAAGCCTCTCTTTGAGTCGTCCATCTTATAACGCTTCAGTATTTTGTCGATGTAGGTGGACTGTGTCATTCCTAACATCCTCTTGGATCTATCTCTAAAGATCTTGATCCCTAGGATGTAGTTCGCTTCACCCAAGTCCTTCATCGAGAAGGTACTTGATAACAAAACTTTAGTCTCTTCTAGCATAGAGACATTGTTTCCCATGATCAAAATGTCATCTACATAAATGATCATGAAAACAACTCCTTTGTCGCTGTGTCTCGCGTAGAGACAGGGATATTTCTTGCTTCTGATGAAGTCAAACGATTTGACAGCTTCATCAAAGCGGATATTCCAGCTCCTTGACGCTTGCTTTAGCCCATAGATGGATCTTTGTAATTTGCATACAGCAGTTGGTCTGGTTTTACTAATAAAACCTTCCGGCTGTACCATATAGACCTCTTCCTCAAGGTTGCCATTGAGGAAGGCTGTCTTTACATCCATCTGCCAGATTTCATAATCATAGTAGGCAGCTATCGCAAGTAGAATTCGAATGGACTTCAATTTTGCTACCGGTGAAAAGGTTTCATCGTAATCGATGCCATACCTTTGCGTGTAGCCTTTCGCCACAAGCCTAGGTTTGTGCGTTTGTACCTTGCCATCGGCATCTGTCTTTCGTTTAAAGACCCATTTGCACCCACTTGGTCTAACCCCTTGGGGCAAGTCTACCAAGTTCCAAACTTGGTTCTGGTACATTGAATCCATTTCTAATTCCATGGCCTCTTGCCATTTGTCTGAGTCAATATCAATTATTGCCTCTTTGTAGGTCTCGGGATCTTCCCGATCTGATAAACCGACATCAAGTTCACTGATGTCTTCTATCATAAAGCTTTGCTTCTGAGGTCCTCTTAGGATCCTCTTCGGCCTACGGAGCTCGACTTGTTCTGGTGCTTTTCTTTTCTGGCTTCGTGTAACACGAACATTATCAGTGGGTACTGATGCAGCTGGTCGTTGGGTGCGACCCTGTTCCCTTGCGGGAGGCTGCTCTTGTGCAACTTGTTGCACAGGTTGGTTGACAACGGGTTCTATTGGTGTGGTTTCAACTGTTGATCTAATCACAGGACTCCCACTGACTATGACATGCCTAACAAGTGTCATATCATCACCCTTGTCTGCTTCGAAAGCTCCCACTGAACTTGAGTCCAAATCAGAAGATTTAGAGACCTCATGTTCGCGCGTGTCAAAGTCTTGAATTTCTTCAAGTTCTATCATATCATCTAACCTCTCTTCTTCGAGGTATTCAGCTTCTAAAAACTTCACGTTTCTAGACACGATCACCTTGTGATCTTCAGCATGATAGAATTCATAGCCTCTCGTCTGACGAGGATAGCCTATGAAATATACTTTGACACCCTTGGCATCTAACTTATCAGTGAGCATCAGCTTGACTATCGCAGGACAGCCCCAAGGTCTAAGATAGCCTAGTGAAGGCTTCTTTCCCTTCCATAACTCATAAGGAGTTTTCTCCACTGATTTAGATGGTACACGGTTCAGAATGTAGATTGCAGTTTGTAGTGCATATCCCCACAGATACTTTGGAAGAGTCGAGAATCCAATCATTGATCTTACCATGTCTAACAGGGTTCGATTCCTCCTCTCAGACACACCATTTAACTGTGGTGTTCCAGGAGGAGTCCATTGCGATTGAATTCCATTTTCCTTCAAGTAATCGATAAATTCTTCACTAAGGTATTCACCTCCTCGATCTGATCGAAGAGTGACTATCCTTAGGTTCAATTCATTCTCGACCTCGTTCCTAAACTCCTTGAATTTCTCAAAGGTCTCGGATTTATTCTTCATAAGATAAATATATCCATACCTTGAGAAATCGTCAGTAAAGGTAACGAAGTAAGGATAACCCCCACGCGCATGGACTTTAAACGGTCCACATACATCGGTATGTATGAGCTCTAAGCATCGAGTGGCACGAACACCTTGTCCAACAAAAGGTTTGTTCGTCATCTTACCCTTAACACAAGATTCACATGTACCATATGATTCAAAATCAAATGGTTCTAAGTAGTCCAACTTCCTTAGTCTTTGAATCCGTGTTTCATTGATATGGTCTAGCCGACAATGCCATAGATAAGATGGATTATTCTTCTTACTTGAAGATGGTTGTTTGTTATGTATTTGAAATAAAGGTAGACTACTTTGCAAAATATATAAACCATTCACCAAGCGAGCTTTTCCATAATACTGATCATTTAATGAAAATAACAAGTATTATTCGCAAATCGAAAGGAAAAACCTATATTGTCTAACAATGGAATGGAAATAATATTTCTGACAATGGATGGAACAAAATAAACATTATCAAGTTCTAAACATTGTCCCGAAGGTAAATCTATCTTGCTGCGTCCAACGCGTTTGGCTTCAACTGGATTGTCGTTCCCAACATGCAAGTCGATTTCACCTTGCTTGACTAGCCTGTGATCAATTAGCCCCTGCACATTATTACAAATGTGTGAGCCACAGGCTGTATCTAATACTCAACCATTGGAGTCAAAAGTAGTCATATTCATTTCAATAACAAACATACCTGAGCCAGAAGCTGATGACTTCTTAGCTTGATCTGCCCTAAACTTAGGGCAATCTTTCTTCCAATGTCCTTTCTGCTTACAGAAAAGACATTCATCTGTGCGTACCATTCCGCTTCTCTTGAACTTCCTTTTCTGGTTCGGACGCTTAGGCTTATCACTCCAAGTGTTAGCCTTGGCTCCCGACTTTCCCTTACCCTTAGCACCTTTGCTTTTCAGGTTTGGGTTAGACGGTTGCCCAACAAGCATGATCGACTTTTCCATCTTAGGAAGAGTTTGATCATATGTCTTCAGCAGATTATGAAGTTCAGGCAGTGTTACGTCCTTCGCATTCATCGTGTAATTAATGATGAACTGCGAATACGAACTCGGCAATGATTGAAGGACAAAGATCACCATGATCTTGTTCTCTAGCTTAACGCCGGCATCGGCAAGCTTTTCAAAGAGACCAATCATTTTGAGAACATGCTCAGACATGTTCCCTCCTTCATTGAGCTTGCATCTGTGTATGTCTTTGATCAAATCAAATTCAACACTTCTAGCTGTCGTCTTAAAGAGCGACTCAAGATGCTTTAACATCTCATACGGCAACATGCTTTCATGTTGCCTCTGCAGCTCATTGCTCATTGCCGCCAGCATAATACACTGCGCGGATCTAGCATCCTCAAGATGCTTATCAGACCTTGCCTTGTTGGCTTGATTCCAAGCAGCATCCTGATCGGCAGTCTGATTTTCGGGGCACACGGGAATGACCTCGTCGAAGACGTACTCAATCTTTTCGTACCTCAGCACCAAACGTATATTCCTGATCCAATCTAGAAAGTTTGGTCCGGTTAAAATTTGCTTCTCCAAGACAGCACGGAGCGAAATACTCGCCATATCTAATATCCTAAGGAGAAATAATATAGAACGAAAATAATAAATCAACTATTGAAATATTATTTCTAAATACACAGTCAACATAACTAAACAACAAGGTCCTTTAGCTGTTTAGCTCCCACTATTTTCACATATGCTTGCCCCCACAACAAACATACGTGTAATGTCCAACAAGTTACCGTAGTGGCCAAGATCCAAATCCATACTATGCTATACTCCAACGGGGGCTGGTCGCATAGCATAATATGACCGGTAGGACTAGTAAGACTATCCAATTGCGTCACGCAATTCTTGGTTGTTAAATCTAATTTAACCCGATGCCCTACATATTGTACCTATCGAGGTCGCTAGATACAATATGCAGTAAGTCATAACCATAGGCTTACTCTAATCTGACGATTACTGCGAGTCTGTAAGACGAGGTCGCCAATACAAGAAAACGCAATGAAAGTTCAGAATTAAAGCACCCTATGGAAAGCATCTCAGAAATACATACATATATATATTTCTGTACTTATATTGATTGGGGCTTGTAGCTTGAGGGTTGTTATCAGTCATCTACAAACAAATAAGGGCGCCGCCTACCCATCATGCATGAACGGTCTACACGTAATGGATGCCGCCTATCCATTCTAGTTCTAAACGCGGTCAAGCACATAATCATAATGGGTGCCGCCTACCCATACATAAATATGCGGTCCGACATATAAGAGGGCGCCGCCTACCCTCGCATGCATAGCGGTCGAACGGAATGTAAAATATGGTATTTAAACATGCATTGTCAAACAATAGCATATAGAGCATATGAAACAAGTAGTAGCCTATGTGGATGACAAATGACTTCATAATTTCATTATGAAAATTATAATCCCATACTTATAATCTCTATGAAATAATTGAAAATTTGGACTAGATTGAATAATCGAAAATTCTATTGACCAAGTAGCAATTTTCGAAAACCCGAAGGACTTAATTGTAATTTTAAAAACCTTGGAGGTGTTAAATCTAAAATTCAAAAGTAGAAGGACTAATTTGCAATAAACAATAAATTGATAAATTACAAATAAGCCCTTTAACTTTATACTAATTAAATTTAACCCTCTAGTTTAAAACAATTACAATTAAATCATATTTATATTCCAAATATAAAATTCAATCCTCAAAACTTTCAAAATTCGATTTGGGTCCAACCCGAAAATAAATATATTTTTTTTAAAACGTGGACGGGCCGTCCCCCCGTGCCGCGGCCCCGGCGCCCGGCGCCCGCGGCACGCGGTACGGCGCCGCGGCACGCGGGAACCGGTGCCCCGGCAGGCGCCGGCGGCGCCGCAGGCGCGGGTACCTGCGTCACGCAGGCCCGGTGCCCGCGGCAACGGCGCCAGGCCCGTGCCGCGGGCACGGTGCCTGCGTCGCGCAGGCGCCCGGTCAAAAAAAATATATATATAAATTTTTTTTTTTTTTTTTTAAAATTAAATTCTAAATTTATATAAAAAAAAAACTTTTGAAAATCGAATTTATCATAGAATCAATTGCATCCACATATCTACAAAATCATACAATATATATATACGTATATACGTAATCAATTAACCTGGCTCTGATACCACTGTAAGAAAATATGGTCAGAGTTACCCCTAGGGTACGCAGCGGAATTTCAAAAAATTTCTTAACATACAGGTTAATTGATTATGCATATGTCGTATATATATAAACACGTCAATTAGAAGACTAACCTTACTTCCAAAGCAGCTTCCAAGTCTTCGTAATATCCGGTGTATCTTCTCCTTCGTCGAAGTCGAAGATATCTACAATACTCTGTATATCTGCAAGACAATAAGAGTTAGTTTCCAGCTCCTAGAACCTCAACCTTGGTATCCACGGATGAACAGCCTATCGGAAGAATGCTAGGATATTCTTTGTGTGACCAAGAAGACGGGGCGGCGATTCCTCCTCCGGTGAGGTGGCGCGCGCGTGTTGCTAAGGGAGGAGGGGAGAGCTTTTTATTTTCTCTAAGAAAACTGGGTAGAATAACTGTGAAAGTCTATGTCTGAAACTGTGGGTGTCTCTATGTCAAAAGCTCTCTAATAGTCCACATATATAGTAGTCTATAGAAGCCTAAAGCATAAGCAATTAGACTTCGTAAAA
>CM051457.1:41319125-41643375 GCA_028274465.1 Plantago ovata | reverse complement strand
AAAATATGGTCAGAGTTACCCCTAGGGTACGCAGCGGAATTTCAAAAAATTTTCTTAACATACAGGTTAATTGATTATGCATATGTCGTATATATATAAACACGTCAATTAGAAGACTAACCTTACTTCCAAAGCAGCTTCCAAGTCTTCGTAATATTCCGGTGTATCTTCTCCTTCGTCGAAGTCGAAGATATCTACAATACTCTGTATATCTGCAAGACAATAAGAGTTAGTTTCCAGCTCCTAGAACCTCAACCTTGGTATCCACGGATGAACAGCCTATCGGAAGAATGCTAGGATATTCTTTGTGTGACCAAGAAGACGGGGCGGCGATTCCTCCGGTGAGGTGGCGCGCGCGTGTGGCTAAGAGGAGGGAGAGCTTTTATTTTCTCTAAGAAAACTGGGTAGAATAACTGTGAAAGTCAATGTAACTGTAAAAAGCTCTCTAATAGTCTACTATATATAGTAGTCTATAGAAGCCTAAAGCATAAGCAATTAGACTTCGTAAAGGAATAAGAATCTAATTCTTATCGCACAAGGAAACCAATATCAAGTCTAGATTCATTCCCAATCAAATAAAACTCAATCAGGAAAATCTAACTTATCCCTTGGACTTCTAATAGAGGAAGGAGTCGAACTCCTTCCCCTATCCATGCGCGCGCGCGCCTCCTAGGGACGGGTGGGTCCCAATTTTGGGACCCACTTATATTTCTAAGGCAATTCAAACTCCAAGTAGATTTTGCCCAAGTGCATATGTTAATTCTAAATTAACATATCCTTTCAAATCAAACCTCCATTATATTTCCAAAATATAATCTTTAATTGTATTTACATAAAATACAATTAATTAGCCAATTCAATTAATAATTCCAAATCATTAATTGAGCCACCAAATATTATAATTAATTCCAAATCAATTATAATCCATCAATCACAATTAATTCCAAATTAATTGCGATTCCATCTTCAAGGATATTCTGATAGCTGAATCACCACATAGTGTGACCCATAGGGCCTCATCGTATTAAGCAAGTCCTAGACTAGGCAACATGGAATTCCTAGACGGTTCCATTTGCAATATTAATACGTGAGGACGTTTGAGAGGTTTCTCAAAGCTAACCCTTTCGTTGCGAAGCCTGTTGCGCTCAACGCGGCGATGGTAACGTCCCTTCATCTGACTTGCTCGAATGTATCTAGGATCGATGAAGTGTCTATCCCAATAATACATCCACGGGCGTCTCAGGGAGTTGCTTGGTTAAGATATACTTATGACCATCATAATATATCATTTGCACTGGCCAGTGACTTTACCAACACAACTATGCAGACTATGAGCAGTGCTCTCCTGTGCTACACTTGAGAGATGAATCCTTCACAGAATCACTTATCACCCCCATTTGTATGTAGCCATAATCCTGGATCGTGTCTTAGGTCAGCTGCTTATTCAGAGCTGACATCGACGGGTCCACCAAGGATATGGGGCAACAAATGTGATGATAAAGTCCTGTAAGTACAAAGGACGAATGGCATCACTTCGACAACTCACCGGTTCCCATAGACACTTCGGTGTAGAGTATACATCGATGGGAGTGTCCGGTGGGTACTTCCATTGTTCGATAAAGCTTCTTCGAACAACTATGCGCAGTTATGGGAACGTTTCTCGATTGTCCAACAATCCGTTCCGTGGCCGTGGGATCGGCTCACACTTGCTCCAACAAGTATAACCTCCACGCATACTAGTCTTGTCTGGTTCATTCAGACCCCCACATCCGAGATGAACCTCGACTAGGGAGAGTTTGGGATAGATGATAACTCACATAGCTCCCACTATCTGTGTGATCGGTCATCTATCCGAGGGGACATGTTTAATATCAATACAGACAGTAATAGAGATATGACATGCTGCATGCCTGGTGTAATATA
This sequence comes from Plantago ovata, assembly GCA_028274465.1. Lineage (NCBI taxonomy): Eukaryota > Viridiplantae > Streptophyta > Magnoliopsida > Lamiales > Plantaginaceae > Plantago > Plantago ovata. Next base: position 41,641,452 of record CM051457.1, on the reverse strand, counting down.
AATATGAAAGCGATACTCAATAGTAAAATGCAACAAACATATATTATATTACGTTGACCTGTGTAATAGTACATATATGCCCTCTATAAGGGCACCATGCCCTTAGTAAGGACTGTCTCTAGGACATATACACTATCAATCTCCCACTTGGACTAGAGCCAGTCACCTTTATGCCTAATGCTCAGATTAGCATAATGTCTTAAGTGGACTTCTACTGATAAGACCTTGGTGAAAGGATTTGCCACGTTGTCCGTGGTAGTACACGTTCTATACTAACTTCTCCTCTATCTATAATCTCACGTATAACGTGATATTTTCTAAGTACATGTTTGTTCTTGTTTGTAGATCTTGGCTCCCTAGCTTGAGCGACGGCGCCCGTATTGTCACAATAAATTGTTATTGGACTGGGAGCAGGAACAACCCTCAATTCCTTCAAGAACTCTGAAATCCAGACAGCTTCTTTCGATGCTTCTGATACAGCAATGTACTCGGCTTCTGTGGATGAGTCAGCAACCGTGGCTTGCTTTGAACTCTTCCAACAAACAGCTCCTCCGTTCAATTTGAATACGTATCATGTCTGTGACTTAAAGTCATCAGGATCTAATTCAAATCCAGCGTCGACATACCCAGACATCTTTAATTCTGGTTCTCCACCAAACACCAAGAACATCTCTTTAGTCCGTCTAAGGTACTTAAGAATGTTCTTCACAGCAGTCCAGTGAGGTACTCCTGGATTCTGTTGGTGTCGACAAGTGACACTAAGCGCATATGCCACATCGGCCTTGTGCAATTCATTGCATACATTATAGACCCTACTGCCGAAGCATAGGGCACACGGCTCATTGCATTTCTTTCTTCATCAGTTTTAGGACCATCCTTAACTGATAAGACAATCCCATGCCTAGCTGGGAGAAAGCCTCTCTTTGAGTCGTCCATCTTATAACGCTTCAGTATTTTGTCGATGTAGGTGGACTGTGTCATTCCTAACATCCTCTTGGATCTATCTCTAAAGATCTTGATCCCTAGGATGTAGTTCGCTTCACCCAAGTCCTTCATCGAGAAGGTACTTGATAACAAAACTTTAGTCTCTTCTAGCATAGAGACATTGTTTCCCATGATCAAAATGTCATCTACATAAATGATCATGAAAACAACTCCTTTGTCGCTGTGTCTCGCGTAGAGACAGGGATATTTCTTGCTTCTGATGAAGTCAAACGATTTGACAGCTTCATCAAAGCGGATATTCCAGCTCCTTGACGCTTGCTTTAGCCCATAGATGGATCTTTGTAATTTGCATACAGCAGTTGGTCTGGTTTTACTAATAAAACCTTCCGGCTGTACCATATAGACCTCTTCCTCAAGGTTGCCATTGAGGAAGGCTGTCTTTACATCCATCTGCCAGATTTCATAATCATAGTAGGCAGCTATCGCAAGTAGAATTCGAATGGACTTCAATTTTGCTACCGGTGAAAAGGTTTCATCGTAATCGATGCCATACCTTTGCGTGTAGCCTTTCGCCACAAGCCTAGGTTTGTGCGTTTGTACCTTGCCATCGGCATCTGTCTTTCGTTTAAAGACCCATTTGCACCCACTTGGTCTAACCCCTTGGGGCAAGTCTACCAAGTTCCAAACTTGGTTCTGGTACATTGAATCCATTTCTAATTCCATGGCCTCTTGCCATTTGTCTGAGTCAATATCAATTATTGCCTCTTTGTAGGTCTCGGGATCTTCCCGATCTGATAAACCGACATCAAGTTCACTGATGTCTTCTATCATAAAGCTTTGCTTCTGAGGTCCTCTTAGGATCCTCTTCGGCCTACGGAGCTCGACTTGTTCTGGTGCTTTTCTTTTCTGGCTTCGTGTAACACGAACATTATCAGTGGGTACTGATGCAGCTGGTCGTTGGGTGCGACCCTGTTCCCTTGCGGGAGGCTGCTCTTGTGCAACTTGTTGCACAGGTTGGTTGACAACGGGTTCTATTGGTGTGGTTTCAACTGTTGATCTAATCACAGGACTCCCACTGACTATGACATGCCTAACAAGTGTCATATCATCACCCTTGTCTGCTTCGAAAGCTCCCACTGAACTTGAGTCCAAATCAGAAGATTTAGAGACCTCATGTTCGCGCGTGTCAAAGTCTTGAATTTCTTCAAGTTCTATCATATCATCTAACCTCTCTTCTTCGAGGTATTCAGCTTCTAAAAACTTCACGTTTCTAGACACGATCACCTTGTGATCTTCAGCATGATAGAATTCATAGCCTCTCGTCTGACGAGGATAGCCTATGAAATATACTTTGACACCCTTGGCATCTAACTTATCAGTGAGCATCAGCTTGACTATCGCAGGACAGCCCCAAGGTCTAAGATAGCCTAGTGAAGGCTTCTTTCCCTTCCATAACTCATAAGGAGTTTTCTCCACTGATTTAGATGGTACACGGTTCAGAATGTAGATTGCAGTTTGTAGTGCATATCCCCACAGATACTTTGGAAGAGTCGAGAATCCAATCATTGATCTTACCATGTCTAACAGGGTTCGATTCCTCCTCTCAGACACACCATTTAACTGTGGTGTTCCAGGAGGAGTCCATTGCGATTGAATTCCATTTTCCTTCAAGTAATCGATAAATTCTTCACTAAGGTATTCACCTCCTCGATCTGATCGAAGAGTGACTATCCTTAGGTTCAATTCATTCTCGACCTCGTTCCTAAACTCCTTGAATTTCTCAAAGGTCTCGGATTTATTCTTCATAAGATAAATATATCCATACCTTGAGAAATCGTCAGTAAAGGTAACGAAGTAAGGATAACCCCCACGCGCATGGACTTTAAACGGTCCACATACATCGGTATGTATGAGCTCTAAGCATCGAGTGGCACGAACACCTTGTCCAACAAAAGGTTTGTTCGTCATCTTACCCTTAACACAAGATTCACATGTACCATATGATTCAAAATCAAATGGTTCTAAGTAGTCCAACTTCCTTAGTCTTTGAATCCGTGTTTCATTGATATGGTCTAGCCGACAATGCCATAGATAAGATGGATTATTCTTCTTACTTGAAGATGGTTGTTTGTTATGTATTTGAAATAAAGGTAGACTACTTTGCAAAATATATAAACCATTCACCAAGCGAGCTTTTCCATAATACTGATCATTTAATGAAAATAACAAGTATTATTCGCAAATCGAAAGGAAAAACCTATATTGTCTAACAATGGAATGGAAATAATATTTCTGACAATGGATGGAACAAAATAAACATTATCAAGTTCTAAACATTGTCCCGAAGGTAAATCTATCTTGCTGCGTCCAACGCGTTTGGCTTCAACTGGATTGTCGTTCCCAACATGCAAGTCGATTTCACCTTGCTTGACTAGCCTGTGATCAATTAGCCCCTGCACATTATTACAAATGTGTGAGCCACAGGCTGTATCTAATACTCAACCATTGGAGTCAAAAGTAGTCATATTCATTTCAATAACAAACATACCTGAGCCAGAAGCTGATGACTTCTTAGCTTGATCTGCCCTAAACTTAGGGCAATCTTTCTTCCAATGTCCTTTCTGCTTACAGAAAAGACATTCATCTGTGCGTACCATTCCGCTTCTCTTGAACTTCCTTTTCTGGTTCGGACGCTTAGGCTTATCACTCCAAGTGTTAGCCTTGGCTCCCGACTTTCCCTTACCCTTAGCACCTTTGCTTTTCAGGTTTGGGTTAGACGGTTGCCCAACAAGCATGATCGACTTTTCCATCTTAGGAAGAGTTTGATCATATGTCTTCAGCAGATTATGAAGTTCAGGCAGTGTTACGTCCTTCGCATTCATCGTGTAATTAATGATGAACTGCGAATACGAACTCGGCAATGATTGAAGGACAAAGATCACCATGATCTTGTTCTCTAGCTTAACGCCGGCATCGGCAAGCTTTTCAAAGAGACCAATCATTTTGAGAACATGCTCAGACATGTTCCCTCCTTCATTGAGCTTGCATCTGTGTATGTCTTTGATCAAATCAAATTCAACACTTCTAGCTGTCGTCTTAAAGAGCGACTCAAGATGCTTTAACATCTCATACGGCAACATGCTTTCATGTTGCCTCTGCAGCTCATTGCTCATTGCCGCCAGCATAATACACTGCGCGGATCTAGCATCCTCAAGATGCTTATCAGACCTTGCCTTGTTGGCTTGATTCCAAGCAGCATCCTGATCGGCAGTCTGATTTTCGGGGCACACGGGAATGACCTCGTCGAAGACGTACTCAATCTTTTCGTACCTCAGCACCAAACGTATATTCCTGATCCAATCTAGAAAGTTTGGTCCGGTTAAAATTTGCTTCTCCAAGACAGCACGGAGCGAAATACTCGCCATATCTAATATCCTAAGGAGAAATAATATAGAACGAAAATAATAAATCAACTATTGAAATATTATTTCTAAATACACAGTCAACATAACTAAACAACAAGGTCCTTTAGCTGTTTAGCTCCCACTATTTTCACATATGCTTGCCCCCACAACAAACATACGTGTAATGTCCAACAAGTTACCGTAGTGGCCAAGATCCAAATCCATACTATGCTATACTCCAACGGGGGCTGGTCGCATAGCATAATATGACCGGTAGGACTAGTAAGACTATCCAATTGCGTCACGCAATTCTTGGTTGTTAAATCTAATTTAACCCGATGCCCTACATATTGTACCTATCGAGGTCGCTAGATACAATATGCAGTAAGTCATAACCATAGGCTTACTCTAATCTGACGATTACTGCGAGTCTGTAAGACGAGGTCGCCAATACAAGAAAACGCAATGAAAGTTCAGAATTAAAGCACCCTATGGAAAGCATCTCAGAAATACATACATATATATATTTCTGTACTTATATTGATTGGGGCTTGTAGCTTGAGGGTTGTTATCAGTCATCTACAAACAAATAAGGGCGCCGCCTACCCATCATGCATGAACGGTCTACACGTAATGGATGCCGCCTATCCATTCTAGTTCTAAACGCGGTCAAGCACATAATCATAATGGGTGCCGCCTACCCATACATAAATATGCGGTCCGACATATAAGAGGGCGCCGCCTACCCTCGCATGCATAGCGGTCGAACGGAATGTAAAAATATGGTATTTAAACATGCATTGTCAAACAATAGCATATAGAGCATATGAAACAAGTAGTAGCCTATGTGGATGACAAATGACTTCATAATTTCATTATGAAAATTATAATCCCATACTTATAATCTCTATGAAATAATTGAAAATTTGGACTAGATTGAATAATCGAAAATTCTATTGACCAAGTAGCAATTTTCGAAAACCCGAAGGACTTAATTGTAATTTTAAAAACCTTGGAGGTGTTAAATCTAAAATTCAAAAGTAGAAGGGCTAATTTGTAATAAACAATAAATTGATAAATTACAAATAAACCCTTTAACTTTATACTAATTAAATTTAACCCCTCTAGTTTAAAACAATTACAATTAAATCATATTTATATTCCAAATATAAAATTCAATCCTCAAAACTTTCAAAAATTCGATTTTGGGTCCAACCCGAAAATAAATATTTTTTTTTTAAAACGTGGGACGGGCCCGTCCCCCCGGTGCCGGCGGCCCCAGGCGCCCGGCGCCCGCGGCACGCTGGTACCGGCGCCCGCGGCACGCGGGAACCGGTGCCTCGGGTGCAGGCGCCCGGCGGCGTCCGCAGGCTCCGGGTACCTGCGTCACGCAGGTACCCGGGTGCCCGCGGTACACGGGCGCCTAGAGCCCGTGCCGCGGGCACGGTGCCTGCGTCGCGCAGGCTGCCCGGTCCGAAAAAAAAATATATATATAAATTTTATTTTTTTTTTTTTTTGAAAAATATAAATTCTAAATTTATATAAAAAATAAAACTTTTGAACATCGAATTTATCATAGAATCAATTGCATCCACATATCTACAAAATCATACAATATATATATACGTATATACGTAATCAATTAACCTGGCTCTGATACCACTGTAAGAAAATATGGTCAGAGTTACCCCTAGGGTACGCATCGGAATTTCAAAAAAATTTATGAACATACAGGTTAATTGATTATGCATATGTCGTATATATATAAACATGTCAATTAGAAGACTAACCTTACTTCCAAAGCAGCTTCCCAGTCTTCGTAATATTCCGGTGTATCTTCTCCTTCGTCGAAGTTGAAGATATCTACAATACTCTGTATATTTGCAAGACAATAAGAGTTAGTTTCCAGCTCCTAGAACCTCAACCTTGGTATCCACGGATGAACAGCCTATCGGAAGAATGCTAGGATATTCTCTGTGTGACCAAGAAGACGGGGCGGCGATTCCTCCGGTGAGGTGGCGCGCGCGTGTTGCTAAGGGAGGAGGGGAGAGCTTTTATTTTCTCTAAGAAAACTGGGTAGAATAACTGTGAAAGTCTATGTCTGAAACTGTGGGTGTCTCTATGTCAAAGCTCTCTAATAGTCCACTATATATAGTAGTCTATAGAAGCCTAAAGCATAACCAATTAGACTTCGTAAAGGAATAAGAATATAATTCTTATCGCACAAGGAAACCAATATCAAGTCTAGATTCATTCCCAATCAAATTAAAACTCAATCAGGAAAATCTAACTTATCCCTTGGACTTTTAATAGAGGAAGGAGTCGAACTCCTTCCCCTTATCCATCATGCGCGCGCGCGCCTCCTAGGGACAGTAGGTGGGTCCCAATTTTGGGATCCACTTATAGATCTAAGGCAATTCAAACTCCAAGTAGATTTTGCCCAAGTGCATATGTTAATTCTAAATTAACATATCCTTTCTAATCAAACCTCCATTATATTTCCAAAATATAATCTTTAATTGTATTTACATAAAATACAATTAATTAGCCAATTCAATTAATAATTCCAAATCATTAATTGAGCCACCAAATATTATAATTAATTCCAAATCAATTATAATCCATCAATCACAACTAATTTCAAATTAATTGCGATTCCACCTTCAAGGATATTCTGATAGACTGAATCACCACATAGTATGACCCATAGGGCCTCATCGTATTAAGCAAGTCCTAGAGTAGGCAACATGGAATTCCTAGACGGTTCCATTTGCAATATTAATACGTGAGGACGTTTGAGAGGTTTCTCAAAGCTAACCCTTTCGTTGCGAAGCCTGTTGCGCTCAACGCGGTGATGGTAACGTCCCTTCATCTGACTTGCTCGAATGCATCTAGGGTCGATGAAGTGTCTATCCCAATAATACATCCACGGGCGTCTCAGGGAGTTGCTTGGTTAAGATATACTTATGACCATCATAATATATCATTTGCACTGGCCAGTGACTTTACCAACACAACTATGCAGACTATGAGCAGTGCTCTCCTGTGCTACACTTGAGAGATGAATCCTTCACAGAATCACTTATCACCCCCATTTGTATGTAGCCATAATCCTGGATCGTGTCTTAGGTCAGCTGCTTATTCAGAGCTGACATCGACGGGTCCACCAAGGATATGGGGCAACAAATGTGATGATAAAGTCCTGTAAGTACAAAGGACGAATGGCATCACTTCGACAACTTACCGGTTCCCATAGACACATCGGTGTAGAGTATACATCGATGGGAGTGTCCGGTGGGTACTTCCATTGTTCGATAAAGCTTCTTCGAACAACTATGCGCAGTTATGGGAACGTTTCTCGATTGTCCAACAATCCGTTCCGTGGCCGTGGGATCGGCTCACACTTGCTCCAACAAGTATAACCTCCACGCATACTAGTCTTGTCTGGTTCATTCAGACCCCCACATCCGAGATGAACCTCGACTAGAGAGAGTTTGGGATAGATGATAACTCACATAGCTCCCACTATTTGTGTGATCGGTCATCTATCCGAGGGGACATGTTTAATATCAATACAGACAGTAATAGAGATATGACATGCTGCAGCCTGGTGTAATATAAATATGAAAGCGATACTCAATAGTAAAATGCAACAAACATATATTATATTACGTTGACCTGTGTAATAGTACATATATGCCCTCTACAAGGACACCATGCCCTTAGTAAGGACTGTCTCTAGGACATATACACTATCAATGTGTACATATGAACTTACATCTTTCATTTTGTATGGTTTCTTTGTCTTTGCAGATCCCCTCCTTGGTCCACTTCAGCCTCCCATGCCAGCTGTGTGATTCACAATGCCTTATGCTATCATGGTATGTTTACAAACTTGTTCATTGGTGTGAGTGGTATGTTAGCCACTGTATGTGTTTGGGTGATATGTTAGTCACCATGTGTTAGTGAATTTAGGGCTATGTGAGTTGTATGTTGATTCAGGTTCAATCTTTTAACTTTCTCCTTTTTATTTTGTTTTTATAGGCATGTTCGTGTAGATTGGGATCCTTTGGACTTGGACTTGTTACTTTGCAATGTTGGATTATTAGAGTTAGCAATTGCATGCATTTTAACTAGTTTAGAATCTTCAACACCTTATATATATTCGTGTGCAATGAACTTCCAACATTTGTCTATTTATATTAATGATTTTTCACCATTTTGAGTTTACTTTATGACTCGTTTCAATGAGGATTATGGACAATTGATGTATATATTGTATGTATAGGTTTTGGTATTATAAATTGGCTGTCAAAATAGGGAAACAATTTTTTTTTTTACCCTCCAGATTTAGCGACGGATGATGTTATCTGTATCTATATATAGCGACGGATTATGTTATCCGTCTCTATATATAGAGACGGATGAAATTATCCGTCGCTAAAGAGCTTGAACCACATATAGACACCTTCACTCCGTCTAGCGACGGATAAGTTTATCCGTCGCTATATATGGAGACGGATAAGTATTCCGTCCCAACTTTGGTCAACGATGAAGTTTGCGACGGATCGTTTAATCCGTCGCTTAATTCATTAGCGACGCCACTTTTTGCAACGTCCTATTTAGCGACGGAGTCTCCGTCGCTAATGCCTGTTAGCGACGGATCGGTAACTGATAGCGACGGATGATGTCCGTCGCTAAATCTGGTTTTTCTTGTAGTGGAGGGTGGTCGAGCGGCTAAAAAGTCCCACAAGAACAAGGGCAAAGGAAAGGAGATCACCACTGACGAGGACCTTACTAACGAGGTGAACCGGATCATGGCGCTCGACGAGTTTGATCAGGCACATGAGTTGAGCCAGGTCTCGCGCCTTTGTTAACTCATAACGGTCCTCGGACCCTTTGTTCCTATTTTTGCAGCTTGCCGCCATTGTCGGCGCCATCAAAAACCTTGCGGCCGACAAGGGTGCTCCGGAGGAGGTTGCTAACTTGCACCTCCAAGTTCAGGAAGCAAATACCCGTGCTCAGGCGCTGGAGGACGAGCTGCGGGTCGTGTAACGACCCGACCCACTAATGGGCCGAGACCCATCCCAACGTGCCGGCAAGGTTACTCATGGGCGCTCTCCGGGGTGATATGCTGGCCACACAGGCCAACACGAGTTCTAATCCACGCACTTTTTCCTCACTCGTGCGCGCACTGGGAACTTCCCAGTGGGTCACCCATCCTAGAATTGCTCCAGAGCAAGCACGCTTAACTCTGAAGTTCTTCTAGGTGAATTCCCGAAAAGAAAGGTGCACCTTGTTGATATGAGTAGCGTTCTCAACCCCTTTAAGCCTCTGAAATGTGGGGCGTTACAATCACCCCCTCTTAAATTGCGCAACGTCCTCGTTGCGCGCTGTCCCGAGACCAACCATCCGTGCAGGATTCTAGAGGTGGCCCCTACGGGCTCAAGAGGTGGCTCCCACCGCCCATACAGTGTAGCACTTTGCCCCGTATGGCACTTAGCTCCTGCAGTTCCGGATAGTCCCGCTCTGATACCACTTGTAACGACCCGACCCACTAATGGGCCGAGACTCAGCCCAACGGGTTGACAAGGTTACTCCTGGGCGCTCTCCGGGGTGATATGCTGGCCACACAGGCCAACACGAGTTCTAATCCACGCACTTTTTCCTCACTCGTGCGCGCACTGGGAACTTCCCAGTGGGTCACCCATCCTAGAATTGCTCCAGAGCAAGCACGCTTAACTCTGAAGTTCTTCTAGGTGAATTTCCGAAAAGAAAGGTGCACCTTGTTGATATGAGTAGAGTTCTCAACCCCTTTAAGCCTCTGAAATGTGGGGCGTTACAATACACCAACGGACTTCGACTTATCTGTTCTGTCTTTCTGTTTGTTATATTATGTGCTGAAAAGGATTTTGATTTCAAAAACTGTTTACTTTCTGTTTTTTAACTTAGAACCTCACTGAGATCCTTTATCTCACACTCTCTTTGTTTTCAAAATTCCTTCCTTCCAGATACTACTGAGGATGCACGCGAGTAGGATGCCAGTGACTGAGAGAAGGGTCTGGGGTGTCTTTGGGAATTTATTTCAAAATAAGAAGATGAAACTTTTCACTGCCTTCAATAGTTGTTATTCATTTGATTTCTAAGTTACCGTTGGATATTTACTTGATTCTGTTAGCGATGTGCGCGGTAAATATTATTATGGCATTTATTGCCGACCGTTGTTTTTAAAATTATTTCGGATTTTCTCTTTTCAAGAAATTATTTTGTCTTTTGAAAACCGGTACCGTTACAGGTCGAGAAGGCCAAGGTAGAAAGTATGGAGGCCGACAACGCTAAGGTGCAGAGGCAGATGAAGGCATGGAAGGATGCTTGGAACAACCTTTCCATCAAGATGGTCCGCTTTATGGATGTTGTCCTGGGGTACCTCAAGGACACTCGGTATGAGGGTGCCAAGGCTTTCTATGAGTCTGCCTCGTACCGCTTGAAGGTGCAGGAGACAAAGGAAGCTGCGCGCGAGGAGGGATTCTACTCGACCCTTGATCAGCTGAAGGTTAAGGGGTTGTTGGCCGCGGACTTCGACAGTGATGTTGTCGGACTTCAAGACAACAAAAATGGTGACTTCTTCGACTACCCTGATCGGATAGTGTCCGATGCCGAGCATAAGGCTTGTGAGTTTGGTGCCTTGGTGGCTAATCCAGAAGTGTCTTACCCGGCAAAGGTCGGCCTTCTTCCTTCATGGGTGCCCGAGGTGTTGCGCGTTGGGATCCTCGAGCCGTTTCACAAGTGTGGTCATCGCAACACCAGGTCCCGTCCTCGGCCGTGATCATACTTTGGAGGAGCCCGAGGTCATCAAGTTCCGACAGACACTCGAAGTAGAAAGGCGCACGGCGGGCCCAAGTGCTAGTCGAGCAGGAGGGGTGAGTCAGGCTTCAGGAGGTGGCAGTCAGCCGGCCGAGGAGGGTCCTCGTGAAGGTGAAGGACAAGATGCACAAAGATCTCCTCCCAAGTCGCCTGAGCAGTCTCGTAGTCGCTCAGGTTGAAGGCCGAGTATGCTCGGTAGAAACTTGTAAAAAATTATGGACAAGTCTTTTCTGTTGCTAGTCAAACAATTTACTTTTTGCTTAACTTATTCGGCCCTTTGAGGCGTGCTCAGGAGAGCTCTTTTTCATGCCCCGCTCAGTCGGGTGCATATTTTTTGTAAATGAACTATGCTCTTCCTTTTGCCCGACGAGGCCTTATGCTAGTCGCTCTCTTTTATGGCGCTTCTTCCCTTGCATTCTTCATTTTTAAATTTGCAATGTCGCAAAGCATTATACAAGTTTTCATAAGATGCTTCTGCAGGTACTCGTTTCTCCTTCATTGTTCTTAGAAAAAATTCTAAGTATGGGTCGTCGGACGCCCGTATTGTAACTTATACTTCAGGTTCTCGGATCAACTTACATGTGCTTCACGATGCTTAGAGGCTTGTCGTAGCCTCTTTTTTATTTTCGCGCTTGTCGTAGCCTCTTCTTTATTTTCGCGAAATTTCCTAAGTATAGAAATTTGCTAGTCGGACGTCTTGCTGGTCGACCTCCCTTGCTAGTCGGCCACTATGCGTTTGCGGAGACCTTCACAAATTTTTTACCAAATATGAAATCGTGCTAGTCGGGCGCATCAATCCCTTGATGCCTTTGGACACTTTACAACACTTGCTAGTCGAGCCAGGGTAGTTGATGCTGTAGTCGGCCCTTAGGTAATTAAGTGTGTCGTCGCGCACACTTTTTCTCCCTTTCATTTTTCTCAAAAAATCCAATGAAAAACATCTTGTGGTCGTCGGACCATTTGGAGGTTCGCCGAGGAGAGGAAGTCGAGCACTTCGTACGTCTGGGGACCTTCAACTTGAAATTTCTCAAAAAACTTTTTCGAGACATCTCTTCCTATACTTAAAAAATCGAGAATACCAAAATTTTTGCCTCCCGGCCATTATTTGTTTCCATTGAAACCCCTTGTCTAGTTTCGCGTTTTTATGTTGCCCGTCGTGATCCTACATCTGCCTTTCGCGCAATTTTGCAAGCAAACAAGACAATACTTCAAACTGAAAGAGTTGCATTGATTTAACGGAAATTCAATTACAACGGTGGGCTTCGAGGCCATGCCAAAGGGCGAAACAAAAACTGAACTAGAAATCATAAACTAGCGAAAGGGGGCCTTCCACAGGAGCTCATCAAAACCTTGTGAAATTATCCAATGCCTTCTAGGCATAAAACCTCTGAAGATTGGTGGTGTTCCAAGTGTTCTTCAACTCATTTCCTTCGGTATCCTCCAAGCGATAACTTCCATTTGAATTGGCTTCCACTATCTTGTATGGGCCTTCCCACTTGGGTTCCATCTTGTGTGGGTTTCCTAGGATGTCCGCCTTGCGGAGTACCAAGTCCCCAACTTGAAAATCTATGTCCTTGACATGCTTGTTGTAGGCCTTTGCGACAATGGCTTGGTAGCGCAAGATGTTTGCCAATGCTATGGTCCTTGACTCTTCGAGCATTTCAAGGTCGAACATTCTCGCTTCATGGTTGTCCTCCAGTTGGTAGCCTTGGATTCTCAGTGTCTCTTGCACAATCTTGGCCGGAATTACTGCCTCCGAACCACAGACAAGGGAGAATGGAGTTTCCCTCGTAGCTTTCTTTGAAGTAGTGCGATAGGCCCAGAGGACACCATCGAGTTGCTCGATCCAACTTCCTTGGTACGCTGAAAACCTTTTCTTCAAGCTCCTCACGAGCGTCTTGTTGGTGGACTCGGTTTGGCCATTAGCTTGGGGATATCGCACTGAAGTAAAGCGCCTTTCGATCTTCATCCTTTCGTACCATGCGTTGAACTTGGCTCCGGAGAACTGAGAACCGTTGTCGGACACAAGGACCCTTGGTAGGCCAAACCTACACAATATTCCTCCAGACAAAGTCCATGACTTTCTTCTCACTGATTACTGAAATCGCTTCCGCCTCTGCCCATTTGCTAAAATACTCTACGGCGACAATGATAAACTTCTTCTGTCTGGTTCCTTTGGGCAATGGTCCGACTATGTCGATTCCCCATGTGTCGAAGGGGCATGTGTTCTTGGCGGGAATGAGTGGTCTTGCGGGCGCATGTTCGGGGGTCGCACCGTTGGCCAATAAAATCCTTGGCAGATAATTTTCTGGGCTAGAGCTCTTCCTCCCGAATGGTTTCCACAACTCCCTTGGTGCATTTCCTCTAGAATCGTTTGGACTTCGTTGTTGCTAACAAACCTAAGGTGTGTGCCTCTGAAGGATCTCTTGTAAAGATATGTCCCTTGGATGAAATATCTCACTGCTCTTCCTTTGATCCTTCTTTCCGCACGGTCCCTCGGGAGGATGTCATGCAATAGATAGGCAGCGATAGGTTGCATCCAACTTGGGGTTTTATCAATATTGAACATGCCTTGTGCGCTTTTTTGAGAACTTGCGATGGACGAAAGATCCATCTTCAGAAGTATCACATTTCGAGTATCTACGCCTCCGGACGTAGATGCATATTTTGATAAGGCATCCGCCCTATCGTTGAATTCTCTAGCAAATTTTTCTACTTGGCACTCTTCAAAGTGTGCCATTTATTCTTTGATAGCGTCCTTGTACTCTAACAAGGAAATCTTCTTTGCTTTGAATGCTCCGGACAGCTGCCTCTCGGCCAACTGTGAGTCGGTGAAAAGCTTGATTTTCTTCACTTGAAGTGCCTTGGCCATCCGGAGACCAATTAGAATTGCTTCATATTCAGCTTCATTGTTTGAGACCGAGAAGCCTAAGGTCACAGCATATTCCAACTCAGCTCCTCCGGGACTCCTAAGGTAAATTCCAATTCCTCCAGACCTCCCGCAAGACGAACCATCTACTTGTAAAATCCAAACATCGCCATGATCTTTTGGTTCCTTTGGCTCGGGAAGCATGATTTCTTGGACTGGTTCCTCCGGACCCTTGGCTATTTCCTTCGGACCTTTTGTTGTTTCTTCCGGACCCTCCGTCACGGGTTTTGGTCCTTGGACGATGATCTGAGAATTTGCTTCTTCCATGGCCAAATCGCTGAGAAGAAATATGTGACTGGGGGTATACACTTCCTTTCGGTCATTGATCTCAGGATGATAAAGCATAGCGTCTTCGGCGTTGGACATGTCAATTTCCCTACTAGCTTGGGCTAGTTCCTTGAATCCTTTCAAAGCCGCGTCTAGAGCCTTGAAGTTTTTGCTGACTAGTGGTCCTTGGGAGTCGATCATCATAGTGGAATCTGATTGTGCTTCCTTTGGGTCGACGTCCATAGGGTCCTTGGCGGGGTACTCAGCCAAGAAATCCGCTAGGACTTGAGCTTTTTTGGCTAATGGAGCTTGGTAGTCGATGTCGAACTCACTAAGATCGATTGCCCATCTAGCTAGTCTTTCGCTCATTTCCGGTCGCCCTAGGACTTGCTTGAGAGGTTGGCTTGTTAAGACAATCACCTTATGTGCACCAAAATATGGTTTGAGCCTCCTTGCGGTGTAGACCAAGGCAAATGACAATCTTTCAATGTCCAAGTACCTTGTCTCCGCACCTATGAGCGCCTTGCTCAAATAATAGATCGGCATATGATCGTTCCTTTGGATCCGTACTAGGACGGAACTTATCGCCTCCGGAGTGGTCGCGAGGTATAAGTATAATGGTTCTCCGTCCACCGGCTTGGATAGCAAAGGTGGGGACAATAACAACTGCTTTAATTTTTCAAAAGCCTCTTCACATTCCTTTGTCCACTCGAACTGATTACTCTTCCTCAGATCTTGAAGAAGGGCAAGTTCTTCTCGGCCGATCTTGAGATGAAACGGCTTAGGGGGATAGATTTTCCAACTAATTGTTGTACCTCATTGAGTGTCCTTGGTTGTGGTAGGTCGAGGATGGCTTTGATCTTTTCTGGATTTGCTTCTATTCCCCTTTCGGTCACTACGTAACCAAGGAACTTGCCTCCCTTGACACCCAACGTACACTTTGCCGGATTAAGTATCATACCATATTTCCTCAGGACCGCAAAGCACTTGTTGAGATGTTCAACATGTTGGTTCTCCATCTTGCTCTTCACTAGCATGTCATCAACATAAACTTCCATGGTTTTTCCTATCTCTTCCTTGAACATCTTGTTCACTAGGCGTTGGTAAGTTGCTCCCGCGTTCTTGAGTTCGAAAGGCATGACGATGAAGCAGTAGACATTGCCATTAGCAAAGAAGGCTATCTTGGGCACATCGTCCCTCGCCATCTTGATTTGGCAAAAGCATTGGTAGGCGTCCATGAAGCTGAGTAGTGCACATCCGGTGGTGGAATCCACAAGTTGATCAATCCTACGAAGGGGATAAGGATCCTTCGGACAAAACTTGTTGAGGCGAGTGAAGTTGTTGCACATTCTCCATTTCCCTTCGCCCTTTTCTACTAGGACAACATTGCAAACCCAATCAGAGTATCTTACTTCCTTGATGTGCCCTACTTTCAATAGCCTCTGGACCTCGGCTTCAATAATGGCGTTGTCCTCCGAACCAAAGTCTCTCCGCTTCTCGCGAATATGGGTGATCTTGGGATCTAAGTTCAGATGGTGAACCGCGACGCTAGGGTCAATTCCCTTGAGATCCTCCGTACTCCATGCAAAGACATCATTGTTGTCTCTGAGGCATTGGATGTCCTTCATTCGTACCTCGGCGGTCATCTCTGTCCCTATCCTTGTGACCTTGTCAGAGGACCCTTCTACCACTTAAATTTCTTCCAAAGCCTCTTTCGCTTCAATCTTGTTTTCTTTGAGGTCGGAGGGATGGGAGGCATTACTTTGTATTCTTCGAGCTCTTTTACCTCCGCCACTGGTAAACTTTGTTCTTTCCTCTGTACCGCTTTTCTTCGCCTTACTACCGGACTAGGCCTTTTAGATTTCCTTCGGGTCCGGGTCGCTCGGATGGAGTAAAAGGTATTTGCTCCTGCTTCCGGATCCCTGTCTCCTAGGGCGAAACGTGCGCTCAAGGTCACACTTGCGGAAAGAGTATAGCATTCCCACGCCTCTCTTATGTTTCCAATTTCTTGCCCTACGGCTCCGTCGTCACAAGGAAACTTCATGCGGTTGTGGACGGTTGAGACAACAACCTTGAATTGAGACAATGCGGGTCACCCTATTACCACATAATAGTCGAAAGGAATATCGACTACCAAGAATATAACCGACTTTGTTACTCTGAAAGGGTCCTTGCCCATGGACACTGGTAGGACCAAACTCCCAAGGGGCATTATTGGCTGTCCTCCGAACCCTACTAGGGCGCTCACCACTTCTTTCAATCCTTCTTTCGGGTCAATTTTCATCTTTTTGAGAGTGCCTGTGAAAATGAGATTGGCTGAGCTTCCGGTATCTACTAGTACCTTTGGGACTTCATAGAAGAAAATGTCGAGAGACACTACCAAAGGAACACTTGGATCTTGAGTGTCCCCTCCTCCGGCATGTCTCATAGGAAGTTCTCTATCATCGAAGGAGATCATGTTGGTTCCTTTCGGCGTGACTTGTCCATACTTGGGGTCTCTTGCGGTAAGGTCATTCGAGGTTCTTTCTCTTGCCTTGCGACTATCTCCTCCCGCCGGCCCTCCGGCAATAGTAAGAATTCTCCCATGGATGGGTATATTCTCAAAGTTCCCTTCTCTTTCATAATCTCGATGTCGCTCGCCCTCCGGAGGAGGAGGAGGTGGGGGTGGAAAGGCTGAAGGCTCCCTTCGTGGTTCGGGGGCGATGTGATGGATAGGTTCCTCACGACGAATGTAGTTAACCAATTTCCCTCAGCGCACTAACTTCTCAATTTCAGTTTTGAGGTTAACACATTCATCGGTGGTATGCCCTCTGCCTTTGTGAAAGTAGCAAAATGTTTCCGAATTTCTATGCTTTCGGGACTCCGGCATAGGCTCGGGCCAATCCACGTCCATCCTTCTTGTTATAATAGTGCTCAAGATTTCGGATCTTGGCCTATTAAGATTTGTGTACTTCTCGTACCTTCTAGGAGGAGATCTCCTTGGAGGAGTTCTCTTTGTACCTAAAGTCATTTCTATGGTGTGGCTCTTTTTGGATGGTATTTATCTCATTCCTTTGGTCTTGCCTCTTTTGCTTCGGAGGATGAGTTTGACCTTGCCTTTGTTGTTCCTTTTCCTTCGGAGCGGTCGGAGGAACAGTTCTCACTAGGAAGGTTCTTTGGAATTCCTCTGCCGCCAAAACGTTTTCGCATACACTACAAGAAATTCAGCATATAGAGACGGATCGCGATTCCGTCGCTAAAATAGCGACGGATCGCTAATTTTAGAGACGGATGAAAAACTAGAGACGGATGAGTCTATCCGTCTCTGAATTAGAGACGGATGAACTCATCTGTCTCTAATTCAGAGACGGATAAATCCATCCGTCTCTAAATTAGTTGACCAGATTAAAAAAAAACGAAAATAGAATATATGATCAGATCTAGATCTGATCGATCATTTATTCTTTTTCCTTCTTTTTTTCTCCATCTCTCTTCTCTTATCTTCCATCCCACCACCGCCCACCACCACCCACCACCGAACTATCGACCGGACCGGAACCCTCTTCGACCATCACCGCCGTCTCGAACCACCACCGAAATCATCTATGTTCATCTCTACCGCCATCACTAGCGGAATCTTCTTCTTCAGTTCCCTCTCTCTGCCACCACACCACCACTTGAATCCGCCGTCGACCGCCACGGTCACTACCACCGGAGAGCCGTAGTAAATGATTTACTCACGCTTGCTTTGATTTCATTTCGCCTTGATTTGTTAGTTAGGGTTTTTGATTGTTGTATAATTTGGGGGTTATTGGTTGCTTGATTAGAAATTAATGTGTTGCTATGAGATAGATAATAGATTACAATTTTGTCTACCTATCTATAATTATCCTTTTTATTTTGACAATGCAGTACCCTTCCCTTATTCAAGTATTTTAGTTTTACCAGTTTAAACTACACAATAATATTTTATGGCATTAATACTATGTTTTTTCGTAGAGAATCATTTAGAAGCATTTTGTAGCAAAGTATATTATGTGATATATTATGTCACTGTTAAATTAGAGCATGTGTATGGTGTAACTGGCAGGCTTTGCAAGTTTCTTACGTTAAATTACTAGTACGACTTTTCACTGCCAAAGTTCTTGTTTCTAGTTATCATTGAAGCTACTATAATCTAGTTCATCATATTAGTAAAGCCCTTTTAGCATATGATTGTTTCTAAAGGTAAAGTAGCTTTAGAATTGCAGAGAGGTATTCTATGTTAAATATTAAACATTTACCCCTGGACTTATAATGGAGGTCAAAGAGCCGTATATTATTCTCATGTGATTGAGTTTTCATTTGGAATATGAACTGCTGTATAATGCTATTTGGTCAACCATGTGTATCAAACATTACATTATTGAACCGGTATTGTCGACCGTGTCTTGATCTTAAGCTAGATATCAACATAGATGTGGGTAAGTGAATTGGTTTGCTTTTTGTTGATGTAGTTGCTGATTATCTTTGGTATGACTTGTCATTGGTATATTGCAGGTTGATGTAGTTGTTGGTGGGGCAGTTTAGTTAAATGTACTCTTATCCTCTCCAGCTACATGCGTGCCCGTCGCCGCTCTGTGAATCAGTTGGTAACATCATCTGTCTTCTGTATTAATTTTTGCAATCATTAGTATTTTGTTATCCTTTTGTTGCTGCAATTGATACCTATATGTGGTTCAACTAATACTACTATAACTCAAGTTCAGTTACATTGCATTTTTTGATAGAAAGCTCATTGAATAGATATACCAACATAGTTCCTCACCACTTATCTAACCATTGATAAATTTTGATTGCCAATGGCCTTGCTTCTATTTCTCCAATGGGGTAAGTGAAGCACAATCCATCTTTTCTTATTTATGTTGTTTTAGCCTTATGTATGTGTGTTATGTAGTATTTCTTTATTGATGCTATGTTATTGGAGTTTATTGTATGTTTTCCTATTAGTTTGTTTCTTGATTATTTATCTTAAATAATAAGAAAAATGGGTGTTTGGTCTAGTGGTATGATTCTCGCTAAATGTGAGCGGTCGCGAGTTCGATTCTCGCAGCACCGCATTTAAAAATATTATATTTTACTATTTTATTATATTGTAGGTGAATTAAAGAAATTAAAAGAAATAGAAAAATAATTTAAAAAAAAAAAAACATATTTAGAGACGGATGAGCTTATCCGTCTCTAAATTTAGAGACGGATAAGCTCATCCATCGCTAAATTGGTCAACGCTAATTTAGTGACGGATGAGCTAAGATTAGCCCAATCCGTCGCTTTGTGGATTAGCGACGCCACTTTCTGCGACGTCCTATGTCCGTCGCTAAGTGGAAATAGCGACAAATCGCTCCTTATAGCGACGGATGCGATCCGTCCCTAAATTGTTGTTTTCTTGTAGTGATATTTGCTCTAGGTCTTTCTCAATCTCCACATGGGACCTTGCGAATTCGTTCCGAAGCTTCTCATTGGTGGTATTTCCATACAAGTATCCCTTTCGCTCCTTGGCTCCGTGAGTTTCTACTTGGTATGCCGCTTCATGCAACCTTGTCAAGAATTCCCTAAAGTCCTCGACGGTCCTTGGACAATTTCAGCCAAATACTTTACTCCTCTTTTCTTCGGAATCACTTTCTCAAATCTTTTGATGAATTGAGATGTGAGTTCCTTGTAGGACGTGATGGAGCCATTGTCCAAGTTAGACCACCAAACCATTGCCTCTCCACAAAGTGTCGAGGGGAAGATCAATGCCTTGGTGTTGGGATCATGTCCATGGGCTTCCATCTTTGTGCCAAACCTCACAAGATGGTTCTTCGGACAGCTAGTACCATCGTAATTTTCCAAAGTTGGAAATCCTCTATCTGTCTTCACAACATGAGTTCTTATGGCATCACATAGGGCGCTTGGCTCAATGTCATTCTCTTGCTCTTGGACGTTTGTCTTCAACGCATCTATTTGTGCTTCAAGGACTTTTCTCTGGGCTTTTAGCTCTTCAAGGTTAAGCCTCCTTCCGATCATGGGGTCAAATCCTACCATTGGAGTGACTTGTGCCACTATCCTACCACTATTATTTTCGGCCATCGCTTCCAGACGGTTCTGAGGAGTGGTTGGATTTGGAAGAGTTGGCGGATTGACAACCTGAAGTTGAAGTTGGTCCGGAGGAACTTGGAGATGGTCCGGAGGAAGTGGTTCGTTGGGCGCTTGCGAGGCCCTTACCCTTTGCTCGATTATTTCCCTCAAGTCTCCCGGAGCTCCTTGGGGACCTAGCCTTGATTGCACACCTTGGGGTCCTAGCCTTGAGTGAATTGGCCTAGGACTCGCTCGAGATTGAGCTTCATATTGAGCGGGATATGCTCTTGCCTGAATTGGTGCGGGTTCTTGCATTTGGGGATGCCTTTGGGCCCTTATTTCTTCCTCTACTCTTGCTGCCTCATTTTCTCCTAGACATCCTTGGATGGTCAGGAGGAACAATCCGTATTCCGCCTCCGTGAATCCATAGTCCGCGGGACGAAGAACTCGTCCGTTGGGAAGGGTAAAGTTTATTGCTGCTGGCTAAGCTTGCCTTGGGACCGGTTGAGCTTGCCTTGGGACCGTTTGAGCTTGCCTTGAGACCTGGTGGGCGGAAGGTCTTAATGCACCAAAACCCGATCCGACGGGGATTCCTTGGGGCACATTTTCATCAACCCTGTACTCCGGAGCAGTGACGCTCGTCGGGCCTCCATCGAGCAAGTCATCGTCCGAGTAATCATCAACATTATCATTTCTAACTGCCCTACTACCATTGCCTCGCCCCCTTGCTCTGCCTCTGCCTCCTAACGGGGGACGACCCCGAGGACGAGCAGGTGGGGGTACGGAAACAGCGGTCGCAAGGCGGGTACTTCTTCTTAGATTAACCATCCTTCGGACCGCGCTAGTAGGGCGAGGGAAACCTTTTGATCGGTTCCCACAGACGGCGCCAAATGTTGATAGGTAATTAGTGCTTTCCTCTGGAGCGTTGTACTTTCCTCTAGAGCATGGTCGTAGGGCGAATGTTCTAGAGCGTCCTTCGCACTCCAGTGCCTTCCGTATTGTATCTAGGACCTGAGGTATAACTTAGTAAGAGGGGGGGTTAGTGCCACAAGCCCGGATTGTCAATGATCAAGCCCGAGGGACGACTTTACGTGTAGGGAGTTGGTAGGCTTCCCTATTAAATGTAGAGTGAGAAAGTAGTGTGTGATGGGAGGTCATAATGATTACCTTGATTTGAGTGAGCCCATATTTATACTAGCAATAGAATATTGCTTGGGCTCTTAGAATCGTGACAAGTGTCCGGCCATGATTGAGTCTCCCATGGGCTTAGGCCCATTTGGAGTGACCCATGGACTTTGGCCCAGATCTTCCACTAGGGTTGGCAGGGGTAAAATGGTCATCCTTGGTACCAAAGTGCTCCTAGGGCGGGTGTCGCCCTAGTACCGTTCGAGGACGGGGTAGTAGGGCGACCGCCGAGCTCCTAAAGTCCGAGGACCGTCTTTTCCTTGGGACATGTTGATTCTTCCTTGACGTAAGGAGGACTTATGTCCGACCACCTGTGCTAGTAGGGCAGAAGGGCACTCGTCCGACTACCAGTGCTAGTAGGGCAGAAGGGCACCAGACTTGTTCCTCTCGACGTGCTACTAGGGCGACCCTGTGTAGCAGGAGGTTGTGACGAAGCCCGAGGAGCTCTTTGTCTGGCTTGCCTTTCTCCTAGCTGGTGGCTACTAGGGCATTGTCCTGCTAGTAGGACGTCACCATGCTAGTAGGGCAGTTGTACTTCTAGGTTGAACATAAGGACTTAGGCTATTTTGCCTACTCTCTTATCTGGTCGGACCATGGTGATGGGTAATCGGACCCTTCTATCATGGTCAGCCCATGACGCCCTAATACGCTCTTAGACGCCCTTGGGGGTTGGACATATTCCGACACCAACAGTTTCCATTTTTCACAAAATTTTATCTCACAACTTTACTGTCTTGCCACTAAACCAAACACCACACTCATTACACAAACCTCCTAAAACTTCGTTCCAAAAGAAAACCTAAACAATCTAAAGATCCATACCCCTTCAATATTTTCACAAACAATTTAAATTACCCTGACATTTAGTCTCTATTCATGTATAATAGTCATATTAGTAAATCACGACTATTTTGTATTTCAAATTATTGTCTCGATTCATGTACAACTTATTTACACAGTAAGAGTATTTGTTACTTCTTTTTTTTTTTTCATTATTTTATTGATTGATTATTTGAGAATTTAGCCATATTTAGCCATATTTATTCATTCTAATTTTATTGTTTTACTGTATTAATCAATATTATACATTATATATTACATTTGTTCGTTAAATTAAGTGTGTCTTTTAGAGATCCGTCGGTTATTGACGGGTTAATAACTAGTTAATTAAAGAGCAACAAAAATTCACATCTTCTTGTGCAATAATTATTTATTATGTTTTTCTTGTTAACTATATCTATGTTTTTCAAGTGATTTTATCCACAAATTATTTTTTAGGTTAAACATTAACCATATACTATAGTACTAACATTTTATGATATTAGGAAAGTAGTACTACATTTTATTTAATTTCACAATATAGTTTTATTATTTTTTAGTGTAATTTAGGAGTAAATTTGTGAAGATTAATTAATTTATTTTCGAAAAGCCAACTTGTAAAAAAAATGGAGGATGTATGATGTTATTCGAACTGCGTTTAAGCATAAATACTTGCTTTGGATTTACGTCAATCCTTTGTACTACTTTTTATCGTTAAAAAAAATTATATCTATAACAACATGTTCTTTGTGTAAGAAAATACGGTCAGAGTTACCCTTAGGGTACGCAGCGGAATTTCATAAATTTTCTTAACATGCAGGTTAATTGATTATGTATATAGCATATATATTTTGACACGTCAATTAGAAGACTTACCGTACTCCAAAAACAAGCACAGCTTCCAAGTCTTCGTAATAATCCGGTGTATCTTCTCCTTCGTCGAAGTCGAAGATATCTGTAATATTTTGATTATCTGCAAGACAATAAAAGTCAGTTTCCAGCTCCTAGAACCTCAACCTTGGTATCCACGGATGAACAACCTATCGGAAAGAATGCTAGGATATTCTTTGTGTGACCAAGAAGATGGACGGCGGTTTTCCTCCGGTGAGAGGGGTGGCGCGCGTAGCTAGTATGGAGAGGTAGGGGAGAGCTTTTTATTTTCTCTAAGAAAACTGGGTATTCAACTGTGTGAAAAATGATATCAAAGCTCCCTAATAGTCTACTATATATAGTAGTCAATAGAAGCCTAAAGCATAAGCAATTAAACTTCGTAAAGGAATAAGAATCTAATTCTTATCGCACTAGGAAACCAATTTCAAGTCTAGATTCATTCCCAATCAAATTAAAACTCAATCAGGAAAATCTAACTTATCCCTTGGACTTCTAATAGATGAAGGAGTCGAACTCCTTCCCCTATATCATCTGCGCGCGCGCGCGCGTCTCCTAGGGAGGTTAGGTGGGTCCCGATTTTGGGACCCACTTATAGTTCTAAGGCAATTCAAACTCCAAGTAGATTTTGCCCATGTGCGTATATTAATTCCAAATTAACATACCCTTTCAAATCAAACCTCTATTATATTTCTAAAATATAATCTTTAATTGTATTTACATAAAATACAATTAATTAGCCAATTCAATTAATAATTCCAAATCATTAATTGAGCCACAAAATATTATAATTAATTCCAAATCAATTATAATCCATCAATCACAATTAATTCCAAATTAATTGCGATTCCATCTTCAAGGATATTCGGATATGCTGAATCACCACATAGTGTGACCCATAGGGCCTCATTGTATTAAACAAGTCCTAGACAAGGCAAAATAGAATTCCTAGACGGTTCCATCTGCAATATTAATACATGAGGACGTTTGAGAGATTTCTCAAAGCAAACCCTTTCGTTGCGAAGTTTGTTGCGCTCAACGCGGCGATGGTAACGTCCTTTCATCTGACTGACACGAATGCATCTAGGATCGATGAAGCGTCTATCCC
The DNA here is from genome assembly GCA_028274465.1 of Plantago ovata. Lineage (NCBI taxonomy): Eukaryota > Viridiplantae > Streptophyta > Magnoliopsida > Lamiales > Plantaginaceae > Plantago > Plantago ovata. Next base: position 41,616,968 of record CM051457.1, on the reverse strand, counting down.
AATAATACATCCACGGGCGTCTTCAGCGAGTTGCATGGTGAATCCAATATCTATTATGACCATCATTATAATATTGATACGCTGGCCAGCAGTTTTACCAATCACAACTATGAACGACTATGAGCAGTGCTCTCCTGTGCTACACATGAGAGATGAATCCTTCACAAAATCACTTATCATCCCCATTTGTATGTAGCCATAATCCTGGATCGTGTCTTAGGTCAGCTGCTTATTCAGAGCTGACATCGACGGGTCCACCAAGGATATGGGGCAACAAATGTGATGATAAAGTCCTGTAAGTCCAAAGGACGACTGGCATCACTTCGACAACTTACCGGTTCCCATAGACACTCCGGTGGGTACTTCCATTGTTCGGTAATCATCCTTCGAACAACTATGCGCAGTTATGGGAACGTTTCTTGATTGTCCAACAATCCGTTCCGTGGCCGTGGGATCGGCTCACACTTTCTCCAACAAGTATAACCTCCACGCATACTAGTCTCAGCTGGTTCATTCAGACCCCTACATCCGAGATGAACCTCGACTAGGGAGAGTTTGGGATAGATGATAACTCACATAGCTCTCACTATCTGTGTGATCGATCATCTATCCGAGGGGACATGTTTAATATCAATACAGACAGAAATAGAGATATGACATGCTGCATGCCTGGTGTAATATAAATATGGAAGCGATACTCAATAGTCAAACAACAAACATATATTATATTACGTTGACGTGTGTAATAGTACATATATGCCCTCTATAAGGGCTGCATGCCCTTAATATGGACTGTCTCTAGGACATATACACTATCAATCTCCCACTTGGACTAGAGCCAGTCACCTTTATGCTTAATACCCAGATTAGCATAATGTCTTAAGTGGACTTCCACTAATAAGACCTTGGTGAAAGGATCTGCCACGTTGTCCGTGGTAGAGACACGTTCTATACTAACTTCTCCTCTATCAATAATCTCACGTATAACGTGATACTTTCTAAGTACATGTTTGTTCTTGTTTGTAGATCTAGGCTCCTTAGCTTGAGCGACGGCGCCCATATTGTCACAATAAATAGTTATTGGACTAGGAGCAGGAACAACCCTCAATTCCTTCAAGAACTCTGACATCCAGACATCTTCTTTCGATGCTTCTGATGCAGCAATGTACTCGGCTTTTGTGGATGAGTCAGCAATTGTAGCTTGCTTAGAACTTTTCCAACAGATAGCTCCTCCGTTCAATTTGAATACGTATCCTGTCTGTGACTTAAAGTCATCAGGATCTGATTCAAATCCAGCATCGACATAACTAGACATCTTTAATTCTGGTTCTCCACCAAACACCAAGAACATTTTCTTAGTCCGTCGAAGGTACTTAAGAATGTTCTTTACAGCAGTCCAGTGAGGTACTCCTGGATTCTGTTGGTGTCGACAAGTGACACTAAGCACATATGCCACATCGGGCCTTGTGCAATTCATTGCATACATTATAGACCCTACTGCCGAAGCATAGGGCACACGACTCATTGCATTTCTTTCTTCATCAGTTTTAGGACTATCCTTAACTGATAAGACAATCCCATGCCTAGCTGGGAAAAAGCCTCTCTTTGAGTCGTCCATCTTATAACGCTTCAGTATTTTGTCGATGTAGGTGGACTGTGTCAATCCTAACATCCTCTTGGATCTATCTCTATAGATCTTGATCCCTAGGATGTAGTTTGCTTCACCCTAATCCTTCATTGAGAAGGTACTTGATAACAAAACTTTAGTCTCTTCTAGCATAGAGACATTGTTTCCCATGATCAAAATGTCATCAACATAGATGATCATGAAAACGACTCTGTAACATCCCGTTTTTTTTTTTCTACTTTTTTTTTATTTAATTAATTACCTAAGTAAATTATTTTATTTGGTAATTTAATTAAATTTCCTTCTCGCGTAATCGAATTCGTCATTTGATAGTTCGCGTAGGGTTAATTCGTTTCGTTCCGATCTGAATTAGCTAGCAATCTGATTGTGGCCCAAATTGTGTGGTTTTTCTGGCCCAAAATCTCGTGACCCACTTTTTACAAGCCCAATCTGATGGCCCATATCTCTTAATACCCTAACCGTAACTAGTCTCCACCTTCCCCTCATTCTTCTCTTCCAACGCCACCTTACTAAAAAGAAAAAGAAAGAAATCAACTCCTCTGCCTCGCTCTCTCTCTCTCTCTCTCACCCGCATCATCATCATCGCACCATCTCCATCTTGCTTCATCTTCAACCCATCATCATCATCTCACCATCATCATCAACCGACTATCATCATCATCGAATCGCTCATCATCAATGAGCATCAACCGGAGCCGTTCGCGCAGCCCAAGCTCCGTCGTCTGTCAGTTCGCGCCGCCAAAGCTCCGCCCTACTCCGTCTAGCTCCGCCCGTTTCGCTCCTCTCCGGTCCGATCTGGTCTCGTATACTTCCCGGTAAGCTTCCGTTCGGCTCAACCTTGTGCGTTCGATTTGAGATCTCGATTTGAGATCTCGTTTTGATTTTCTACTTCTTTGTTACGCAGTTGCTTCGATTCGGTTCGCTCCGCCCGTTTCGCTCCTACGTCCCGTTTGATCCGTTCTAGCTTGTGCCGCATCGCTCCGGTTTGCATGCTCCGTTTCGGTGCCGGTCTGTCAAGTTCCGTTCGTGTGCTCTTCATTCCGTTTCTGATCCGTTCTGGTTCGGTAAGTTTTGGTTCGGCCCCGTTTTGGTTCGTGGATTCAAGGAGAATTGAATCTTGATTTTTCTTTAATTCTTTTGTTTCTGTTTGAATCGCAGTTCTTCATTTTCCGGTTCGTCGAAGGTAGCTATCTTATCCTGTTCTCCTTTTCGTTTTTCTTTTTTCCTTTATGACCGTTTTACCCTTGATGGGATTTATGTTTTTACCCCTGCTGCCTCTGACCTCGTATTTGAACCGAGAATCGGGACCTAGGATAGTTGTGATTGTTGTTGGACTATTGTTTTGTTGACCTCGTATGTTGACCGTATTGGATTTGGACTTCGAAAAACTGACTGGACCTTAGTGTGTTAATCTGAACCTTGAGGATTTGTTTGAGTACAGTGGATTTTGAAAGGACCTTTTTGCAAATTGTCTTTGACTGTGTTGACTGAAGACTAGTTTGAAAGACTTATTTATTTCTGAGGACTGCTGTGCAAGTGTAAAGGGCTGTTGGACTTGACTGTACTTTCTGAAAACTAAAATGACTTTTCTGCCATTAGTGTGCAAGGGTAGTTTGGTAATTTTACTGTGCTGGACTAAACTGTTAAAACAAGTTTTATCTAAGGACTGTTCTGGAATTTGTTGAAAGTGTGGTACTGTTTTGCAATTTACCTTTGAGGGTATTTTAGTAATTTCCAGAGATTGAAAGAGTGTTTTCTGAAAACGTTTCAAGTTAACTAGTTTCTGCTTTGGTACTTTTGTAGTGACTGCCTTGCTAGCTTAGTTGGTTAGGTAGTACTTGACTAACTTAGAGGTCCCGAGTTCGAACCCCTCCTTTACCATTTCTTTACCGACCTTTTTCTTTCCGTTCGTTCGACTTCTAGAAGTGTAACTAGTTACTTTCTATTTAGGTTCTCCGTCGTCCGTTAGCTCTTAAGCTCACTGCTCGTTGAAGACTTTTGCTTTCAAGTTAGGTGAGTGTTCACCCCAAAACTTATCTATTTGCGAAAAACTGGAAGGCTATGTGACAATCTGTATCTATTACTATATATTCTGTTATACCGTATGCTTCCGCGTAAAAATAACTAAGTCCTAAGTATGACTATTTACTTATCTTTGTTTGTCGCTACTCTGTTCTGGATTAACTCTTCTGCAGGTACACTTCTCGATGTTTCGAGATCTGATTATTATTATCTGTTTGTTCTGTATTTGTATCTGTTCTGTCTGTTTCTGTGTGACGGGTCGATTAGGTCGTAATTAGGTAGGCTTGGGTAGTAGAGGACTATCGGGCTTGCTTGGTTATTGCCTAGTCTAATCCCTTTTAGGCGCGAGGCAGAAGTCGCTGAGGTCTATTAGGGTCGTAGGTTCTGTTTCCCCAAAGTACACGGGGGTTTCTGTTTCTGTCCGGAGTTGTATACCCTCTGGAGGGAGCTATAAGGGCAATCTGGGAGTAGGAGTAACAAGGCGGGCTGCACCAACGCACTTCGACTTATCTGTTCTGTCTTTCTGTTCGGTTATCTGTTCTGTTTGCTATTTTATCTGCTGCAAATGATTTTGTTTTCAAACTGTTTACTTCTCTATTTTTATTAACTTAGAACCTCACTGAGATCCTTTATCTCACGCTCTCTTTGTTTTCAAAAATTCCTTCCTTCCAGATACTTTTGAGGATGCACGCGAGTAGGATGCCAGCGACTGAGAGAAGGGTCTGGGATGTCTTTGGGGATTTGTTTTTTTTTTTAAATAAGAAGATGAAACTTTTTACTTTCTTCACTAGTCGTTATTCTTTTGATTTCTAAGTTACCGTTGGTTTTTTTACTTGATTCTGTTAGCGCTATGGCGCCAAATATTGTTATGGCATTTATTGCCGACCGTTACTTTTAAAATTATTTCGGATTTTCTCTTTTCAAGAAATTTATTTGTTTTTAAAAGCCGATACCGTTACAGACTCCCTTGTCGCCGTGCCTAGTGTAGACACAGGGATCTTCCTTGCTTCTGGCGAAGTCAAATGATTTGACAGCTTCATCAAAGCGGATATTCCAGCTCCTAGACGCTTGCTTTATCCCATAGATGTATCTTTGTAATTTGCATACAGCAGTTGGCCTGGTTTTACTAATAAAACCTTCCGGTTGTACTATATAGACCTCTTCCTCAAGGTTGCCATTGAGGAAGGCAGTCTTTACATCCATCTGCCAGATCTCATAATCATAGTAGGCAGCTATCGCAAGTACAATTCGAATGGACTTCAATTTTGCTACCGGTGAAAAGGTTTCATCGTAATCGATGCCATACCTTTGTGTGTAGCCTTTCGCCACAAGTCTAGCCTTGTGCGTTTGTACCTTGCCATCGACATCTGTCTTTCGTTTAAAGACCCATTTGCACCCAATAGGTCTAACCCCTTGGGGCAAGTCTACCAAGTTCCAAACTTGGTTCAGGTACATGGAGTCCATTTCCAATTCCATGGCCTCTTGCCATTTGTCTGAGTCAATATCAATTATTGCCTCTTTGTAGGTCTCGGGATCTTCCCGATCTGATAAGACGACATCAAGTTCACTGATGTCTTCTATCATAAAGCTTTGTTTCTGAGGTCCTTTTAGGATCCTCTTCGACCTACGGATGCAGCTGGTCGCGCCCTGCGACCCTGTTCCCTAGCGGGAGGCTGCTCTTGTGCAACTTGTTGCACAGTTTGATTGACAACGGGTTCTATTGGTGTGGTTTCAACTGTTGATCTAATCATAGGACATGCCTAGCAAGTGTCATATCATTACCCTTGTCTGCTTCGAAAGCTCCCACTGAACTTGAGTCCAAATCAGAAGATTTAGAGAACTCATGTTCGCGCGTGTCAAAGTCTTGAATTTCTTCAAGTTCTATCATGTCATCTAACCTCTCTTCTTCGAGGTATTCTGCTTCTAAAAACTTGACGTTTCTAGATACTATCACCTTGTGATCTTCAGCATGATAGAATTCATAGCCTCTCGTCTGACGAGGATAGCCTATGAAATATACTTTGACACCCTTGGCATCTAACTTATCAGTGAGAATCAGTTTGACTATCGCAGGACATCCCCAAGGTCTAAGATAGCCTAGTAGGGTTTCTTTCCTTTCCATAACTCATAAGGAGTTTTCTCCACTGATTTAGATGGTACACGGTTCAGAATGTAGATTGCAGTTTGTAGTGCATATCCCCATAGATATTTTGGAAGAGTCGAGAATCCAATCATTGATCTCACCATGTCTAACAGGGTTCGATTCCTTCTCTCAGACACACCATTTAACTGTGTTGTTCCAGGAGGAGTCCATTGCGATTGAATTCCATTTTCCTTCAAGTAGTCGATAAATTCTTCACTAAGGTATTCACCTCCTCGATCTGATCGATAAATCCCACGCGCATGGACTTTAAAAGGTCCACATACATCGGTATGTATGAGCTCTAAGCAGCGAGTGGCACGAACACCTTGTCCAACAAAAGGTTTGTTCGTCATCTTACCCTTAACACATGATTCACATGTACCATATGATTCAAAATCAAATGGTTCTAAGTAGTCCAACTTCCTTAGTCTTTGAATCCGTATTTCATTGATATGGCCTAGCCGACAATGCCATAGATAAGATGGATTATTCTTCCTACTTGAAGACGGTTGTTTGTTATGTATTTAAAATAAAGGTAGACTACTTTGCAAAATATATAAACCATTCACTAAGCGAGCTTTTCCATAATACTGGTCATTTAATAAAATATAACAAGTATTATTAACAAATCGAAAGGAAAAACCCAAATTGTCTAACAATGGAATGGAAATAATATTTCTGAGAATGGATGGAACAAAATAAATGTTATCAAGTTCTAAACATTGTCCTGAAGGTAAATCTATCTTGCAGCGTCCAACGCGTTTGGCTTCAACTGGATTGTCGTTCCCAACATGCAAGTCGATTTCACCTTGCTTGACTAGCCTGTGTTCAAATAGCCCCTGCACATTATTACAAATGTGCGAGCCACAGGCTGTATCTAATACCTGATGAATGTGTATTTTACACTTTCATTCGAGTCTTTTTCACCTATTTTAGCTATCCTCTATGTTAATTTAGCTATATTTTAGTGCATTTTATTAGATTAGTGTCACGTTTCCCTTTAGATTTTATTTTACAGGTTTTGGTTGAAATTCGAAGATTTCCGCGCAAATATATTGAAGTTGACAAGGAATTGGTGTTCCAGAAGCCTATTTGGAGTATCTGAAGGTTTCCGGATAGGATTTGAAGTCTAGAGGCCGAATCTGGAGGTTAGAAGGCTACTAGAAGTCATAAACCGAGTCCGAAAAGGGGAAGAAATCCAAAAACGCGTCGAAAACGTGGAATTCCGCGAGAAAGACTCGGGGGCGAACCGCCCCGTAGTTTTTCGGGGCCTATATATAGTGCTCAGTTTTTCTCCGAAAATCATATCTTTCCAGACCTACTTTCTCACCTCTCTCTATAGTTTTAGGTAGGAACTTCCCGGGGCTTGTCCTGGGAGTTCTGTAGTTTAGGGGATACTTTTTCGTAGCAGAATGGAGCTCGTAGGATCGCAATTCTTCGGAGATTGACAACCTTCGGTAACTTGTATCTTACAGTTTAATCTACTTATTTTATATATCTTTCAATATGTTTTCTTCTATGATTTCTGTTGATTGCATGCCTATTATGAGTAGCTAAACTTATCGTTGGTGGTAGTATGTGAATTCTTAGCGAAGGGAAGATAATCATGCTAATGGCTATATCGCGCATTATACTCCGTGTCATTGCTTTATTTCGTTGATCAGTTGCAACCTAAATTCTCGTATGTTGTATTAATTATTATGCACAATTGGACACTTGTCGACCATCAGACCTATTATCTTCGTAGTGTTGAATAATTACGGAACACATTAGAAAAATCGTGATTGACTTGTCAGACCAATTATCTTCGTAGTGCTTAATATTTGCAACAGGACACTAGATTGATTCAAAGATCTCTATGCAAGACCGAGGAATTTATGTATGATTATCGACCCGTTATGTTAAGAAGGACCATACTATCACCAATCTCCATTATCTGCTAGAAACCCCCTTTTGCTATCTATCTGCTGTTTTATATTCTCTTGTTAAATAGATAAAGCTAGTTATAGTCCTGAGAGAACGACACTCGAGTCATTCTACTGCTACACTACGGTTTTCGTTGTAGTTATGGATTGCCTTTGGCTAAATACAAATATTATTTGACTGAACCGAGACCTGACAAATCTCCGTTCATCAAATTGGCGCCGTTGCTGGGGACTATACTCCTTTTTTCTGTTTAATTTGTTTATATTTACAGCTTTAGATTCCTAATTCTATTAGTTTTAGTTTTCCTTTTTAATCTCTCTCTGATACTGCTTTCCTAGTCTGTTTCTAATCACCTTTCCTAGTCCATTTCAGATTGTGTATGCCGCATACACGTTCTGCTGGAACACCGCTTGCTGATTCAATTGCTGAGATCGACAGAGTCTACCACCAAAGAAGGCGACTACTTGAAAGGCGCGCACTAGAGGAAATAGAGGAAACCAATTTCTCTGAATCTCTACTCAGTCTCTTCAAGGAAATCGACGGAATGGCAGAAGCTAGACCACTGAAAGCATGGGTTCAACCCACCAAGGATCGTATGAGGGGACCGGCGATTGTTCTTTCGTCTGCAACCCGAGATCTGGAGATCAAGAACCACGCATTCCAACAACTTCCGAGGTTCTATGGCTTATCAAGGGAAGATGTGATGGGGTACTTGCACGATATCGATGATTTCGTCAACCAACTCCCACGACCCGGAGCTGACATAACAACGGATGAGTTGAGGATGAAGGTTTTTGCTATGGGACTTGGCGACAGAGCTAAGTCATGGTTAATTTCTCTTCCAGCAGGCTCGCTGGACACTTGGGAGAAGGTTTTTTCAGCTTTCATGGAGAAATACTTCCCTCACACCTTGACTACCGCGCTAAAGGCGCAGATCACTGGATTCAAACAGGACTATGATGAGACCATCTACACCGCGTTCGAGAGGTTCCAAGATCTCACGAACAAGTGCCCTCACCATGGTTTTGAACTTTCTGACCTCGTCCAACACTTCTACAATGGACTGACCTTCGAGAACCAACAAGTGGTGGATTTCCAATGCCGATGCAATATTTGGGAGGAAACCGCAGAAGCCGTCTGGCCAGTTTTCGAAAGGCTTGCTAAGGGTTCGCAGTTCAAGGACCCAAGAGCAATGGTTAGGAGACGTGGACCTGAAGCTCCACCGACTCAAGAAGCCCCTATGTATAGGGGGAATGGGGATCAATTCGAGTGCTTTACCAACGAATTGAAGCAAGTCCTCAAGAGCGCCACCGGAACAACTGTTTCGAACGAAGTATGCAGAATATGCAAGAACTATGGGCATGGGGCTCATATGTGTAGATCGGAGCTGGCATACGATGATGGCAACTGGGCTCGAGGAGGCGAAGAAGAAGCCTTTGCTACGGAGTTTGGCACTCAAGAAGTTAGCTACGGACAAGACGGTAGGAATCCTCGAGGTGGATTTTGAAGAAGAGGATACCGTAACAATCAAGGATATGCACAGGCTAACCAAACTTATGGACCTAACCAAGACCGTAGTAGGCTGAACTATGGTAATGACCACTGCGAAAACCCCGCTCCGAAAGAGCCACCGAAATCGAAGTCGGCTCAACTAATGGAGAACTTGCAAAAGATGGTCGATCACACACAAAGTTTTCTCAAACGTTATGAAGAAGATTCCGAGAAGACTAGGGCAAGGCTTGATAGGTTGGAAGAGAGCACTAGGCTTTCCCATCAAAAGATGCAAGAGTTGATCGACCGAGGAGCAAGTAGGGAACACGACAAACTGCCTAGTAGCACTGTGAAGTCGAATGCCATTACATTGGCTGGTGATGTATGATGAACATATTTTTGACGCGTTCATCTTGTCTTTTTCACCTTCTTTTGCTATCCTTTAGCCTTGTTTTTTGGTTAGTTTTGTAGAATTGTGTCACGTTTTGTGTTTTCTGCATTTTCAGGCACTTAGGTACGAAACGGTGTTTTTGGAGCTAAAAACGAGCCTTTTTGATGGAAAAGACGGCCCCGTTGAAGTTCCCCAATCTCCGTGGCTTGTTCGTAAGTGTTTGAGCTTCAATAAGCATCGAAAAGGATGAGTCCAAGGCACCCGAGGGCCATGCGAGGGCAAAAAGATTGAGTTTGAAGACAAAAATCTGCCCAGGAGCCAAGCTAAGCGCCTGGAATAGTGAAGCGCTTCGCTTCAATTTCCAGGAGCTTTGGCACAGAAGCCAAGCGAAGCGCTTGGAGTGCCCGAAGCGCTTCGCTTGCCAAGCGCTCCGCTTGGCTTCTCCAAGCGGTCCGCTTGGCAGCGGTTACGTTTTCGGATTTTCCTTCTTAGATCTGATCTTTGATCATTTTTTGAATATCTTTTGAACTGTAACTTCGTTTTGGAGAGCTCCTAAGCCCCAAAACTCAGAGAATATTCAGATTTCTTTGTATTTTAGCTTGGGATTCAAGGTTTTGATTGAGGATTCATCCTTTGTAATCATCTACGGAGAGGTTTTCTTTGATTCCCACCGATTAGTGACAGCTTTGGTGGTAACTTGTATCACTCTCTTGTCTTGTAGTTTGATATGATGTATTCCAATTATTATTCATATGAATTGATGTCTATGTTTATGAATATGAGTAGCTAAATCTTTTGTGTTGGTGGTAGAATGTAGAATATGCATGCTATGGGTTATGTTTATGCTTACATGAGATTGTGATTCAATCTTGCTGCAAATCCCTTCATGTGACTCTTAGTTGCCTATAAAATATATTCGAATTGAGTATAGTGACAAACTCATGGTCAATGAAAGCTATAGGATTGTATGTTAGAGATTTGCAGCATGCTAGATAAATGGTGTTGGTGACAAGCACCACTAAATTATTGATAGTGATCTTTCATGATGTGTGTCTTAAATTTGCCTAGACAAGTTGCTTTGCAGACTTGATCGAAGGTTCTACGCACTGAACTTGTGAGCATATACGTAACCCATGCATGTGTATTTGATTTCTACCACCAACCGTTTCCCAAACTTGATTTGCATAAATCTGATTTCTCGTTGCTATTGTTCAAAGGAAACGATTCTCTAAACAATTGAACTCGTTGACTGAAATTACTTACAAAAACCTCAAGCAAAGCCACGTTAGGTCCCGAGTGAACGACACTCGGGGACAACTTGCCATTGCACTCTAGTTTGTGTAGTGATAAGTGTTCTTAGGCTTTTAAAACAAATTTAATTGGTGAAAAACGACATCATCAATTTGGCGCCGTTGCCGGGGACTTAACTCCTTTGGTTGGTGTTTTTGTTTTGGTTTTTTCAGCCAACATCTCTTCTTTGTCTCATTTCTGTTTTTGTTTCTTTTTGCTTGCGATACTCACTATTTTGTATTTCCGGTGAGTGCATGCCTAGAACCCGAACGGGTGGACCTATTATTGAACCTTTTGTAGACGAGATTGATCGTTTGTTTCAAAGGAGAAGGAGGAGTTTGAATCTCGAGTTTGAAGGAGTAGCACCTAGAGCTTCTACTTCTGGTATTCGGGAAGAGTCTTCTTCTTATCTTTTGGAGCCGGTTCTTGAATCTGTTTACTTGGAGGGTGAAATGGCGGAGAGACCTATACGTACACTTACTAAGCCTACGGTTGGGGCTAGAGGACCAACAATTGTCCTCAATGATGCCACCAGGAACTTGGAGATCAAGAATCACATGTTCCAACAACTTCCCAAATTCTATGGATGGCTAATGAGGACGTGATTGGGTTCTTGAATGAGCTCGAGAATTTTGTTCTCCATCTTGGGCGCCCAGGAGCTGGTGTTACGGATGATGATCTTCGTTTGAAGGTCTTTTCTATGGGGCTAGGCGATCGAGCAAAGGCTTGGCTCAATACTTTGGAGGCCGGGTCTTTGACGACATGGGATCTTTGCTTTGATAAGTTCATGGAGCGTTACTACCCCGCTTCCAAGACAATGGCTATGAAGAGCCAAATTAGCTCCTTCGAGCGGAGGTACGATGAGCCTTTCCACGAGGCCTATGATCGTTTCATGGGATTACATCATCGATGCCCACATAACAGGTATGATAAAGGTCAGCTTCTCCAATTCTTTTACAATGGTTTACATCCTGAGATTCAATCTCAAGTGGAAAGTATTTGTGGAGGTAGTATGGGGGAGTTGCTTCCTTCTCAAGCCCAAGTGAAGCTGGACATGATGTACCGGAATTCACAAAACCGGAATGTGAGGGCTCGTGTGCTCCAAAAGGAGCAAAGAGGTGAAGCCAAGATAGTAGTGGAACAAAATGCATTCGATGGGTTCGCCCATGAAGTGAAGCAAGCTTTGAGGCAAAGCGTTCCTTCTCCTTCTACGAAGGTTTGTGGTGTGTGCAAAAACTATGGGCACCCGACCTACTTGTGCCGTTCTGAATTTGCTAGAGAGCAATACATCACGAACGAGGTCCATCAAGAAGTATATGCTGCTGAGGGAGAGCAAGTAGTTGGAGATGTGAACTACGGGCAAGGTTATGGCAATGTGAGGCCACAAAACCATGGACCCCGAGGTGGGTACCAGAATCAAGGCAACCGTGGTTATTTTCATAACTCGGATCAAAATGCCTATGGGCCTAATCAAGATAGAAGTCGTCTCAGCTATGGGAACAATTGGTATGAAGGAGCACCGCCTTCTAATCCTACACCTCCACCCCCGGTTGCTAGTTCGGGACCACAAGGTGGAGGGGTGCTTCCTTCACCTCTTGTCTCTTCACTCAATGATCTGGTTTTGAAGAAGAATAAATTCATGGAGCATTACTATCGTAATGAGGCTACTAACAATCAACGCTTTGAGAAGCTTGAGGCTAGTAGTAGCAACCTCCATAAGAAGCTACAAGAGCTTATAGATCGAGGCGCGAGTAGAGAGCAAGGGAAGTTTCCCGGAAACACGGAGAAGGCTATGGCCATAACCGTGGTGACTGATTTGCCCGTGGAGATCACGGTTGTGAGGGACAATGCACTAGTTGAGGTGCCAAGTTGCAAGGTAACTGAAACTTGCAAAGTAAGTGAGGAGCTTGAGACTCCTAAGGTAGTTGTGGAAGAGAAAGTGGTCGCACAATCTGATGCGATAGTTGAGGAAGTGAATGAAAACTCATCGTCTGAGGATGAGTTGGTGGATATGGTGGAAGTGCCTATTCAAGAGAGCTTTGATGTGGAAATCGGCTTGGGAAAGAAGGATGGAATAGTGGCAACTCTAGACACGGTAGCGGGTGTGAATGTCATACCTTTGAACGTGTACGAAGAGTCGGGTTTGACTGGCTTAAGACCAATGAAATGCATGGTGCAATTGGCGGACGGGTCTATGAAGAAGCCATTGGGTGTGATAGAGAATCTAGTGGTAAGAGTCGCCGGTGTAGAGGTCAAGACGAACTTCATCGTCATGCCTACATCCTCCGCAAAGCTCAAGGATGTGGTTCTTTTGGGTAGAGCCTTCATCAACAAAGTGCATATGGCGATAGACATGTACCGTCGTACATGTAGCTTCGAGGTAAATGGCAAGCAACATACGTTGCGAGCCATAGTTAATTCATGTGCTTATGTTGATACTAACGAACTTGTAGGATTCTTTGGTCCTCTTTATGTTCGTCAAGATGTGCAGGGACTTAGTGCTTTGAAGAGCACTTGGACGGAGAAGTCTAGTACCCGATGCAAAATTGATCCCGCATGAGCTAAGATGAGTCGAGCCAATGACTTTTAAACGAAGGCGCTTCTCGGGAGGCAACCCGAGGTTGTAGGTAATTGCATATAGATTAGAAGCACGTTTAAATTTTGTTTCGTTGTTTAGACAAGTTTTTTGGGGTGAAAATTTAGCAAAAGTTGAAAAAAAATTAGATTTGGGAGCTTCAGGTCCCAAGCGAACCGCTTGGACAGCCCAAGCGGTCCGCTTGGATTTCCAGTAAGAATCTCATTCTTACTGGAAATCCAAGCGAAGCGCTTGGCTCGCCCAAGCGGTCCGCTTGAATTTCCAGTAGGAATGAAGATTCCTACTGGAAATCCAAGTGGAGCGCTTGGGAGTGCCCAAGCGGACCGCTTGCCAAGCGCTTCGCTTGGGACACCCAAGCGCTTCGCTTGGCTTTCCTTAAGGAAGCAAGCGGGGCACTTGATATTCAAAGCCTCCCACTTCGTTTTCTTCCTCCTTTGCCGATTTTTGCACCCCAAAAATCTCAATCTCTCTCAATTCTCCACCAATTCTTGCAATCTTGTGCATTTTACAAAGCCCATCGCCTCCTCTATCATCTAAACAGATCAATTTCACGGTTGAAGCATCCATAACAAGGAATCAAAGGTACCTCTCATGAACCCTAACTTTCTTGAATTTGGGATTTTATCTTAATTAGCTTCAATTGTGTTATGCATTGGTGAATTAGAGTTTGATAATGATTATTGAGCATGTTTCTTACTAGATGTGATATCTAAATTCGAATTTTGCTCTTCTTGATTTATGATGAACTCTAGTGATTCGAATTTTTGCTATGTAATTGTTTGATGATTGTTAGCCTTGAATTCGAGTTATGATTATGATTATGGTGATGTTGTGATTGCATGAGAATGTGTTGGATTGGTTGGGTAATTTAATTGGAGAGTTTGTTTGCTTGGTTGGTTTAAACGAGAACCCGGTCACCCACTAGTCTTCCCAAATCTGATCACTGCTATGTGTGAGAAAGCAAATGTGCCAAACATCCGGCTCACCGAGGCATCGAGGGAACCAATCGACATAGAGACACACGATCTGATACTCCACCGCTTTGAAGTAGAGCAAGGTTTCGAATCCGAGTGATTTTGCGGTGGTAGTACTCCCTTTTGATACTATTATCTGATATTATGACTTTTGACTCTTGTACTCTTTATTTGCTTTTGTAGTTGTGGCCTGTGTGCCTTTTGTCGTGATTAGTTTAGTTTAGTTTTTGTCTTGGTGCCTTAGATGATTAAGAGAGGAAAAACATCGAAAATCTGGAAACAGGGCCAAGCGAAGCGCCTGGAAGGGCCAAGCGGTCCGCTTCAAATTCCAGGAAGTTTTGCAACTTCCTGGAAATTCAAGCGGAGCGCCTGGAGCCACCCAAGCGCTCCGCTTGGCGAGCCAAGCGGTCCGCTTGGACCCTGTACCCAGATTTTCCTCGTTTTTCCATTCTTCTCACCTTTGCGCACCCGTTTTCACTTGTTTCTTGAGTCCTTTTAGGTACTACTCATATATAGGAGATTGGACACGAACCTTTATCGCAGGGAAGTGTACTTTCAATCCAATTTTTCCTTTTCTTTCAACTTTTCTTTGCTCGAGGACGAGCAAAAGTTTAGGTTTGGGGAGGGGGGTATTTGATTTTCAGTACTATATGCTTGTGTGGTTCGTACATGCCTGATTTTACTCAAGTTCATGTGATTTGTCGTGTTTTTCAAATTTTTGCATGCATATCATCCTAGATTAGTTGTTGCACGTTGTTGTGTGTGGAGTTTATTGCCAAGTCTTTTGAACTTTTTTATTGAGTAGACTAAGTGTTTATGGCTATTGATCATATGTTGCATCACTTTGCAAGTAGTTTGAGGCTTGTCTCGCTTGGTTTGTCACATTCGCATGTGCACTAGTTAAGCTTAGTAGTTTCGACATCACCTTGAGTGGTGTTTCTTCTGCTGCGGTTCACGATGGCCTTATGAAATGATGCATGTTAGAGTCTATGGTTGTAACCCGTGTAATTATGTACGTAAGAGGCGACAAGTTCTTCACCTCGATTTGAGATTGCCAAATGCCTAGGAAGGAGGTAGTGTGAGGTGTGCGATTCCTTGTATTAAACCTATTCTATCGAATAGGTTTGGGGAGGGAGTTGCTTCATTGATCTTGTCTTTCGTCTTTGAGTCGTTGTAAAGTTTCCTTTTTCTTTTTCTTTTTGTTTTTTGTCCCAACATATTCTTTCGAATAGGTTTGGGGAGGTGTCTTTGTAAAGAGTCTTTCCTTTTTCCTTTTCGTCTTTGTGCTCAAACCTATTCTCTCGAATAGGTTTGGGGAGGTGTTTTTGACACATAGTACTGTTGCTTGCCCCTTTATATATAAAAAAAAGGAAAAAGAAAAGAAAGAAAAAGAAAAGAAGAAAAAAAAGAGAAAAGAAAATAAAAAAAGAGAAGAAAGAAAATAAAGAATAAGACCCAAAAGCAAAAGAAGGGTCGTTGCAAGCCAAAAGCATTCTCGTAGTGTCAAGTGTCGTGTAAATATTTTGTTCTTGTGAAGTTATCGAGTTGTAAATTCTATCTTTTGTTTCGTGTCGTCTTTGTCCAAGGCCTGTTCTTGACCACCCTCGTCTTGCTATTCAAGAAGTGGTTGAAAGAGACTCATTCTTGAGAGTCTGGGTAGAATAGGGGAGTGTTTATCTTTCTAAGGGAACCCTCCTTCGTTTGATGAGAGCCAGTATTGGTTCGCCCTCTCTTGAGGAAAAGTCTCGCTTGGTGAACAGAAGTAAGTCCTCGGTTTCATAGGCACGGGGCGATTGTAGTATGATAACATGCATCATTGTGTCATCACTGACCAGGTCCAGGTAGAAGATGTTACGAGAGACTCCTTTGTTTAACCAACTGCACTTGAGAATGTGTATACTCGCAATCGAGGCATTCTTCAACCTACTTGCATGTCATGCACATATGGTCTTGTTCATAAGCATTTGGTAGATTCAATAGATTAGTTCATCTTACTTGGCATGAGACTCATTTTGTTTGCATTTAGGTTAGTTTGTTGCTTGAGGACAAGCAAAGGTTTGGTTTGGGGAGTTTGATGAACGTATTTTTGACGCGTTCATCTTGTCTTTTTCACCTTCTTTTGCTATCCTTTAGCCTTGTTTTTTGGTTAGTTTTGTAGAATTGTGTCACGTTTTGTGTTTTCTGCATTTTCAGGCACTTAGGTACGAAACGGTGTTTTTGGAGCTAAAAACGAGCCTTTTTGATAGAAAATACGGCCCCGTTGAAGTTCCCCAATCTCCGTGGCTTGTTAGTAAGTGTTTGAGCTTCAATAAGCATCGAGAAGGATGAGTCCAAGGCACCCGAGGGCCATGCGAGGGCAAAAAGATTGAGTTTGAAGACAAAAATCTGCCCAGGAGCCAAGCTAAGCGCCTGGAATAGTGAAGCGCTTCGCTTCAATTTCCAGGAGCTTTGGCACAGAAGCCAAGCGAAGCGCTTGGAGTGCCCGAAGCGCTTCGCTTGCCAAGCGCTCCGCTTGGCTTCTCCAAGCGGTCCGCTTGGCAGCGGTTACGTTTTCGGATTTTCCTTCTTAGATCTGATCTTTGATCATTTTTTGAATATCTTTTGAACTGTAACTTCGTTTTGGAGAGCTCCTAAGCCCCAAAACTCAGAGAATATTCAGATTTCTTTGTATTTTAGCTTGGGATTCAAGGTTTTGATTGAGGATTCATCCTTTGTAATCATCTACGGAGAGGTTTTCTTTGATTCCCACCGATTAGTGACAACTTTGGTGGTAACTTGTATCACTCTCTTGTCTTGTAGTGTGATATGATGTATTCCAATTATTATTCATATGAATTGATGTCTATGTTTATGAATATGAGTAGCTAAATCTTTTGTGTTGGTGGTAGAATGTAGAATATGCATGCTATGGGTTATGTTTATGCTTACATGAGATTGTGATTCAATCTTGTTGCAAATCCCTTCATATGACTCTTAGTTGCCTATAAAATATATTCGAATTGAGTATAGTGACAAACTCATGGTCAATGAAAGCTATAGGATTGTATGTTAGAGATTTGCAGCATGCTAGATAAATGGTGTTGGTGACAAGCACCACTAAATTATTGATAGTGATCTTTCATGATGTGTGTCTTAAATTTGCCTAGACAAGTTGCTTTGCAGACTTGATCGAAGGTTCTACGCACTGAACTTGTGAGCATATACGTAACCCATGCATGTGTATTTGATTTCTACCACCAACCGTTTCCCAAACTTGATTTACATAAATCTGATTTCTCGTTGCTATTGTTCAAAGGAAACGATTCTCTAAACAATTGAACTCGTTGACTGAAATTACTTACAAAAACCTCAAGCAAAGCCACGTTAGGTCCCGAGAGAACGACACTCGGGGACAACTTGCCATTGCACTGTAGTTTGTGTAGTGATAAGTGTTCTTAGGCTTTTAAAACAAATTTAATTGGTGAAAAACGACATCATCAATGTACCTGACGAAATCACCATCAAGAAGGTTGTTAGGTGCGAGTGTTGCATGAAGGAAGAACTTCTACAGGCTGAGTAAGAAGAGAAGGACCTTGGTTCTGACACAAGTGATGAGGAGCAAGAGGATCCCGAACCACTCCCTAAAAGTTTCGATGTTAAGGTAGGGATTGGTGAGCTTGAAGATGTCCGTACCACACTAGACACGGGATCCTACTCGAACATAATTCCTTTGAATGTGTTTGAAAAGAGCAACCTTGGAAAACTATCTGATCAAAGGGCTATTGTGCAACTGGCGGATGAATCCTTTATGAGACCTGAGGGCGTTGTGAAAAATGTGTTGGTCAAGATTGGTGAAGCATCTATATACACCAATTTTGTAGTTATGCCGGCGTCTGCACCTGGAACGGGGGATGTCATACTCTTAGGGCAAACATTCTTGACCAAACTACGCTCCGTGATGGACATTTACCAAAGAACTTGCACTATCGAAGTGGATGGCAAGCAACACGTGTTGCAAGCCATACCTGATCCACCTGAACCGCCTGATATTACTACTCACTACTGTGGTCTTGCAACCTATATTCTTTCTTATTCACAGGTTCGTGGCATGGAAAGGAGATCAATGAAGGGGAAGCCTAGTACCCGCAAAAAGAAGAGATAGGCGCAGACAGGAGTCGAGTCAAAGACTTTAAACAATGACGCTATCCGAGAGGCAACCCGGAATTTTTATCGCTTTCTTTACTGCTTTTCTACATGCATTTCATTCTTGAACTATTTGCTTCTCGTATGCGAATATTTTCATGTCTGTGTCGTATATGCTTATGTTAGAGTGAGATTTTTCGAGTGGTTTTTGAAACAAATTGGTTTCGGGGATTAAAACCGCATTTTCTGACAATGGGAACCGTCTCCCCGCATTGGGGAGCACGGGGCGAACCGCCCCATTTGGGGGGCGAACCACCCCACGGCCCCAGATCTTCAAAAACGCGGATTTCTTCCCCAAAACCTCATTTTCTTCATTCTTCTTCATTCATCCTCCCAAAAAACCCGAAGAACGCGATTTTACATTTAAATCTTCATAACTTCTTCATTTCTTGACCAAATTGAGTGTTCTTTAGCTTAATTCGAAGCCTATTACATGATCTATCATCCCATCCGATCAGATTTCATCCTTATGCGTTAGATTTTCAGATCTGAGGTATCATCCTTAGAATCCTAATTTTTGAATTTGGGGATTTTCTAATTTGAGCTTCAATTATGCTTATTTGATGCATGGGTATGTTGTTTGTATGATTAGACATGTTATTTACTATCAATTGCATGCTCAATTTTGCTTGGATTGTTGATTTGGGTATTTTGCTGCTAGATGATATATCTTGTTCTGCAATATGTCTTTATCTTTGATTTCTTGCATATGATTGTGTTTATTGACGTAATGTTGGTAGATTTGACGATAGAATGCTTAATTGTTGAGTATGAGGATTTATGATGATTGGATTTTTCGCTGCTATGGTATGAATTGAGCCTTGTTATCAAGGATATTGGTTGTCTAGTAAGAGCATGATGTGATGTATTGCATGTAGTAGTTACATTGGTATGTTGCATGATGAAGAAGCTAGGCTAGACATTGCGGTTTGGGGAGTTCGATTGTTGATTTTGTCACTTGTGTGTTACGCTTTTACTCTAGTATGTATTTGAGTCAGTTTTGTGTCATACGAGGTGCTAACAGCTGTTTGTAGGTACCACACCAAGGGAAAGGAGCATTCCCGTATGATTGCTGTGAAGAACCATGTCAAGGAAGGAGACCTCGCTAGATGTGCGTTCGAGCCAAGGGATTTTGCAACAACGTCGTGGATTATCCAAGAGGAGGAGCTAGAGTACACCGGGAGTAAGGACTCCTATGCCTATTCATGCACCACCGAAGGGACAGAAACCATTATTACATCAGCACTCCATCACGAGGACTGCAGAGTTCGAGTGAACATGAGGGCACCGGGACATTCTCGCCGCGGCGGATTCAATCTTGAGTTCGCAGTTGCTAGAAGGTTCCAAAGCGCTAGCTTGGTTCCAAAACATAATGACATTGGTGCCCAGCACCTTGTTGGGGTACCCCTTGTCTGACTCTAAAGTGAGCATCATATAGACATCGGTCGGATCCACCATAGAGAATGTGGTCGAAATTGGAGAAAAAGGTAGAAGACTTCTGAGTATCCGAGCAGCCTACTGTAACCTTCTCGTGGTGTAAAACGTTGGAGGGGGAGGTCCTGATACCACTGCCCTTTCCCCTTCAACAGTTCACATCCTATTGGAGGGCTACATGATGGAGGATTCCATAACATCGGCGGCTAATCTTGAGAATTCTACCTGCCACTGCAACTCTACTGGCGATGATGATGGTGACAGTAGTGACAATGAAGGCCATACGGGCAATGATGATTCTAATGGAGGAGTTGTTCCTGTCCGGCCTAAAAATAGAACTACCGCACCTACCAGAAGACCTGATGACACCCTATAAAGCTCACAGAGGAAGCCCAATAAATCACAAGCAGCATACTCAGCCGACCGAGGCCAAACCATGGTGTAACATCTAGTATCACATCTTATTTCCTCATTTTCTTACTGCTAGGGACTAGCGTTAATTTCATGAGGGGGGATGAGACTTAAGTGACCTGATGTTGTTAGTTTGGAGCTTGGTATTGGTAGGATGAGTATAGTACCTCGCATGCTTTATCCGTCTGCATTTGCATTCGCACGTTTACTGCTTTCTTAGATTTTTTAGGTTGCATTTCACTACATTCATCCTAGGATAATTTTGCATGTTTTATATGGAGTTTATTGCCGAATTTTTTGAACTTTTTTATTGGGTAGATCAACTAGCTATGCCATTAATCATATGCTTCATCTCTATGAATTTGTTTGAGGTTTTCTCGCTTGGCTTGTCACATTTATGTATTGCACTTAGTTAAGCATGGTAGTCTCGACATCACTTAGTGGTGTTTTCTCTACTGCGGTTCACGAAGGCCTTTATAATAGGATGATGCATGTTAGGGTCTTATGGTTGTTTTCCCGAGTAATTATGTACCTAAGAGGCAACAAGTCTTCACCATGCTTTGAGATTGCTAAATGCCTAGGAAGGAGGTAGTGTGAGGTTGTGTGATCCTTTGTTTACAACCTATTCTTCCGAATAGGTTTGGGGAGGGGGTTACACCATCGTTAGACTTGTTTCTGTTTTTCATTTTCGTATCGTGAGTTCATTTTTTCTTTTTCCGTAAATTTTGTACTCCAACCTATTCTTTCGAATAGGTTTGGGGAAGTCGTGTGAGTCATTTTGTTTCTCATTTTGTTATGCTACTGCTGGCTAGAAAAGAAATCGAAAAAAAAAAAGAAAAATTCCAGAAAAAAAAAGAGAAAAAGAAAAAGAAAAAAAAGAATCTGGAAAGAAAAAAAGAGAAGACCCCAAAAAAGCAAAGAAGGGTCCAAAAAAGAAAGCCAAATAGCAGTTTAGCAAAGTTTGAGTCTTTTCCATTTTTCGTATTGTTCGTAATCGTGTTGTAATTTTCTATTTTTATTTTTATCTTTTTTATCTTGAGTGTCATCTGTTCTAGACCACCCTCGTCCTGCCATTCAGGAAGTGGTGAATAGCTTAAGACTTTACTTGGGAGATGGGTAGAATAGGGGAGTGTTATCTTTTATAGGGAACCCTCCTTCGTTTGATGAGAGACAGTACTGGTTCGACCTCTTTTGAGGAAAAGTCTTAACATGGTGGAACAACAGTAAATCCTTAGTTTCATAGGCACGGGACAACCATTTGTATCTTAGCATGCTTCATTACGTCGTCACTGACTAGGTCCAGGTAGAGAATGTTACGAGAGACTATCTTTTCTTGACATAAGTGCTTATGTGGATGTGTATAAGTCAATCGAGGTATTCTTCAACCTATATTCATGCTTTGATTTATATGGTTTTTGTTCATATGTTATTTGGTAGATTCAGTAGATTAGTTCATTTTATTTGGCATGAAACTCCATTTTGTGTCTTGCATGTTTTTTGTATTAGAGTCTAGCTTAGTTGCTTGAGGACAAGCAAAGGTTCGGTTTGGGGAGTTTGATGAATGTGTATTTTACACTTTCATTCGAGTCTTTTTCACCTATTTTAGCTATCCTCTATGTTAATTTAGATATATTTTAGTGCATTTTATTAGATTAGTGTCACGTTTCCCTTTAGATTTTATTTTACAGGTTTTGGTTGAAATTCGAAGATTTCCGGGCAAATATATTGAAATTGACAAGGAATTGGTGTTCCAGAAGCCTATTTGGAGTATCTGAAGGTTTCCGGATAGGATTTGAAGTCTAGGGGCCGAATCTGGAGGTTAGAAGGCTACTAGAAGTCATAAACCGAGTCCGAAAAGGGGAAGAAATCCAAAAACGCGTCGAAAACGTGGAATTCCGCGAGAAAGACTCGTGGGCGAACCGCCCCGTAGTTTTTCGGGGCCTATATATAGTGCTCAGTTTTTCTCCGAAAATCATATCTTTCCAGACCTACTTTCTCACCTCTCTCTATAGTTTTAGGTAGGAACTTCCCGGGGCCTGTCCTGGGAGTTCTGTAGTTTAGGGGATACTTTTTCGTAGCAGAATGGAGCTCGTAGGATCGCAATTCTTCGGAGATTGACAACCTTCGGTAACTTGTATCTTACAGTTTAATCTACTTATTTTATATATCTTTCAATATGTTTTCTTCTATGATTTCTGTTGATTGCATGCCTATTATGAGTAGCTAAACTTATCGTTGGTGGTAGTATGTGAATTCTTAGCGAAGGGAAGATAATCATGCTAATGGCTATATCGCGCATTATACTCTGTGTCATTGCTTTATTTCGTTGATCAGTTGCAACCTAAATTCTCGTATGTTGTATTAATTATTATGCACAATTGGACACTTGTCGACCATCAGACCTATTATCTTCGTAGTGTTGAATAATTACGGAACACATTAGGAAAATCGTGATTGACTTGTCAGACCAATTATCTTCGTAGTGCTTAATATTTGCAACAGGACACTAGATTGATTCAAAGATCTCTATGCAAGACCGAGGAATTTATGTATGATTATCGACCCGTTATGTTAAGAAGGACCATACTATCACCAATCTCCATTATCTGCTAGAAACCCCCTTTTGCTATCTATCTGCTGTTTATATTCTCTTGTTAAATAGATAAAGCTAGTTATAGTCCTGAGAGAACGACACTCGAGTCATTCTACTGCTACACTACGGTTTTCGTTGTAGTTATGGATTGCCTTTGGCTAAATACAAATATTATTTGACTGAACCGAGACCTGACAAATCTCCGTTCATCAAATTGGCGCCGTTGCCGGGGACTATACTCCTTTTTTCTGTTTAATTTGTTTATATTTACAGCTTTAGATTCCTAATTCTATTAGTTTTAGTTTTCCTTTTTAATCTCTCTCTGATACTGCTTTCCTAGTCTGTTTCTAATCACCTTTCCTAGTCCGTTTCAGATTGTGTATGCCGCATACACGTTCTGCTGGAACACCGCTTGCTGATTCAATTGCTGAGATCGACAGAGTCTACCACCAAAGAAGGCGACTACTTGAAAGGCGCGCACTAGAGGAAATAGAGGAAACCAATTTCTCTGAATCTCTACTCAGTCTCTTCAAGGAAATCGACGGAATGGCAGAAGCTAGACCACTGAAAGCATGGGTTCAACCCACCAAGGATCGTATGAGGGGACCGGCGATTGTTCTTTCGTCTGCAACCCGAGATCTGGAGATCAAGAACCACGCATTCCAACAACTTCCGAGGTTCTATGGCTTATCAAGGGAAGATGTGATGGGGTACTTGCACGATATCGATGATTTCGTCAACCAACTCCCACGACCCGGAGCTGACATAACAACGGATGAGTTGAGGATGAAGGTTTTTGATTGCCTTTGGCTAAATACAAATATTATTTGACTGAACCGGGACCTGACAAATCTCCGTTCATCAATACCCAACCATTGGAGTCAAAAGTAGTCATGTTCATTTCAATAACAAACATACCTGAGCTAGAAGCCGGCGACTTCTTAGCTTGATCTGCCCTTAGCTTAGGCAATCAATCTTCCAATGCCCTTTCTGCTTACAGAAAAGACATTCATATGTGTGTACCGTTCCGCTCCTCTTGAACTTCCTTTTCTGATTCAGACGCTTAGGCTTATCACTCGAAGTGTTAGCCTTGGCTCCCGACTTTCCCTTACCCTTAACACCTTTGTTTCTCGGGTTTGGGTTAGACGGTTGCCCAACATACATGATCGACTTTTCCTTCTTAGGAAGAGTTTGATCATATGTCTTCAGCAGATTATGGAGTTCGGGCAGTGTTACGTCCTTCGCATTCATCGTGTAGTTAATGATGAACTGCGAATACGAACTCGGCAATGATTGAAGGACAAAGATCACCATGATCTTATTCTCTAGCTTAACACCGGCATCGGCAAGCTTTTCAAAGAGACCAATCATTTTGAGAACATGTTCAGACATGTTCCCTCCTTCATTGAGCTTGCATCTGTGTATCTCTTTGATCAAATCAAATTCAATACTTCTAGTTGTCGTCTTAAAGAACGACTCAAGATGCTTCAGCATCTCATACGGCAACATGGTTTCATGTTGCCTGTGCATCTCATTGCTCATTGCCGCCAACATAATACACTGCGCGGATCTAGCATCCTCATGATGCTTATCAGACTTTGCCTTGTTGCTCAGCAACTTGATCGGCAGTCTGATTCTCGGGACACACGGGATTAGCCTCGTCCAACACGTACTCAATCCTTTCGTACCTCAGCACCAAACGTATATTCCTGATCCAATCTAGGAAGTTTGGTCCGGTCAAAATTTGCTTCTCTAAGACAGCACGGAGCGAGATACTCGTCATTTCGGTTTTTCTTAGGAGAAATAGTATAGAACGAAAATAATAAATCAACTATTGAAATATTATTTCTAAATACACAGTCAACATAACTAAACAACAAGGTCCTTTAGCTGTTTAGCTCCCACTATTTTCACATATGCTTGCCCCCAAAACAAACATACGGGTAATGTCCAACAAGTTACCATGGTGGCTAAGATCCAAATCCATACTATGTTATACTCCAACGGGGGCTGGTCGCATAGCATAATATGACCGGTAGGACTATCCAATTGCATCACGCAACTCTTGGGTGTTAAATCTAATTTAACCCGATGCTCTACATATTGTACCTATCGAGGTCGCTAGATACAATATGCAGTAAGTTATAACCATAGGCTTACTCTAATCTGACGATCACTGCGAGCCTGTAAGACGAGGTCGCCAATACATGAAAACGCAATGAAAGTTCAGAATTAAAGCACCCTACGGAAAGCATCTCAGAAATACATACATATATATATTTTTGCACTTATATTGGTTGGGGCTTGTAGCTTGAGGGTTGTTATCAGTCATCTACAAACAAATAAGGGCGCCGCCTACCCATCATGCATGAGCGGTCTACACGTAATGGATGCCGCCTATCCATTCTAGTTCTAAACGTGGTCAAGCACATAATGGGCGCCGCCTACCCATACATAAAATATGCGGTCCGACAAATAAGAGGGCGCCGCCTACCCTCGCATGCATAGCGGTCGAACGGAAAGTAAAATGCATGGTATTTAAACATGCATTGTCAAACAATAGCATATCAAGCAAACAAACAAGTAGTAGCCTATGTGGATGCCAAATGACTTCATAATTTCATTATGAAAATTATAATCCCATACTTATAATCTCTATGAAATAATTGAAAATTTGGACTAGATTGAAAAATCGAAAATTCTATTGACCAGGTAGCAATTTTCGAAAACCCGAAGGACTTAATTGCAATTTTCGAAACCTTGGAGGTGTTAAATCTAAAATTCAAAAGTAGAAGGACTAATTTGCAATAAACAATAAATTGATAAATTACAAATAAGCCCTTTAACTTTATACTAATTAAATTTAACCCCTCTAGTTAAAAACAATTACAATTAAATCACATTTATATTCCAAATATAAAATTCAATCCTCAAAATTTTCAAAATTTGATTTTGGGTCCAACCCGAAAAAATATATATATATTAAAATACGGGACGGGACCAAGTCCTTGGTCCCGTCCCCTACCGTGCCTGCGGCTAAATCGTGGAATTTATTTGTAGAAATGATAGCACAAGTATGTTTCTTAATAGAAGGTAGTTGATCTGGATTAGGTTAAAAGTGTGAGCTGTTGCATTACATATTAAGGAATGTGTACCAGAATTAGGTTTGCAGTTGTTCTATTTAATTATCCTGAACGACAATGGTTAATTTCTTGGGCCTTGCTCTCTGGTAGCAACAACTTCCCATGCATGTTATGTTGCCTCTTTAGTGACCAGAATGCCATTGTATACTTGGTGATGTGTTAACCAGTCTATGTTTCTTTCATTGATTTGTGTTCTGTTAACTGAACATGAGCTTTAGCTGCTTCCATTGATTATAATTTATCACCTAAATATCTCACCTGCTGTCTTCTAATTTTTGTATGTAATTTGCATGTTATTGGAATTTTGTAGAAATACTATTTCCTGCCCAACAAAATCTTGCGTGAGTTGTGGAACGTCTTCAACAAGCATGGATCATATCAGTACAGGCAACTGATCCATGACATTAAAGACAAGGGGGAGAAGCCAGGAAGTATTGATGTGGATGAGTGGAAGGAGTGGCTTGTTTATTGGGCCGACAAGTGGACCATGGATACTGCCGATAAGAACAAGGATAACCGAAACACTATTCCTCCAGATGGCACAAGGGTATCCAGGCATTTCTGCGGCACAAAGTCACAAGCTACTCATCAAGTCCAGTCGGTTAGTATATATATGATCGAGGTTGAAGCCTTGTTTCTTTGAGTTTTCACCCCACACTTTACACCAAGTTTGCTTTCATATTTACATGATAAAGATGTATTACGTACACTTTTGCTAAGTGGTCTTCTTGTTTCGGAAGAAAGACATAAAATTATTAGATACTTTAAGCATTATATTTGCCTATATTTGTCCACATATTTATAAGGGCCCTCTTAGATGTCCTAATTACATATAACGGACCATTAGTTCATCAATTACATATAGTCTCCAACTAGATGGATTTTAATTACATCCAGGTCCACGATCTTGACTCTTCGCGAATTAAAACGTGGAAAGTACATTTTTGCCCCTGGTCAAAATTCAGAACTTTGCATTGACCAAACAACATTAATTTATGTTTATTATACATTGACCCTCAATATTTTCGAGTTTACGAAATTTACACGAAAAACTTTTAAAATTTTCAAATGGATCCCAAATGTAATTGCAAATCTATCCCAACAACATTAATATGAAAAAATAAGTCCCAAAATTTTTTTTCTTTTCTTTTTTCCTCCTTCTTCTTCGAAAATCCGGTGCCCTCCTTCTTCTTCGAAAATCCGGTGCCGGAATCCGGCACCGGAACCGGTGGCAGCTCCGGTCGGAGCTGCCACGCAGCTCCAGATCGGAGCTGCCATGGCAGCTCACGATCGGAGCTGCCATGGCAGCTCCCGATCTGGAGCTGCCAAGGCAGCTCCGGCAGCTCCGGTCGGAGCTGCCTTGGCAGCTTCCAGATCGGAAGCTGCCATGGCAGCTCCGATCTGGAGCTGCGTGGCAGCTCCGACCGGAGCTGACACGCAGCTCCGACCGGAGCTGCCACCGGTTCCGGTGCCGGATTCCGGCACCGGATTTTCAAAGAAGAAGGAGGAAAAAAAAGTGAAAAGGAAAAAAAAAGATAAATTAAAAAAGAAAATATAAGGCCATGTTTGGTTGTACGAGAGAGAAAATATCAAAATTTTGTGGTCAACGCCGGAATGGCCAAATGGGCCTGAATGTAATTCTTTGCAAGACGGTCCTTCAGATGAAAAGATGTCATCTAGCAAGGGGTCCAGAAGTAATATTCCCTATTTATAAATGTACATGTTTAAGTAATTAATAACATGCATTATACTCATTATGTGCGTGTTGCTATGGTCTTCAGATCTTTCGGGGCAAGGAGCTTACCCTGCTAGAGCAGTACTATGAGGCAAAGTGCAAGAATGGCGTGTGGACGAATGATGAAGCCAAGGACATAGCGGTATGTTCATACTTGGAGGTTCATATGTGTATTTTATAATTAATCAACAACATTATTGTGACTCATGTTATGCACTTTACTATTGCAGAAGTCAGTGGAGGTGATTATTGGTGACCAGGATCTCACAGTTGAAGAGCAAAACAAGATATTTCTACAGTTGAATCCTCCAAACAACAAGGGGAGTATCTATGGTTTGGGTAGTGTGGGTCAGACAATCGCTAATGTAGGTGGATACACATCTACTTCTTCCCAGAGCTCTCGACATGCCTCACAGCAGTTTCAGGAGAAGATTCAAGAGGAGTTAGATCAGACTCAGGCCAAGAACGCTGCACTCGAGGAGAAGCAGGCTTTGATGGAAGCAGAGTTGACTTCTCAGCGTGAAATTATGGCAAAGCTGATGTCTATGATGGGTGACAAGTCTCAGACTCCTCCTTAGACGTACTTTGATACATTGGCTTTCTGCTTTTTATATTCTATGTACTTTGTTATGGATGTTAGTTGTTATTTCTATCTTATGGATACATATAAACTCGTAACTTATTAGGGATGTTATAATTTTGCGGTTTTCAAACCATTATCGAGTTTTCTTTATAATTTATCATTTTCGGGTTCCCATATTAGCATCTTGTTAATTAATATATACAGGAAAAAAATATTAAAAAAAATTTTAAAAATTAAAATTTTAGTGACGGATAAATCTTATCCGTCACTGAAGTTGTTGACTCGAGTCAACTAAATTAGTGACGGATAAAACTTATCCGTCACTGAAGTTGTTGACTCGAGTCAACTAAATTAGTGACGGATAAAACTTATTCGTCACTGAAGTTGTTGACCGGAGTCAACAACTTCAGTGACGGATAAGTTTTATCCGTCACTAAAATTTATTTTTTAATTAATTTTTTTAATGCATGGTCAACCTTTTATCCGTCACTAATCCGTCACTAATTAGTGACGGATTATCTTATTCGTCACTGTGTCTTAGTGACGCTAAATATAGTGACGGCTTCCTTTATCCGTCACTAATCCGTCACTGGGCGATTTAGTGACGAATCGGTGCTACTTAGTGACGGATAAATCCGTCACTAAACAAGAAAATTTTTGTAGTGGCACGCAGCCGGTCGATATATATATATATATTTAATTTTTTATTTTTTTTTGAAAAATTATAAATTCTAAATTTATATAAAAAATAAAACTTTTGAAAATCAAATTAATCATAGAATCAATTGCATCCACATAAACTACAAAATCATACAACATATATACGTATATACGTAATCAATTAACCTGGCTTTGATACCACTGTAAGAAAATACGGTCAGAGTTACCCCTAGGGTACGCAGCGGAATTTCAAAAATTTTCTTAACATGCAGGTTAATTGATTATGTATATAGCATATATATTTTGACACGTCAAGTAGAAGACTTACCGTACTCCAAAAGCAAGCACAGCTTCCAAGTCTTCGTAATAATCCGGTGTATCTTCTCCTTCGTCGAAGTCGAAGATATCTGCAATACTTTGATTATCTGCAAGACAATAAAAGTCAGTTTCCAGCTCCTAGAACCTCAACCTTGGTATCCACGGATGAACAGCCTATCGGAAAGAGTGCTAGGATATTCTTTGTATGAACAAGAAGATGGGGCGGCGGTTTTCCTCCGGTGAGAGGGGTGGCGCGCGTAGCTAGTATGGAGAGGTAGGGGAGAGCTTTTTATTTTCTCTAAGAAAACTGGGTATTCAACTGTGTGAAAAATTATATCAAAAGCTCTCTAATAGTCTACTATATATAGTAGTCAATAGAAGCCTAAAGCATAAGCAATTAGACTTCGTAAAAGAATGAGAATCTAATTCTTATCGCACTAGGAAACCAATTTCAAGTCTAGATTCATTCCCAATCAAATTAAAACTCAATCAGGAAAATCTAACTTATCACTTGTACTTCTAATAGAGGAAGGAATCGAACTCCTTCCCCTATCTCATCTGCGCGCGCGCGCGTCTCCTAGGGAGGTTAGGTGGGTCCCGATTTTGGGACCCACTTATAGTTCTAAGGCAATTCAAATTCCAAGTAGATTTTGCTCATGTGCGTATATTAATTCCAAATTAACATACCCTTTCAAATCAAACATCTATTATATTTCTAAAATATAATCTTTAATTGTATTTACATAAAATACAATTAATTAGCCAATTCAATTAATAATTCCAAATCATTAATTGAGCATATTATAATTAATTCCAAATCAATTATAATCCATCAATCACAATTAATTCCAAATTAATTGCGATTCCATCTTCAAGGATATTCGGATAAGCTGAATCACCACATAGTGTGACCGATAGAGCCTCATTGTATTAAGCAAGTCCTAGACAAGGCAAAATGGATTTCCTAGACGGTTCCATCTGCAATATTAATACATGAGGACGTTTGAGAGGTTTCTGAAAGCAAACCCTTTCGTTGCGAAGTCTGTTGCGCTCAACGCGGCGATGGTAACGTCCCTTCATCTGACTGACTCGAATGCATCTAGGATCGATGAAGTGTCTATCCCAATAATACATCCACGGGCATCTTCAGTGAGTTGCATGGTGAATCCAATATCTATTATGACCATCATAATAATATTGATACGCTGGCCAGCGGTTTTACCAATCACAACTATGAACGACTATGAGCAGTGCTCTCCTGTGCTACACATGAGAGATGAATCCTTCACAGAAACACTTATCATCCCCATTTGTATGTAGCCATAATCCTGGATCGTGTCTTAGGTCAGCTGCTTATTCAGAGCTGACATCGACGGGTCCACCAAGAATATGGGGCAACAAATGTGATGATAAAGTCCTGTAAGTCCAAAGGACGACTGGCATCACTTCGACAACTTACCGGTTCCCATAGACACTTCGGTGTAGAGTATACATCGATGGGAGTGTCCGGTGGGTACTTCCATTGTTCGGTAATCATCCTTCGAACAACTATGCGCAGTTATGGGAACGTTTCTTGATTGTCCAACAATCCGTTCCGTGGCCGTGAGATCGGCTCACACTTTCTCCAACAAGTATAACCTCCACGCATACTAGTCTCAGCTGGTTCATTCAGACCCCTACATCCGAGATGAACCTCGACTAGGGAGAGTTTTGGATAGATGATAACTCACATAGCTCCCACTATCTGTGTGATCGGTCATCTATCCGAGGGGACATGTTTAATATCAATACAGACAGAAATAGAGATATGACATGTTGCATGCCTGGTGTAATATAAATATGAAAGCGATACTCAATAGTCAAACAACAAACATATATTATATTACGTTGACGTGTGTAATAGTACATATATGCCCTCTATAAGGGCTGCATGCCCTTAATAAGGACTGTCTCTAGGACATATACACTATCACTTTGAATTTGACACACGGGTCAACATAAATTTATGACTTCGCCCCTGGCGGAACCCAATACTTGTCATACAGTGGGCATAGCGTTTTCTGGCATGTAATCATATCCGAGGATCCGACCTTCTTGCATGCCCTCTTGATCTGGAGCTGTGTCTCGGATCTTTATAAACATGGACATAGATTGTCCTAGTTCGACCTTGGGAGCACTAAGGCAAACTGGACATATTTTACTATCCTCTTATGTCACCTAATTTAGGAGATTAGGAGATTAGTGTGTTTTCACTTAAATTGGGAGCATGCTTTTGGTGATTTATGGACATATTATGAATAAAGATGAATGTTGTGGTGCGTGTGCTCTACCTATTGTGATGTTCTGCTGCGGGTGCGAACATCTGAAGTTGTGTACCGCCCTTATGGATAAGTTCCTTGATGCTTTTTTGAAAAAAAATCAATTCACATTTCGGGAGCTGAGAAAAATGATCAGCGGCTTTGCGCTTAACTTCAAAGAGCCACGTTAATTTTAATTATTTACTGCTTTAAATCTTTTACTTTTATTTACTGTCAAGTCCTTTACTTTTAGTTACTGCTTTCAAGCACTTTACTTTTATTTACCGCTTTCAAATCATTTTCTTTTTAATTATTGAACTTATGTTTCCAACAATTACTTTCGCTATGATTGTCCCAATAAGAATGAGTAGTTAAATGCAATATATAGTTTAGAAGGTAATTGCGTTCAAGGGGTCTATCTCATAACAACTTAGAACACTAGTTGTTTTTCGCAATGATTTAGAACACTAACTACATTCGACGACTCTATTCAGCAATACTTTAGACCACTAATTGCGTTCGACGGGTCCATGCACTTCGTATGCTTATATATGTTTTGATCGATCAGTACAATAGCATGTCCGTAAAGTTTTGCCAGGTAAACTGAGAACATTAACTGTGTTCCACATATGTATTACGCAATAGTTTAGAACATTAACTGCGTTTGACGGGTCTATGCACTTCACTTGCTTATGGTTTGGTACAATATCATATGTGTAAAAGTTTGTCAAGTATTGTTTTGTGCTAACTGTGAAGTTAGTTTTCATGTTACGTTGAATATTGTTAAATTTCAAAGTTTTCGTTTCCCACTCCAACCCTTTCCAACTCGAATAAATAATGTTAGTTGTACCTCCCTCGAAACGTGAGAGAAACTAATAAATTGATCTGTTTGTTTAATAAAACTCTTTATATATATCTTACATAGTACTTTATTATATTCTTACAAACAAATAAAATTACATTGATATTTAACCTACATTTAACCTATTATATCTTAATTTAACCTCTATTTATGTATAATAATAATCATATTAGTAAATTATGATTATTTTGTATTTTAAATATCCAAATACAATATATTTTCCCCGTAAGTATTAACATAAATTTGAATCATTATTTTTTATTTTAATCCTATGTTAATAACTAGTGTACATATATCCAAATGTTAAATCTATAATATTCCAGTATAATTTATCCACTTTGATTTTTTTTTTTTTCAGTCAACAATTTTGGACCTTGATTATAAATTACGTTAAAACTATAACGACAAAATATTTGACGAAATAATATTATGAAAATATTGACCCTAAATTTTTATAATATAATTCGTTAAATATTTTATCATTATAGTATTGTACTTCCTCCATTCCTTATCAAGCTTCCCATTTGGTTTTGTTGACTTTTTTTTGGCTCCGTTTGACTCCGAATTAATCATAAATCGTATTGGAAAAAAAATATTTGAATTTATATTATGAAAATATAAGATTTCCACTTTTATAATATAAGTTCAAAATATTTTTTTTCGGTGTGATTTAGGATTAATTTGGAGTCAAACAAAGTCTCGAAAAAGTCAACAAAATGAAATGGAAAGCTTGATAAGGAATGGAGTAAGTAGTAGTTTAAGAGTAATTTTGTAGTTAAAGTCGAAAATTATTCACCGAAAAAGTCAAAATGAATAAATTATAGTGGTACCAACGAAGTACATTTTATCTTCTAACATAATGTGTAACTCTGTTTCAGTTAACAATGCATTGGGGATTAAATAACTAAATAAAAAAGTAAGCAAGAAGCAAACTGAATCATCAGTATGTTTGAAGGGCTTGCAGCAGGAGTGTCCGGCATAAACTACAATATAACAACTACTGATGTATTTAGCCACTAGAACTTGACCTCATGTTGTATTCAGCTACAAGATCGGCAAACGAGGATGATTTGTCCTCCAACAACCTCTCAGGAGTATCATACTCCTTCAGAAGTCCTGCATCGGTAATAAAAAACATATAAATCACAGAGGTCAAAATCGTTGAGTATCCATAACATTTAAAGCAAACTCTCCTTATACCATGATCTAATAATGCAACCATATCACTGTGAAGTACGGATGTAATCCTGTGAGCAATTGTTATCACTGTCGAATCAACAAAATGCTGCTTCAGGGTTTGTTGGATCATATTATCAGTAGCAGTGTCAACTGATGCTGTGGCCTCATCAAGAACCAGAACTTT
Source organism: Plantago ovata (assembly GCA_028274465.1). Classification (NCBI taxonomy): domain Eukaryota; kingdom Viridiplantae; phylum Streptophyta; class Magnoliopsida; order Lamiales; family Plantaginaceae; genus Plantago; species Plantago ovata. The sequence goes on along the minus strand of CM051457.1, from coordinate 41,582,906 downwards.
GCTTTTCTTTAGTAGCACTCTTCCAAGACAAACTAATTGCCTTTGCCCAACACTCCAATTCTCTCCATTCTCGAACACTGTTAAAGAAGCGTCAAAAACACCAAATACAAAATCTTTTAAATTTGAAACACCAACACCTTTCACAGTTTAGATTAAAAATAAAATAACTAATAATGAAATAAAAGAACAACAGCTTGACATTTTTATCTAATGTTCTAGAACAATAAATTTTAATTCAATAATGTACTACAAGTGATACAACATTATTATTTTGCAACCGGCCTGGAGCCATAATTCATGAGCTAATTCATCAAATACAAAGATTTAGTTCGCATAGGTATACCTTCAGAATCAAGCTTCTCAGCCTTTTTACGAACCTCATCACCAAGCTGACATTTGTCAAGAACCTGACACGTAAAACAGAGAAAAAAAACATAAGGATATGCAGGTCAGTGAAAAGATAAATGTTGAAATATGTAAACTGGAAACTCCCAACGAACCTCCCATATCTGCTCGTCTGCATATTCCTCAAGGGGATCGAGGTTAGTTCGAATGGTCCCCTCAAACATTGTTGGATCCTGAGGGATTATACTTAGTCTAGAACGTAAATCATGTAGCCCAATGGATGAAATATCAATATCATCAATTAGAATCTTTCCACTAGTTGGCTCAACAATGCGGAATAGGGTCTGAATCAAAGTTGATTTACCACTTCCCGTCCTCCCTACTATCCCGGTTCTCTTCCCTCCAAAGAAAGTACATGTAAGGCCTCGTAGCACAAGAGGCATGTGAGGGGCATATCGAACCTGACAACATTCCACTCACTAAATCATAAGACCAATGTATCAAATTTATCAATATTAATGAATATGCAATTCCATAATAATATACCTGAAGATCTTGGATATCAACACTTCCTTGAAGTGGCCAGTCACTCTGTGGCCTGTTAGACTCTAAAATAAGAGGGGGTTCACTTGGAATAGAAGTGTACTGAAGTATCCTTTCAACTGATACTATTCTCTGTTCCATGGTGCAAAGGTTCCAAACAACCCGTGCTTGTAACATGTTAAGATTCAACCCATAAGTCACAGCTAAGCCAGCAACACCTTCATTAAAAAATCACAGCAAAAACATGTCAGCAAGATGTCAAGTTTTCATAAATGCATTGTAGCAAAAACAAGTGAACATGGCAAAATACAGCCTTCATCATCTTGACAGGTCACAAAAATGCTACTTTAGGGCCTTGAACTCAAAATACAGGGCCAATACACAAGTACAAAGGTGAGAGCGAGATGCTATTGCACTTAGGTTTGCTCCTCCACTCAATATTTACTTATAAGATTGCAAAAAAAAAAGATAGTGATAAAACGATATGTGACTACTTACTTGGGTCTATAGTTCCTTCTGGAATACAAATCAGGAAAACCAATGAGAAAGCGAAAGTGATTAGGGATAGCATATCCAACCGAATGCATAGCCATTCCATTGCACTAGCAGTGTGGAATTTGGGTCGAGAATATCCATCTATAAGTCTCATGCTTGTCTCACGAAATCTAGGCTCCTGGTCAAAACTTCTAATTGTGCTTGCTCCTGAAAGTGTCTCTGAGAAATGTTGTATTACGGGAGCTTTACATACCCCGCATAATCTTGCTAACTCTCGTGCAGAACCTATGTAGAATCGCTGCAAAGGAAAACGAAGTCAAAGAACGACATGAAGAACTGTGTTTTAAATATTCAGTTGATATGCAAACAATATGTAAAAATCCGTTGAAGCTTTTGTCATATACCTACATGACAATACAGAATAAGTAGTGAACAAACAATATTGGATATTCAAATGATGCTTATGGATGGATCCAAAAGCTAGAATTATTGAAAGGCAACTGGAATGCTCTTGTTCTGAAAAGTGGTAGGAATTAGAAGTTTGGAAGTGCTGTTGAGTATGTACAGGTTCTAATAGACAAAAATGTAGAATAGATAATAGCAACAACCTGCATATATATGCACATTCCAACGACAGGGATAAAGATAATGAAGACCTGCCACGCAGCTTGTGACATGACGGCAATAATACCAAGAAGTTGTATTATGGAAAAGGCAAAAGAGCTAACTACAACTGCCATGTTCAAATCTACAGCGCTCTGATCTGTTGACGCCTGAAAAAGTAGACACATCAAAATTTAAAGCAACTGAAATTAAGTAAATCAAACCGCTATAAATCTTGAACGTAAGGAATGACAAGGATACTACATACTCTATTTAGAATTCGGCCACTTGGTGTGGAGTCAAAGAAAGACATGGGAGCACGAAATAAACTGACATGCATTTTGTTGAACATGATAGTGGCTGTCTTGTATCCGGCTGTGGCAACAAGTAAAGCTCTGCAAAAAATGCAAAAAGAACTTCCAATTGCCAAAGAAATATAGACACCGATAAGAGTAGAGCTTTTTACTGGAGGTGGCATGTCCTTTGACACGGGGGTTGCCCATGCCATCCAATAATTACTTCCAATCTGAAGTACTTGAAACAACATTTGTGCCATCAGCGTAAAGGGAACAAGGAGTCCGCCGTATGCCACTGTGATATACTTCCAGTATACTGACAATCCAACACTCCCTTTCTCTCTTTCTTCTTCTTCAACAAGTTGTCCTTTTGCTCCACCGGCATTATCTACTTTTTCATTTGCATCAGTTAGTGATTCTTGTTTCTGCAGAATATGCTTTGTGCTTCCAGAAGTATTATCCCCACCACTAGGTGTGGAACCTGCCTCAAATGAATTTAGTACAGATAAAGCTTCTTCATGGGCACCTACAAGTTCCATGAAATCACTTCCAGATTTCAGGATATCGTTGTACTTGCCAGCTTGTTTGATCTTCCCATCTTTCATAACCTGAATATATGATAAAGCATCTTAGCAAGGAAGTAGGAATGCAATGAATAGAATTTAATTATGTTTATGTATATAGCTTACCAATATCAAGTCCGCTGTTGGGAGAAATTCAACTTGATGTGTAACAAAAATAACAGTTTTTGTTTGTAGAAGTCCCAAAATGCATTCCTTCCATCAAATGATAAGAAATTAAATGAAAATCAAAAACAATTTAATTCAATAATGAGGACAACCTAAAGTGTGAAACTGTAAAACAAGAACAATGACATAAATGCAATGTGAAGTTAGAATACTTACATTGAAGAGATGACTTCCGGTATGGGCATCAACGGCACTAAATGGATCATCAAACAAATATATGTCAGCATCTTGGTAGATAGCACGCGCAATCTGTATCCTCTGTTTTTGTCCACCACTCAAGTTAATGCCCCTCTCCCCAATAATAGTTTGATCACCAAAAGAGAGAATCTCAAGGTCTTTTTTTAGTGAACATGCCTCCAGGACCATATCATACCGTTGTCTATCCATAACCTTACCAAACAGTATGTTATCTTCAATCTTTCCACTCTGTATCCAAGGTGACTGAGTGACATATGCCTTTGTCCCACTTACCTTAACAATCCCAGATACCTTAGGCATTTCCCCTAATATACATGAAAGTAAGCTAGACTTTCCTGAACTGACTGTTCCACAAACGGCAACCCTCATGCCAGGAGAGACTCTAAAGTTGATATCTCTCAGTGTAGAGCTAGGAGCAGACATATCCCAACTGAACGTCCCATCTATTATCTCAACAGCTATGTCACAAGTTCTTACTTGAAGTTTCACTACAACATCTTGTTGCAAGTCATCCAGTGAAAGAAAAGATGCAATTCTATCTAGTGAAACTTTAGTCTGAATAATCATGGATATTGTATCAGGAAGATTATAAATAGGTTCTTGAAGAATTCTAAATGTTGCAAGAGCAGATAGTATAGTTCCCGATTCGAGTGGGATACCAATTAGCATACAAGTGCCGAAAGTTACTACAGACACAATAGTAGGGGCAACCCAGAAAACGAACGTAATGAGAGCAGTGGTATAAAGATACTTACTTAACCAGTTTGTCTCGACTTTTCTAAGGTCCATCATCTTGGACAGAAACGTCAGCTCCCATGCCTGAAGTTTGAGAATTCGCATGTTCCTTAAGACTTCAGATGTTTCCTTCATTCTTTTATCTTTGGATTTCATGAGGTTGTCTTGAAATTTCTCCTGCAAATTACTCAAGGGGTAGTTTGCTAACATGACTAGAATAATAGCGACAAATGCAGCAATAGCTGCAAGCCCAAGATTTTTGTATAAAATTACTAACCCCAGTGCAACCTGTATGACAACCATCCACGGATCATGCAAGTACCAACCGAAGTCACCTATCCTCTCAGCATCAACAGACATAAAATTTATAATTTCTCCCGAGGTATGTCCATGCTTCGACTGGCCTGAGATAGTCAATCCCTTGTTATATACCATGGCGACCAAAGCCGCTCTGGCCCGATAACCACCCTGTTGTGCCTTAAAGAACCAATGTCTCTGCGCCAAGCACTCAAATACCTTTGCGATAACAAACACAGAAACTAATACATATCCCTCATTTTTGTACTGCCTACGTCCACCCAAGTATTGAACAAAGTTGTTGATTAGGTATGGACCAACATAGGACGCCAACGTGTACACGAGCACGTACAAACCGGAAAGAACAACTTCCCACCGAACCGTGAAAATCAAACCCTTGGCAAGCATGACAGTAGTGACTTTATTAGTTTTTCCATCAGCATAAGACTCTAACTTATCATTGAAAATGGGAAAAGCCCCTCGAACAGTATCCAAACTGTCCAGTTGAGGAACATCGTCAAGGTCCAATACTTTCTTGTTCCCAAGGGATACCAGAGGGAGCATCCAAGAGAAAGTGAGAAGACTAAAGAACCCAGCTTTCGAATAAGGTGTCACAGTCTCATCCCCCCTAGTAGGAGCATTCAAAAGGGGTTCTTGAAGAAGCTTATCTTTCTCGTGCACTACATCTACACTGATGTTCTTACTCGAAGACTGTAACGGTACAAAACTGGCCATTTCTTTTCACTTAAAAAACGGTAAAAAGAGTAATTAAAAAACTCCAAAAGAAGTAAAAAAAATTAAAATTTAACCAACCAGTACAAATGAAGCTAGCGAAATTAAAGTACTATTTTGAAGACTAAGTAATTTGCATGCGAAAATTAACTAGAAAGACCCCAAAATTTCCACCCACTATCTGAGATTGTTGTATGTCTACGTGTAGGAAGCACCAAATGACTCTTCACCTACAAGGAAGGGAAGATAATAATTAAAAAAGTGAAACAAAAATCTAAGTAAGGTTCGTGCAAATGCATGTGAGTGGCAAAAAACTAGGTAATGGAGAAAACAATAAAATCATAAAAAAAATATCGAATACAAAATAACAATCAAGAAAACGAATCAGAACAAATAAATTTCCTTGTTGTCCGCCATATTTCTCCCAAAAGCCCTTATAACCAGGGGCGAAGGTAGAATTTTTTTTAGTCCCGTGCTGTCCTAAGTCCTAAATTATTAAATAATAATATTAATTAAATAAATTTAAAATGTGATTCTTTTCAAGGAAAAAATGTAATTTTCTACACTTACACCGTCATAATATCATATGCTTTTAGTTACTTTTCTTAATAGTTAGAAAAAAATGTATTTTCAAAAATATTTTTTCTAATAAATCCCATAGAAATCAAAATTTATAGTATATATAAGAAAAAACTACTCCAAATATGTGGTAATATAGTGTATTTTAACGTTTACATTATAAAAATATACTCTTATCGTAAAAATAATTAATTTACTACATATATACTAAAAGAAATCCCAAATCCAACATGTGTTATAGCACAAGCTAGATATGGGCTAGCCTCGCCCCTGCTTATAACTCCCTTCAGAGAGCTACTCTAAACCACAAACAATACCATGCATACATTCATGGGTGAGATCCTACGACCCTAAAAACCAGCGAAGACTTAACCGAACAAAACAATATTGAAAACAATCATAATCTATTCCAAAATAGCTAGATTTCAGCACATATCCGAAATCGACAAGAGAACCAATGATCACGTCAAACAATTTTCATGAGTTCTTAAAACAAAATGTGTCACATGCGACATATATAGCGGAAGCATGACAAAAATCAGTTATGCGGTCAAAATCATGATTTTGAATACCTATGAGGTTAGTTTTGGTTCAAAGTTGACATTGAGTAGCTCGAGGGTAAATGGAAATTTAGCCATAAGTTTTTGGCTCAAAATACAATTTTAAAAAGTTGATGGTACAACTACAACTTAATGGATTAAATTACCATTTTGTAAAAGCTCGTGGATTAAAACATAATTATCCAACAATGTTTGGGCTGAAATGTAAATTACTAAGGTTTGAGGATTAAAATCTGATTTCGGAAAAGATAGGCCAGAAACTAAACAACATTAACTACAAGAGTCAGGACCACAATAATCAAAAGGTGAAGGGAGAAAATAATGAAAAGATTTCTGAACCGCGCTTGTCAGTCCAGCAATTTGGGGATGTGTATTTGCGTACTAAACGGAAACGAAACGGATACGTGTAAACGTCAAAATTAAAAAAATGTAAGAAACGGAAACGTGTAGGAAACGTTTGATTTTTTATATATTTAAATATATATAGTTAATATGTAAACTAATATTTATAATCTTAGAATGAACGTATGAATACTAAACAACCAAATAAATAAATAATTACTCAAATCAAACTACAAACAAACTAATAAGTTGAAATATGTATGTTCTACGTATTTCTAATTTCTAATGTGAGATATGAGTAATTAACAATATATACTTACTCACATAGCATTAGACAACATATAACACATATGGAAAAAATAATTAAATAAAAAAATTATCAAATGACCAAAAAAATAGTCTATAAATTTTCGGCAAGGAAACCTTTCATTAAAACGTCGGGTGATTTGAAGTTTTCGTGCTTCATAGGTACACAGTAGTGTGGAAACGTCATGTTAGTATATACAAACTTAGAAACCGTAGTGGAAAATTGAAAACAGAGAAAGTTTGGGACGGGTACAGTACAAGTTTGATTTGAGGCCGTTCAAAGTCCAAATAAAACATTAAAAATTAGGCAATCAGCTGTTCAGAGACACAATCGCATACGGAAGATCGTCACTGAAATAGATGAGTTATGAAACGAAAAGATGGGAGATAAACTCACCATGCGCACACAGAATGCAACTTGGACAGAGCCTGTTCCAGGTCAAATCCAGGTATCAAAACTCAACGAAAACTTAAAGTTGAAGATCTTAAAGTGATCTACACTGAAAAAGGAACATGTGGATATGAAATACAAGAAATTCCAATGGATAACAAAGGAGATATGAGGCTATGAACTTACCCCGCACAAGTAGTTTTGTGCTCGGACAGAACCTGTTACAGGTCGAATTTAAGGCTCTAAATTCAATGGAATTACTTCATTCCAAATCCTATGACAGTCTACCCATAGAGAGGTACACATTGATATAAAGTATATGACAGATTACGATCGATATGGAAGGAGATATAGGTCGACAAACTCACCCTAGTGAAGTTGAATATCTGCAGATCGATCGAGAGAGGATATATGAGACTAGAATTAATAGAGATGTTGAGAACGACAACCGAACTTTCGAATCAGCAAACTCGAGATTTTGAAGAATATTAACAATCCAATTTAGACGTCTAGACAGAACAGTCCAAATTAGAGGTGAGAGGTAAAGGATAAAAATGAATTAATATTAAATATAAAATTTGGAAAATCTGAGTATCACAAAGAAATAAATGAGTGTGTGTTTGATATCAACTTATGAGTTGAATTGATCTTATTTAACTGTTTTGACATAATGAGTTTGTTGGTGAATGTCAATAGGGCGACTCATAAAGTGCTATATATAACTTATTATATAAGGTGATTGATTATTTACTAGTCATCTTATCAACTATCAGTCTTAGTTTTACCAAACATACACGATCAAGGGCGGACCTATGAAGGGACTGGGGTGGGTTGAAGCCTACCCAGAAATGTAAGCGTTTATTACCTAGTATACATGCCTTTATGTAACTAAACGTTGTTTGCATGAGTGGTTAGGACTTGGTACTTTTAACAAAGGATCCTGCTCAATCCTTGCTATTGCATCTTTGGTTCCTTTATTTTTCTTTAACTTTCACCCCATATTTCTCCATTTCCTCTATATTTTTTAAAATTTTCTTTACTAATAATTTTAGTTTTATCTAATACATTATTTTTTTCTTCTCATTGCATTTATGTTTTTCCCGCATATATCTCTATTCCTCCATTATTTCTACTTCATCCTCCCCTTCAAATTAGCCTACCCAAAAATAAATTCCTGGATCCGCCCTCGTACACGATAACACGTAAGAGTAAACCGGCTAGAGACGCCACAATATCAGAGATCCAGAACATAGTGGACAAACTCTGGTGACTCTTAGGAAAATAAATAAAGTCTATGACTAAACAATAACACGAGAAAGAGAAGAAACACCCCTACCCACAACCTGAAAACTAGTATATACTTGGTTGAATAGGTTCTAGTTCCGATCAAAATTCAAGAAATGGTTAATTTCTCAATACAAGCAATAAAGCTAACCAAGCCAGCTACAGTCTTGACTTGACAACCAAATCGATAAATGTGACTATCTTCTCATCAGACCAACCTGTTGTGTACCAGTAAAAATGATTGAAGATGCATAAAACAAGATTCAGAAATGGAATATCCAAACAGGAAAACTGATACTCCCTCCTCTGTTCCAATTCAAATTTATTAAGCTGATTTTGTTTTTTAATTTTGACCGTAAATTACTACTACATTAAACACGATTAGTATATAATAGAGTTATATTAGAAAATATATTTGATTTTATTTTATAATACAATTTTATTATATAATGTAGGAGTAATTTACGTCAAAATTTGAAATAAAAGAAAGTTTAGGAATTTTGATTTGGATAATAACATTGTTATTATTGTTTTTGTGGGTTTCAATTGCATCATCAGTATAATTATTGATATTCTAGAATATGTTGTAAACACAGTAACATAGTAAATAAATATAACAAGTAACGAAAGCAAGTGCAAGGGGCAAGTGAAGAAACGTACGTAGGAAAAGAACAGATATGATTTCAAGAAAATCCACAGCGTTTTGAACGAGAAAGTGGCCGTCGGGAATGAGAAAGGATAATGGTAATGGACATACCCGTTGGTGACGCAGAGATGATTTCAAGAAATCCCATTGCTATTGTAATTTAGGTTGTTTTGGTTGGTTTGTGAGTGAGTTGATTCGTTAATTTGTGCGCGATTGTTGTAAATATATAGGGCTGTCACCAAGAAGAAGAGATGAGGAGGTGGAAGGAAGGTTTTATTACAAATGTCACTTCAATTTCCCACATATATAGAGCAAAGTATATGGGCGTTCTTCTAACAGTTCACTTTCACTTTGGTTTAGAATTTGGATTTAAAGTGAGCAAATGCGTGTTTGATCGTAACCGGTTGCATTGCTTTTTAAAACCTTATAACAAATAATTTTCCTTTAAAAACTTTTACGTTAGTGCAAGTCCGAGGCACACCACAAATTAATGATAAACGTCCGTGACTACTACGTATGCTTTTTTTTTTTTTTTATAAAGTCCTTGGTTTTGTTTGTTATCTTTCTCCTTCTTTCAATAAAGTCTGCGGTTTTGTTTGAAAATTTTCTTTTGCCTTTTTTCTTGTGAAGAGGACCAGTAAAAAGGACATTATTTAGACTTTAAAGATTCCACAATATCATTTACTAATCAAACGTTATTTTCTGTGGATTTCCAAATTTCAAAATGGTTCACGGCATGGGCGAACGCAGGATTTTATGTCAGGGGGAGAAAAAAATGTAAGGTAATATTTTTTAAAATTCAATAAGAAAAATAATTGTTATGTAAACTCAATACTTTTCAAATTTAACAATTCTTCAACATCATATTTTTCACTTTCAAATGTACTTTATATAAAACAAAAATATCCCAAAATTGTAGAATTTGAATATAATAGTACTTACATATGTTTCTAAAAAAAATATATTCACTAGATGGAAAAATAAGTTGTAAGGAAATGAAAATTTGAAAAGTGAACAATATAGAAAGTTAGAATTAAAGAGGAAAATAAAAATATAACACTAGAAAGTAAAAATAGGAAAAATGGAAAGGAAAAAAAAAGGTTAAAATGAAGAATATGAGGGAAGTAAAAATGAAAGAATGGATCGAAAGCAAGAACCAAGAACCAATACTAAACAAAAATGCGGAAGAAATGTTGTAATAAAAGTGTAAAATTCGCACCGTGGGTTTCGAACTTGAGACACATGATAAAGGCTTAAGCTTTTGGCACAATGACAACTCCGCCAGACAAAACACCATTCTGTACTCACATGTCTACAATGAAAGTTTATTAAATTCACATAAAAATGATATAATGGTATTCACAGCAAAAATCAAGGGGCAGCACTTGAGGCCCCTTGCGCCTTACTGTACTCGCCCCTGGTCCACGGTGAACATTTGTATTATTGAAGTTATAGTATTTTGTATTCGGATTAGGGTATATGTAGAGTTTTTGAAGGTTCTTTGGTTGAGTTACACTACGAACATTTGTATTATTGAAGTTACAGTATAGTATTTTGTACTCGGATGGTTTGTTGTACTTGAGAAAAATACAAATATTTAACGGATTGTAAGTTGATTTTTGTATATGGGATTTAGACGCTCTGATGGACCATTCAAGTTGATTTTATTGTATTTGAGGATTTAAGTAGAGGCTTCATGTTGGCAACTTGGTGTGAGCCCATCTCACGATGCAAGGTCAAACGTTTTATATTTTGGTTTTAACTTTTAAGGCGTTACATAAGTACTACTAATTGTCCTTTCTAACACTACAAGAAAAACTTATTTTAGTGACGCGATTAGCCACCCATAACCATGGGTCTCTATATTTGGCCACCATTGACTTAAGTAGTGTTTGCAAATACTTATTAAAAGTGATTATTTGATTTTCTACATGTTTAAGCAATTTTTTAGTATTTGCTTTCTCAGCTTCTGTGGTTGCTTCTCTAAAATTAAGTAGGCTAACCGATGTAATCTAAAATCATCAAATGAGGTGTTTTTGGTGCTTAAAGCACCATATAAATAGGAGAGGTACGAAAATGCTAAATAAAATAATATATTACTACTTAAGTTTTTAATTTCAACCAAACACTAATATGTTGCTAATTTCAACTTTTAGTGTTTATACCATACACCCCACGTTTTTGCTTACAATCAGTTTTTCAGAAGTTTAATTAAAATCAACCCATAATTGATTTTGATAAGCATTTGCAAACACTACCTTAATAGGTCACCAAATTAGCGACTCATGGTTATGAAAATAAAATCAGTTAATTAAAAATTAAAAGAAAAAAGAAAAAAGAAAAGAAACTTGATTATTGATTTTTTTTTAAAAAGAAAAATCAATTAATTTAGCGACCCATAGCTTATGGGTCGCTAATTTTTATTTTTTATTTCTTAGTTTTTTTTTTCAAAATTTTCTTGCGACCTATAAGCCTTATGTAGTCCACCTAATTAGTAAGTGAGATATCAGAAACTGTATAAAGATAAAGAATTTTATTTCTTTTTAAAGGTCTATAAAGATAAAGTGATTACGAAAAACAACAACTAGATATTTTCCAAAACTCATACATGAATGATGTAAAATAATGGTAGCTGAGTAATAAGGGTGTTTTGGATTAGCAAGGTTAGGTTGGGGTTCAAAACCCAGCAATGACAGAAGGTGGTATAGAATATTTCGGGCACTTCCTTTTCACACATGCAGTGTAACCTATTGCATGAAAAGAGAATAAACTAAATTATGCAATCTGGGATTGTTGGCCATATTGACTGCGTGCGTGGTAACGTTTAATTTTTTTTGAATGAATCATCGTTGTAAAGAAATCTTAACCATCAAATTTCACCATAACGAGTTATCAAGGCTTGTGATTATTAACATTAACTATCAATAACATATACTCCCTCTGTCCCATAGCAGTTGCACCATTTGCTTTTTGGCACAAAAGATAAGGAGAACAGTTAAATATTGAGTTATATTGATAGTGGGTGTTGCTTTTACTTTATGGAGGATTTGTGGCCACAAAAATGTGTTTATGGAATATAAAATTATTATAACCATGTCCAAATATGGCAAAGAAATGAAATGGTGCAACTCTAACGGGACGCCCAAAATGGCAAAATGGTGCAACTGTTCTGGGACGGAGGGAGTATAACAAGGATTATAATCATTGCAATCCTCTGTTTCCATGATATCGTAATCATCCACAAGCAAATCCACCATAAATCATATCATGTGAATTTGCTTCATGTTCATATAATCATTAACATGCAAATCCACCATAAATCATATCATGTGAATTTGTATATGATGAACTGGAATTTGTCAAATTCAATTAATCAAATAAATTTGTTTTTTAGCCAAAGGCAATTCACAACTACAACGAAAACCGTAGTGCAGCAGTAAAATATCCTCGAGTGTCGATCTCTAAGGACTATAACTAGCTTTATCTAATCTAACTTAAAATATAAAATCAACAAACGACTTAGCCCAGGTTTTTCTTATCAAGATAATGGAAGTTAGTGATAGTATGATCATTCAAAGCATAGCAGGTTAATAATCATGCATGAAGTACCCGATCGTTTTGCATAGAGATCTAAGATCATGAATTGTCCAATGTGTTCCGTTTTATTCAACACTACGAAGATAGAGGGCTTAGATAGATCAAAGAAATAAAGCAATAACTCAAAGTCTGATTCGCATTACCGCCATCATGCATAATTAAGAACCCTTCGCTAAGAAATCATATACTATCACCAACGATAGATTTAGCTACTCATAGATGTCATGCAATTAACAGAAATCATAGAAAGATTGAATGGAAACATGTTGAAAGATATATAAATATAAATAGAAAAAACGTGAGATACAAGGTTACCGAAGGTTGTCAATATCCGAAGAATCGCGATCTCACAAGCTCCAAATTGATAAGAAAAATTGTCTCCTATGCTAAAAATTCCCAGAACAGGCTCTGGAGAATTCTTCCCTAAAACTAATGAGCAAGGTATGAAAAAAGGTCTGAGAAAGTATGAAAAAACATAGAGAAACAGCAACTATATATAGGAGTTCGGCACGCGTGGGGCGAGTCGCCCCACACACCGGGCGAACCGCCTGGTGTGGGGCGAACCGCCTGGTGTGGGGCGAATCGCCCCACATCCCGGGCGAACCGCCCGGGAGTTCCAGTCGGCGATAGACGCGTTTTTGATGCGTTTTTGGATTTCTTTCCTTTTCGGACTCGGTTTTTGCCTTCTAGTGATCTTTAAGCCTTCAAACTCGACCCCTAGACTTCAAATCCCATCCGAAATCTTCTAGATACTCCAAAAATATCTTCGGAACACCAATTCTTCGTTCTCTTCAATATAATTGCCCGGAAAATCATGTTTTTCACCTAAAACCTGTAAAATGCAAACTAAAGGGAAACGTGACACTATTCTAATAAAATGAACTAAAGTATAGCTAAATTAACATGGAGGATAGCAAAATAGGTGAAAAAAGACTCGAATGAAAGTGTAAAATACACGTTCATCAAACTCCCCAAACCAAACCTTTGCTTGTCCTCAAGCAACTAAGCTAGACTCTAATGCAAAAACAATGCAACACAAAAAATGGAGTCTCATGCCAAATGAAATGAACTAATCTATTGAATCTATCAAAAAACTTATGAACAAAAAACCATACAAATCATAACATGGATATTGGTTGAAGAATGCCTCGATTGACTCATACACACTCACATAAGCACTTATGTCAAACAAGATAGTCTCTCGTAACATTCTCTACCTGGACCTAGACAGTGACGACGTAATGAAACATGTTAAGATACAAATGGTTGTCCCGTGCCTATGAAACTGAGGACTTATTGTTGTTCACCAAGTTAAGACTTTTCCTCAAAGAGGTCGAACCAATACTGACTCTCATCAAACGAAGGAGGGTTCCCTAAAAAGTTAACACTTCCCTATTCTACCCATCTCTCCAGCAAAGCCTTAAACTATTCACCACTTCCTGAATGGCAGGACGAGGGTGGTCTAGAACAGATGACACTCAAACAAAAGAAAAACTTACAACTCGATTACGAACATTACATAAATTGAAAAAATTGAGACAAACACTTCGCTAAACTGCTTTTTGGCTCTTTTGGACCCTTTCTTGCTTTTTTGGGGTCTTTTCTTTTTTTCTTTTCCAGTTCCAGTTTTTTTTTTTTCTGGATTTTTTCTTTTTTTTTCGATTTTTTTTTTTTTAGCCAGCAGTAGCATAATGAAAAAATAAATTACGACGACACACAAACGACCTCCCCAAACCTATTCGAAAGAATAGGTTGGAGTACAAACTTTACGAAAAAAGAAAAAGGAAAATAAACTCACAACACACACTCAAAATCGAAAAACAAGTCTAATGAAAGCGTAACCCCCTCCCCAAACCTATTCGAAAGAATAGGTTGCAAACAAAGGATCACACAATCTCACACTACCTCTTTCCTAGGCATTTAGCAATCTCAAAGCAAGGTGAAGACTTGTTGCCTCTTAGGTACATAATTACTCGGGAAAACAACCATAAGATCCTAACATGCATCATCCTATTATAAAGGCATTCGTGAACCGCAGTAGAGAAAACACCACTAAGTGATGTCGAAACTACCAAGCTTAACTAAGTGCAAACATAAATGTGACAAGCCAAGCGAGAAAAACCTCAAATAAATTCATATAGATGAAGCATATGATTAATGTCATAATTAGTTAATCTACCCAATAAAAAAGTTCAAAAAATTTGGCAATAAACTCCACATAAAACATGCAAGACTAAACTAGAATGAATGTAGTGTATGCAACTAAATTACTAGGAAAGCGATAAACGTAAAAATGCAAACAAAGGGTTTCACGAGTTTATCATAAGCAAAACAAGTATAGAGATAGCCAGCGATAAACCCCCCCCCCCTCCCCAAATCTGAACGTCGTCGCTCGTCCCGAACGTCGAAAGTGGATTTAAGGTGAGAGCTAACTTGTACCTGTAACCTATATGACTCAAGGAAACTCGTGAGAAATCAAAAGGGGCGATAATAAAAAGATCAATAATTTAGCATAATAGGAGAAAAATGGGATTCCGAATGAAAATCCGGACCTCCGGGTTTCTGGACACCCGGGGCGAACCGCCCCAGGTGGGGGGCCATTCGCCTGGGGCGTCCAGAACGTCCCAGGCGGCCTGGTCTTGCCAGGCGAATCGCCCCACATGGGGGGCGGTTCGTCTGGCATCTCCAGACTCCTGGAGACGCCTTTTTCCTCCCAAAACGCAAAATTATCATCTTAAAACCTATTTTATCACAAAAAACACACGAAAAATAAATATGCATGCAATGCAAGAAAGCGATAAAACTAAACTACATGCAACCATTACCACTAATGTTATCCATTATCAAATGGAAACGAATCTTGTGCATCCGTTCCATTACTCCTCGCATCTTGGGAACCATCCTTGGCTCCTCTCCGTATCTGCTCAAGCATGTCCATGATTCCCTGAAATATAAAATTAACAAAACCAAAAAAATCTAAATCTAAAAAATAACCAAGGGAATCAGATGAAAAAAAAAAAGAGAAAAGAGGATCAAAACTGATAGTGTATATGTCCTAGAGACAGTCCTTATCAAGGGCATGCAACCCTTATTAAGGGCATATATGTATTATTACACAGGTCAACGTAATATAATATATGTTTGTTGTTTGACTATTGAGTATCGCTTTCATATTTATATTACACCAGGCATACAACATGTCATATCTCTATTCATGTCTGTATTGATATTAAACATGTCCCCTCGGATAGATGACCGATCACACAGTTAGTGGGAGCTATGTGAGTTATCATCTATCCCAAACTCTCCCTAGTCGAGGTTCATCTCGGATGTAGGGGTCTGAATGAACCAGCTGAGACTAGTATGCGTGGAGGTTATACTTGTTAGAGCAAGTGTGAGCCGATCCCACGGCCACGGAACGGATTGTTGGACAATCAAGAAACGTTCCCATAACTCCGCATAGTTGTTCGAAGGGTGATTACCGAACAATGGA
Source organism: Plantago ovata (assembly GCA_028274465.1). NCBI lineage: Eukaryota > Viridiplantae > Streptophyta > Magnoliopsida > Lamiales > Plantaginaceae > Plantago > Plantago ovata. Next base: position 41,566,715 of record CM051457.1, on the reverse strand, counting down.
AGTACCCACCGGAAACTCCCATCGATGTATACTCTACACCGAAGTGTCTATGGGAATCAGAAAGTTGTCGAAGTGATGCCAGTCGTCCTTTGGACTTACAGGACTTTATCATCACATTTGTTGCCCCATATCCTTGGTGGACCCGTCGATGTCAGCTCTGAATAAGCAGTTGACCCAAGACACGATCCAGGATTATGTGCATACAAATGGGGATGATAAGTGATTCTGTGAAGGATTCATCTCTCATGTGTAGCACAGGAGAACACTGCTCGTAGTCGTTCATAGTTGTGATTGGTAAAACCGCTGACCAGCGTATCAATATTATTATGATAGTCATAATAGATATTGGATTCACCATGCAACTCACTGAAGACGCCCGTGGATGTATTATTAGGATAGACACTTCATCGATCCTAGATGCATTCGAGTCAGTCAGATGAAGGGACGTTACCATCGCCGCGTTGAGCGCAACAGACTTCACAACGAAAGGGTTTTCTTTGAGAAACCTCTCAAACGTCCTCATGTATTAATATTGCAAATGGAACCGTCTAGGAATTCCATTTTGCCTAGTCTAGGACTTGCTTAGTACAATGAGGCCCTATGGGTCACACTATGTGGTGATTCAGCTTATCCGAATATCCTTGAAGATGGAATCGCAATTAATTTAGAATTAATTGTGATTGATGGATTATAATTGATTTGGAATTAATTATAATAATTTGTGGCTCAATTAATGATTTGGAATTATTAATTGAATTGGCTGATTAGTTGTATTTTATGTAAATACAATTAAAGATTATATTTTGGAAATATAATAGAGGTTTGATCTGAATGGATATGTTAATTTGGAATTAATATATGCACATGGGCAAAATCTACTTGGAGTTTGAATTGCCTTAGAATTATAAGTGGATCCCAAAATCGGAACCCACCTAGCCACCCTTGGACACGCGCGCGCAGCTGGGGTAGGGGAAGGAGTTCGACTCCTTCCTATATTAGAAGTCAAGGGATAAGTTAGATTTTCCTGATTGAGTTCTAACTTGATTGAGAATGAATCTAGACTTGAACTGGTTTCCTAGTGCGATAAGAATTAGATTCTTATTCCTTTATGAAGTCTAATTGATTATTCATTAGGCTTCTATTGACTACTATATATAGTAGACTATTAGAGAGATTTTATGGTTGATTAAATAAACCGATTTTTAGATCATTCTTTCTACTAGTTTTCTTAGAGAAAATAAAAGCTCTCCCCTACCTCATACAAAGCCACGCGCGCGCCACCTTACCGGAGGAAAACTGTCGCCCCAACTTCTTGGCCACACAAAGAATATCCTAGCATTCTTTCCGATAAGTTGTTCATCCGTGGATACCAAGGTTGAGGTTCAAGGAGCTGGAAACTAACTTTTATTGTCTTGCAGATAATCAAAGTATTGTAGATATCTTCGACTTCGACGAAGGAGAAGATTCACCGGACAATTACGAAGACTTGATACCTGTGCTTGCTTTTGGAGTATTGTAAGTCTTCTGATTAACGTGTTTAATATATACGCTATATACATGATCAATTAACCTGCATGTTAAGAAAATTTTTGAAATTCCGCTGCGTACCCTAGGGGTAACTCTGATCATATTTTCTTACAAAAACTCCTTTGGAACTCATAGGTGGGTGCATGGACCAGAACGTAGGAGTCAAGATCAAGAGTATCTGCCGCAATTGATTCAGAGACACCAAAATCTTCAGAGATTGGCTCCTCGACCTCAACACAACTCACGTCATCACCTTTTGACTCAAGTGAAGCAATGGATTCAGTTATCACCTCCTCCACGACTTCCGCTTGACCAACAACCTCGACATCCGCAAGTAAGGACGTGGAATCCAAGCTAAGCACTGAGGAGACTTCATCAATGGATTCTTCTCCACATTCCTCTTCATCGGCAATGTCGATTTCTGGTGGCTGACTACTGAAGCGAGACGTCCATGCCCTTGACCCGGGAGGTGAGTCCCTATCCCAATGTTCCAGAAACTTGCTGGTTACTTCACCCAAGTGCGCAACAATTTTTCCGGTGGGATTCTGAGCCATCCTCGAGCGTACCCTTTCAAGGCTCCCATAAATCCTCTCATACAAAGTTGTTCATGTGATAAAATAACCCCCTCCTCATTCTCACGAGGTATCCTCAACACACCTTCCTCGAGGGATCAAAGTCATCCAATGTTATGCAAGGCCCTCGAGGCATCACATACCGGGGCAACGGAAGTTGACTCATCCTTTCATATGACTAGTTTCTGCACATGAGGAAACAAGAAACAAAGGAGCAGAATCCACAAAGAAAAACAAAACTTGCAAAGAAAAACACAAAGAGTGCAAACAAACACAATGTAACCGAGAACTTCGAGAGCACAAGCACGCAAGGTAACCAAGATCAGATTAGATGAATTTACTGAAAAAGATAGGGGGAAAGAAATAGGGTAAGAAAGTGAAATTTTTTTGAGAGCAAACCCCCAGAGCCTGTTCTTCCGTAGGGAACTGAATGCTGAAAATATAAATAAGCTAAAGAGAAAAAGGAGTATAGTCCCCGGCAACGGCGCCAATTTGATGAACTAGAATTTGTCAGATTCAATTAATCAAATAAATTTGTTTTTTAACCAAAGTCAATTCACAACTACAACGAAAACCGTAGTGCAGCAGTAAAATATCCTCGAGTGTCGATCTCTAAGGACTATAACTAGCTTTATCTAATCTAACTTAAAATATAAAATCAACAAACGACTTAGCACAGGTTTTTCTTATCAAGATAATGGAAGTTAGTGATAGTATGATCATTCAAAGCATAGCAGGTTAATAATCATGCATGAAGTACCCGATCGTTTTGCATAGAGATCTAAGATCATGAATTGTCCAATGTGTTCCGTTTTATTCAACACTACGAAGATAGAGGGCTTAGATAGATCAAAGAAATAAAGCAATAACTCAAAGTCTGATTCGCATTACCGCCATCATGCATAATTAAGAACCCTTCGCTAAGAAATCACATACTATCACCAACGATAGATTTAGCTACTCATAGATGTCATGCAATCAACAAAAATCATAGCAAGATTGAATGAAAATATGTTGAAAGATATATAAATATAAATAGAAAAAACGTGAGATACAAGGTTACCGAAGGTTGTCAATCTCCGAAGAATCGCAATATCACAAGCTCAAAATTGATAAGAAAAATTGTCTCCTATGCTAAGAATTCCCAGAACAGGCTCTGGAGAATTCTTCCCTAAAACTAATGAGCAAGGTATGAAAAAAGGTCTGAGAAAGTATGAAAAAACGTAGAGAAACAGCAACTATATATAGGAGTTCGGCACTCGTGGGGCGAGTCGCCCCACACACCGGGCGAACCGCCTGGTTTGGGGCTAATCGCCCCACATCCCGGGCGAACCGCCCGGGAGTTCCAGTCGGCGAGAGACGCATTTTTGGATTTCTTTTCCTTTTCGGACTCGGTTTTTACCTTCTAGTGACCTTTAAGCCTTCAGACTCGACCCTAGACTTCAAATCCCATCCGGAATCTTCTAGATACTCCAAAAATGTCCTCGGAACACCGATTCTTCGTTCTCTTTAATATAATTGCCCGGAAAATCACGTTTTTCACCTAAAACCCGTAAAATGCAAACTAAAGGGAAACGTGACACTATTCTAATAAAATGCACTAAGATATAGCTAAATTAACATGGAGGATAGCAAAATAGGTGAAAAAGGACTCGAATGAAAGTGTAAAATACACGTTCATCAGTATATCATACAACATGGTCAACTAAATAGATATATCAATCAATATATGCAACACATTAAGATTCTAGTTCATGACTCTAAGATCAGTGCATATACCAATATGGTGTGTTGGTTCCTAGATGTTCATTTGTGTACTACAAGCTTCCAAATTAGCAACTCAACAAATTTGAATCTCACCAATAGCCTTCTATGATCTCCTTGCATTCCTTCTACAAGCTTATGAACAAGAAAAATAAAAATCTCCAAGTTATATGATGATGGTGGTCGAACAATACGTAGGAGGAGGAGGAGGTGATTTTCTCCTTCTTGAAATCAATACTACGATCTTGTTCTTGGATTGCCTCAATACAAGGAATAGTGTGAGTGCACGAGATGAACAACGAAGAATAAATCTCAAGAGTTATGGAAGCTCTTCAGTTCGACGGCTATGAATGGAGGAGGTAGGGATTTTTATTTGTACTCTTTGTGTGTTGTGATAGAGAGAAAAGACTTAGAGGATTATGAAGTAGCTAGCAACTAAAACTGAAGTTTCTTCTCATCTATTTATAACATTCAAAGAAAATCAACTTGGGCTCTTAATTAAGTGAGATGATAGACCAGCCTTTTTCGAAGGAGGGGAAGTTTATTTTATTTATTATTTAATTAGGAAAAGAACATGATGATGGACCTACTCTCTCGCAGGACTAATGTTTGCAAACTTAAATTTTTGGACAAAAACAACTAAAACCCAACTTAATTTAAGGAGAAGTTGTTGAAGTAGGTATAACTCAGCTTCTCCAACTTCAACTTATCCAACTTAATCTAAGAGAATTAAACAACTTATAAGCTGTTGCAAACATTCAAAAAGTTGCTTCTGCTTAAAATAAATGATAAGCTGGATAAGTTAAGCTGTTGCAAGCACCCACTAAGTCCATCACCAATTATTTAAGACCTTTGAACAGGCGATCCTCTTAGTGATCATAGTTAGTTCCACTATGTAAGCATGATTGGCCTCCCAATAGAGAATAGTACTAATTCACTTGATATAATCATTACTGTCGCGACGTGGCAAGCTTGTATTAGCACAACAGATCCTTCACATTTGACTCGTAGACTGAATATAGGCAAAGACCGTTAATCTTATTTCATTTACCTCTTACCCAAGAATACTATTGTGTTCAACGGTGAAATTCAACTTCCTGCTAGGGAAACGTGAGCTTAGGACTTTGTAGTTACCAAACCAACTTAACAAGGGAGTTATACTTTCTCCTCCAATTATGGAGTAGGTGAATCCGTTTGTGTCACACACATTCCCATTTACACATAACTAGATAACCCAAGAAAACAGGAATGGAGACGTATGGTGATGAACACTCCCTGTAGAGTCAAAGTTACCTAACCATACGCATTGGTTCGTTCATGTGATAAACAATTACGGTCTGTCACCGATCGATGACAATGCTAACTTGAAGTAAGTCAGCTTACCAAAACTTAGCGACAATTGTAGTGAGTATTTCGTTTCTTGTCGTGTCCAGGTCCCATATGATTCCCCTAATCATATGAAGTAGTTCCTATAGGATCTCGCTTGATTAGTCGGCTTGGGTAAGCCATCCCACCATACGTGATAGCATCACCGGGATATATGATACCAACAATGAAACTTTATAATTAACTTCATGTCCCAATCCTAAAAACATGATCGTCGTTGACTACTTAATTCTACGTACAAAGATCTACCATACATAGTCTAATCCCAATGTAAGCAATCCCATATATACTAGACTTATGGTTACTAAGATGCATGTCCGGATTTCTAGATAATTATTTAAGTACTTGTAACACTATAGAATGTAAATAGGACTCATTACTTTCAAACCCCCTGTTAGAATCATCAATTACATGTAAGGGCCAACTTTATCTTTAATTACATATAGGCCCACGAATTTGACTTTTCGCGCACCAAAACCTGGAAAAGACATATTTACCCCTGGTCTAAAATCAGATTGTTATCTCATCCAAACAACTTCAATTTCTATTTATTCCACATTGCACCCTAATAATTTTTATTTTACAAAATTGAAACAAAATAATTTAAAACCAGCCCACATAACTTAGCTAAATTTCAAAATGACCTAATAACTTAGACTTAATTACATCTACCACCCCTACTAAGGACACACTTTTCAAATAAACCCAGCTTGCTCCGTTTATTACATCCTAGCCCAAAACGGAATCCGGCATTGGCTCAGGGCAAATCCAATATTCCGTTCTGGGCAAACAAACAGCCCTTACTAGTTTTTTTATTTTCATTTTTTCTGTTTTCTTTCTTTTTTCTACTCTCTTCTTTTTTTTTTCTTTTCCCTCTTTTCTATTTTCTTTTTCCTTGTTTTATAAAAGTTAACTCCGGTACCGGAGTTGACAGCTCCGATCAGAGCTGTGGAAGCTCTGATTGGATCTTGCCAATCGGAGCTTAACACTGCTCCGATGGGAGCTTTGTAGAGCTCCAATCGGAGCTTAACACAGCTCCGATGCAGAGCTCCAATCGGAGTTTATCACTGCTTCGATTGAAGCTGTGCAAAGCTCCAATCGGAGCAGTGTTACACAGCTCCGATTACTGTTGATCGTCTTCTTCATTTTTAAATTTTTTTTATGTTTTATAAATAATTTGAGACTTATTTGAAATACAAATCTTATAGGGGTTTGTCTTGCAATAATTTTATGGATCGGTTTGGAGTATAATTAAGTTTGTAGTGTTAATTTGTAAAAATAAAATATTTGGAATAAATATGTAATAAATGAAACTTAATGTTGTTTGGTAAATTTTGAAATCCAAAATTCCGATAGGGAAAGAAACATCATTTCCAGCTCTTAGAGCGCGCGAAGTCAAATTCGTGGGCTAGGATGTAATTATAATTGTTTAGTAAGGGTAATATATGTAATAAAAAATTTAGGTGGGCTAGGTTGTAATAAAAAAAATAGTAGGGGTACCAAATGTAATTGGCCCAATAACATATTATAAAACCAACCCAACAATACTTTAATTTAAAAAAAAGTCCCAAATATAAAAAAAACACAATAATAAAACAAATAAAAAAAAAACTTATATTTCACTTTTCTTTTTCTTTTTCTATTTTCCTCTTTTTTTTTCTATAGCTCTAGTACCAGAGCTACTCCAATATGAGCTGGCATGCTCTGGTTGGAGCAGACCCAACTCCAATCGGAGCAGATCTGCCCCTATTGGAGTTGTGTTTGCACCAATCTGAGCATACCAGCTCCGGTAACGGAGCTTTAAATTAGAAGATTCAAAATAAGGGGATAAAAGTGAAAAAGAAAAAGGAAAACAAAATTGAAAAAGGAAAAACTTAAGTGAAAATATTAGGTAAGGCCATGTTTGGGAATATGAGAGAGAAAAAGCCTAAAATAAGTTGGTCAAACTTTTAGTTGATTTTTCGTCCCAGATATAATAAAAAGTAAAGTTGTCCCTTATATGTGATTAAGGTCTAACAGGGGAGCATTATGTAACAATCCCATGTAAATAAGACAAGTAATGAATTCGTAATATACTAATTCGTATTAATTCGGACAACCAAAACGATTTTATTACAACGCACTAAGACGAATTATTATTGCTCGACGGGCACAACTCTATTAACAGGGACAAGTTCTAACTTCAAATTCTATTGTGTTTTTTATCAACCAAAAAACTTTTTTTGTTGAATTTTTCAATTAGGTTTGGAGTAAGGTAAAGAGAAAAATTCGGCAACAATACTTCTTAATCATCAAAATATAGGGGGTTCTTACACTAAAAGAATTCCCTGAAATAGCCACCAGTTGTAGCGACGGTTACTATATGTGGCTAAAATAGCCACGAATCGCTATTTTAGCCACAGATAGAGACGAATTGAGCCTGGACGCTCAGTTCGTATGTGCCCAAGCCCGAATTCATGGGTTGTAGTTACGGATAGATATTATCCGTGGCAGATTTAATGAAGACTAATCTATTCGTGACTATATTAGCCACGAATAATTTAAATGTCATCTTTATGTTGACCCGTTTAAAAACCAAAATAGAAAATTTAAGTTTTTAAAAACTGGAAAATACAGGTAGAGACGGATAGATTTATCCGTCGCTAAATAGCGACGGATAAATCTAACCGTCGCTAAGCCTCTATACAGACGCGAAACAGTGTTCTTCTTCCCCATTTCTTTCTCTTCTCTTCTCTTCTGTGTTACGCGCGCATCACCCCCAAAAATCTCAAATTCGATTATTTCTTCACCAAATGGAGCAATCTTGGACTCTTTTCGAAGCTTGTTGATGTAGGAACTCGCGTGGCCATTCAATTTCGACTCTCTTGGTCAATTTACATGCGAAATTGAGGTATTCTTCAAGAACCCTATTTTTTTTGTTATTTGGGGAATTTTGTGTTATTGCTTCAATTGAGTAATATTTTGTTTATTGTTGTTGAGTAATAGCTTATTCCACATACAATAAGTAGTATGTTATGATTCAATTTTTTAATTTCATCATTTTATAGTGGAATTAAATCGGAAAATTAGGAAATTGAATTGTATGTTTAGGTTAGTGCATTATAAGTAGTAGTACGTTGTACATAATACGTATATATATGAAGAATGAAGTACTTGGTTGATGGTGAACTTGTTACTTATTGGTTGGTTATGCATATATAGTATGAAGTATGAACGTATATATATAGTTGTATTCATTGGTTTGTTTTAAAATTGAAGATGAATCCCGATCGCTCATGGATGGACAATCGAATTGTACATGGGAGGATTCAACCTTGTTTTGAGGAGGATCTTGAATCCTTCATTACATTTGCCTTGTCACAAAACACTCGTGGGAATGAGATGATTCAGTGCCCTTGTACCAAGGGAAAATGCCAGAACCAGAAATTTCTGCATCATACTGAAGTATTTGACCACTTGCTACGCAATGGATTTGTGCCTATGTATGAGCTTTGGACTAGTCATGGTGAGATAGCACCATTGACAGATTTTGATGTGGACACAAGGCCAAAAACACGTAAGAAATGGGGTTATGCACAACCGAGTACACAGAGTACTCAAATTCATGTGGATGATGATGATGATGCCGATGAATTTCATGACCCTATGGTTGAAATTGTGATGAATGTTGCTGGTCCAGATTTTATGCAAGTCGATGGAGATGGGGAGGGGGTTCAAACTGATGATGTGGTGGAGGAGCTAATGCCGAGGACAAGAAATTCTTTGACTTGTTGGAAGCGGCTAAAGAACCTATATGGTCGGGTTGCACTACGCATACTGAGTTGTCGTTGCTAACTCGACTCATGACTTTGAAGGCTGAGGGTGGTCAATCCCAAAGAACTTTAGTGGGTACACTCAACTGATATCTGAGTGTTGCCCGAATCCCAACATAGTGCCTACCAACTACTACCAAGCCCAGAAGAAGATGAAGGCGATGGGGTTGCCTATGGAGAAGATATATTGTTGTAAAGATATGTGTATGATTTACTGGGGGGAGGATAAAGATCTACTTCAATGCAAGTTCTGTGGAAAGGAGCGCTACATTCGTTACAAGGAGGGACCTGCAAAGAAAAGGCAGAAGAAGAATCTGACATACAAGCAGATGTGGTACTTCCCTATAGCACCCCGGTTGAAAAGGTTGTATGCTTCTAGTGTCACTGCAAATAAGATGCGTTGGCACCACGAGAGAGTGTTTCCAAATGAGGTTGGAAGAATGGATCATCCAGCAGATTCACCGGCATGGAAAGAGTTTGACAGAGTCCACAAGAGTTTTGCTAAAGAGCCTAGAAATGTGTGATTGGGTCTTTGTACGGATGGCTTCAACCCGTTTGGAATTGAACGGAAATACTCTTGTTGGCCGGTGATTCTTACACCTTATAATCTACCTGTAATGACCCGACCAATCCGGACAACGTGGTTACTCCTGGACGGATCCACACACGTCCCCACAGTATGATATTGTCCGCTTTGGGCCTGAGCCCGCACGGTTTTGCTTTTGGAATCACCCAAAAGGCCCATACCATGTGAGAGTGGTGGTCTAACATATATACCCTTTATTCCACTCACTCTTAAGCGATGTGGGATGCGGGGCATTACAAACTACCCCCCTTAAAGCCTCGACGTCCTCGTCAAGCGCCTTAAGTGGTGGGGGTGACAAACTGACATAACCTTTACCAACCGTCCACCCGGTGCGGGCTTTGGGTTGGTCTAGGCTCTGATACCATTTGTAACGACCCGACCAATCCAACCGACATGGTTACTCCTGGACGGACCCACACACGTCCCCACAGTATGATATTGTCCGCTTTGGGCCTGAGCCCGCACGGTTTTGCTTTTGGAATCACCCAAAAGGCCACATACCATGTGAGAGTGGTGGTCGAACATATATACCATTTATTCCACTCACTCTTAAGCGATGTGGGATGCGGGGAATTACACTCCCCCCCCCCCCCCCCCCGATGATTGCATGAAGTCACCCTTCATGTTCTTGTACGTATTGGTGCCAGGGCCAGAAGATCCAAGTCAGAAGATAGATGTATTCCTGCAGCCCCTTATTAGGGAGCTACTAGAGTTGTTGGAGCATGGTATCCCAGCATATGATGTGTAAAAAAAGAAGAACTTCAGGTTGAGAGCAACACTTCTATGGACCGTGAGTGATTTTCCTGCATACTCAATGCTTTCTGGAAGGAAGACATCTGGGAAACATGCTTGTCCACATTGTTTGGAGGACACTGATGCTTTTAGATTGACGGATAGCATGACGGAGTCTTGGTTTGACTGTCATAGGAGGTTTCTAGATCTAGAGCATGTTTATAGAAAGAATACCCGTGATTTCAAGAAGAATGAGGTTGTGACCAAAGGCCCCCCTGAAAAGCTAACATGGCATCAAATCCTAGCAGAGATTAACAGGCTTGGTTTGATGAAAGTGACCGAGTTAGGGTGGGAGAAGCACAACGCTAGGATCAGCAGCACTTGTGGATGGAAGAAGAGGAGCATCTTCTGGGATTTTCCTCATTGTCCTACGCTACTTATACACCACAATCTAGATTTCATGCATGTTGAGAAGAACGTGTTTGAGAACGTCTTCAATACCATTTGCGTCATCCTTGGAAGACCAAGGATACTGAAAAATCTAAGCTGGATTTGATTAAATGGTGTAAAAGGCCGGAGTTGACCAAAAAGACCTCTAATGGTAAGTGGCCGAAAGCATCATACACAATTGATAAGGATGCTAGGGATAGACTGTTTGAATGGGTGAAGACGGTTAATTTCCCTGATGGTTATGCTTCGAAATTGGGGAGGTGTGTGGATATGAACAAGAACAAAATGCATGGGATGAAGAGTCATGACTGTCATGTGTTCATGGAGCACCTAGTTGCCATTGCTTTTAAAGATCTGTTGCCTAAACCAGTCTGGGCCGCTCTAACCGAGCTGAGCTTATTCTTCAAGAGGTTATGCACAAGGGTTTTTCACAGAGATGTCTTAGAAGAATTGAAAGCAACATACTCGTGATTCTGTGCAAGCTAGAGCGTATCTTTCCACCTAATTTATTTGATTCTATGGAGCACTTGCCGATTCACCTCCCAGCTGAAGCTTTGCTTGCTGGACCTGTCCAATACAGATGGATGTATCCATTTGAGACGTGAGTTGTTTGCAATCACGCACTTCAAATTACATCCTAACTTTTATGCTTTTATTATATTAAAGGTGTATTAATTACAGGTACTTGGGGAAATTGAAGAGGTTTGTGAAGAATAAAGGCAAGTCTGAGGGTTTCATGGCCAATGCCTACTTGACAGAGGAAACTGCAATCTTCTGCTCCTATTTCTTTGCTAATGGCATACGCACACGGGCAAATCGACCTGCTAGAAACGTAGACACATATGTTGTCGGAGAGGATGATAATGTTGCAATTGACATTTTCAGGGTTTCAGGGAGACCTTTGGGTGAGGAACACAGTATATGGTTGGAACCCAAAGAGTTCAACACATCACATTATTGGGTACTGAACAATTGTCATGAAGTCGATCCATATATGCAGGAATTCATGCGGTTAGTTCCTGGATTTTCAATTCTTATATATATATATATATATATATATATATATATATATATAAAAGAGGGAGATGAAATCACTTCCCTAACAAGTGCAGGGATAGAAATATTACAATCCCTCCGGAAGTCACAACTAGTAGTTTTGGGAGGATTTAATCAATTAATTACCTGAGTAAATTATTTTATTTGGTAATTATTTAATTTCTCTCCCGCGCAATCGAATTCGACTTTAGAAAGTTCGCGTAGAGTTAATTCATTTCTTCCGATTTGGTTTAGCTAGCAATCTGTTTTATGCCCCAATTCGTGACCTCCATTTGCTGGCCCAATCTAGTTGGCCCATTTTACTCTGGCCCGTCTGATCCATCAGAGAAAAGAAAGAAAGAAAAGCAATTTGCTGCCATTCTCACATCTCTTCGCCCATCATCATCAAAATTCATCTTCATCCTACCATCATTATCATCAACTACTATATCATCATCTCATCGTGTTTCATCATCACTATCTCAATCATCATCAACTAATGGTTTTAATCCTTTTCTTTTCTTGTAATTCGCAGTTTGTTTCACTCCATTTCCGTTGAAGGTAATTTCCCGGTTACCTTATTTTCTTCTTCGTTCTCTACCTATCTTATTTTCTGTTTGGACCATTTTTCCCTTGTTATAACCTGTCTTGACCATTTTACCCTTGGACGGTTTTACCCGTGCTTCGAACTGAATCCGATTTTGACTAACTCTGGACTAATCGAACCTCGATTTGGGACTTTCTTGACCTGTTGACCTGATCTTTGACTGACTGGACAAATTTGTTAATTTTGAAACCTTGAGGGGTCTATTGGTGATTTCTGAAACTTACGCAATTATGATTTGAGGGTAAAATTATATTTTCACTTGACCTCGACTGTTTTGGAGATAGTTGGAGTTTTTGGTGAACTGTTGTGTTGATTCGGAAACTTGAAAGTTTAACGTGTAATTTCCTAAACTTAAAGGAGTTTTTCTGCATTTGTTTTATGAAGGGCAAAATGGTAATTTTACTACTGAGGGCGTTTTGGTAATTTCGAGAGTTGAGTTAAAGGGAGTTTTCTGAAAACCGTACAGTTAAGTAATTTCTCTCTTTTGTCTTTTAAACCATTGACATGCTAGATTAGTTGGTTTGTGTTAGAGAGTTTAACCTACACATCCCGAGTTCGAACCCCACCTTCGCCACTTCTCCACCGACCTTTTTCTGTTACCGTTTTTACTTTCCTTTCGACTTCTAGTTAGTGACTAGTCGTTTTCTTACTGTTTTTACTTTCCTTTCGACTTCTAATTAGTGACTAGTCGTTTTCTGTTTAGGTGCTCCGTCCGTTAGCCCGTAATTCGTTGTATTTCTGTGGTTCTTGCTCGCAAGGTTTAAGGTGAGTGTTCACCCCAAAGTTATTTATTTGCAAAACTTGGAAGGTAATGTGTCATGTATGTATATATATTTACGTGTACTGTATTCTGTATGCTTCCGCAACTGTATGTAGTCCTAAGTATGACTATTTTCTGCATCCGCCTTTAAGACTGTACTCTGTTTTTGTGCTAACTCTTCTGCAGGATTATTCTCGATTTCTCGAGCTCTGTTGTGTTATTGTTTGTTCTGCTCGGTTGTCTGCTCGGTTGTCTGCTCTGTCTGTCTCTGTTTGGCCGGTCGATTAGGTTATGATTAGGTAGACTTGGGTAGTGTGGACTATCGAGTTTATTTGATTATTTCCTAGTCTATTCCCTTTTAGACGCGAGGCAGAAGTCGCTGAGGTCTATTAGGGTCGTAGGATCTGATTCCCAAAGTACACGGGGCTCTGTTTCTGTCTAGAGAAGGTCATCTCTAGAGGGAGTTACAAGGGAAATCTGGGAGTAGGAGCAATAAGGCGGGCTGCACCAACAAAATCTGCTCTGTTCTGTTTTCTGTCTGTCTTCTCTGTTCTGTTGTCTGTCTCTATCTGTTGTCTTATGTGATATGCTTTCTTTTAAAAACTATTAATCTTTTTTTGTTTGTTAAAAGTTCGAACCTCACTGAGATCATTTATCTCACACTCTTTCTATTTTCAAAATCCCTTCCTTGTAGATTCTTTCGAAGGCAAACAAGACTAGGCGTTCAGCGACTGAGAGTTGGGATTGGGTGTTACATTGGGATTTATGTTCTTTCGAAATAAGAAGAAAAACTATTTAAATTCTTTACTATCCGTTGGTTTGGGTATTTTGAATTATTTTAGTTACCGTTGAACCGTTACTCTTTTGATTTTGTTCGCGTTGTGGCGCCAAAGTCTGTTATTCTGCATTTATTGACTACCGTTGCTTTCAAATTCTAAAATTTCTTTATTTTCTGAGAAAAATTTTATTTTCAAAAATCGGTACGGTTATAGCAGCTAATTCTCGGAGAAATGTGTGGAAGAGAACCCAATTATAGCGGATGACACCATAGCTCATATGTTTGATGAAATGGTGCATGAGGAATTCCCTAAGTGGTTCCGTGATCATATGCGAGATCCTGCCAACCGAGTGAACAACCCATACATACATGCTTTAGCAGAAGGACCAGTTAGCAGAAAGGTATCAACCTTTTCTGGCTACATTGTCAATGGCCTTAGGTTTCACACGGTTGATTATGGTAATAAGGTCATGAGTACACACAACTCTGGAGTGTCTGTGGCCAGGAGAGAACTAGGATGGAGTGAGGTGTATGAGTTCTATGGGAAGATCAAGCGTGTAGTGAGACTTGAATATCCCAGTGTGCCAACAAAGAGGACCTGTCTGTTTCAGGTTGACTGGTATGATACATCTGCAGCTGGTACGAAGATTCATGAGTAGTACCAATTGGTGGACATCAACTTGAAGAGGAAGTACAAGGGATATGAACCCTTTATCTTGGCTACTCAGGCACGCCAAGTGGTGTATATTCCCTATCCAAACTTGAGAAGAGGACAACAAGAATGGTAGTTGTTGTATCTATACACCCACGTGCTAGAGTGGACTGCCTAGAGCAGGAGGATTCAATCGCGAACTCTTACCAAGAAGATGATGTCGATGAACAATCAAAGGAACCAGGACGTGGTACTGAAGAAGTCATACGTCTTCATGAAGATCAGCACGTGGACTTGGCAACAAGAGAAGGAGCAGAGGGTACATGTGTATATATTAGATGCAGTATATATGTATATGGGAAAGTCAGTTCCTTAATTAGTTTCCAACTTAAATTTTGCCTTCTTTAGCTATTATGTGAATTTGTGCAAGTTTTTAATGAAATTAAACTAACACATGTTATTTTTTCTATGTTGTCATGCAGATATTGGAGGAAGGAGCCTAATCTCAAGAGTTTTTACAAGTGCTTTGAGCTTTCTGCGGTATGTTACTTGCTTTATGTATATCTTTGCTTATTAATTCTATGTGAGTACGTGGTATGTTACCACTACTTTACTTGGGTGATATGTTAGTCATCATTGTGTTAGTTTGTATTTAGGACAATGTGAGTGGTATGTTAGCCACTTTACTTGGGTGATATGTTAGTCACCGTTGTGTTATATTTTCCTTTTGTCTAACTATCCTTATCTTCGAAACTTTCATTCATTTTTTTCCATTTTGCAATATAGGTTATATTCATGAACTTGATGGATGGGAAGGATCAACAAATGGGAGCACTTGTCCCGTTAGCTTTAGTTTGTAAAATTCGAACTCATATATTGCTCTTTGTATTTTAGTGTTCAACATTGTGTTCTTTAAGTACGTACATTCGATTTGTAATGGAATCACCAATTGGATTATTATGAATCAATTATTATATATTTTCGGTGATTTTGTGTTTATATTTGTATTAAAACTGCTGGAATACTGGAATAATTGACTCCGAAATAGAGCAGAATTCAGTTTTCAGCAGGCTGCTCCTTAGCCACGGATAATATACTATCCGTGTCTAAATTTTAGCCACGGATACTATCCGTGGCTAAAGCCTTTGACGGATAACGTCTATCCGTAAAGCACCCACAACTGTTTTTTTATTATTAAATAATAATTTTTATTACGGATAGAATTTATCCGAAGTCCGGAGTCCGGATCCAACCCGGTCAATCCATTATTCGTGGCTATAATTGTCGATCCGTCGCTAATTTTAGCCACGGATAATTATCCGTGGCTACTGAGCTACTACGCAAAAAATAGCCACGGGCTTATTAGTAACGGATCTATCCGTGGCTAAGCCTTTCTAGCGACGGATCGGTCTTTTTAGCCACGGATAGATCCGTGGCTAGAAAGCAGATTTTTTGTAGTGTTGAGGACAAGCAAAAGCTTAGGTTTGGGGAGGGAGGTCATTGGATTTACTTTATTCTATTTCCACTTAATTGCTCGAGTTACTTGTTGCATGTGCACGTTTACTTTTCTTTAGATTATTGTTAACTTTGGTGCATGCATTCACGTTTAATTTTTTTTGTTTTTATTAGAAGTCACTTTGCCAAGTTTTAAAAACTTGTATTAAGTTAATGTAATATAGTGAACTCTTTCCGTGCTTTATTTGATTTGTATTTAATTTGAAGTCCACATGGATTAACTTTTATTATTGGTATGTTACATTCACATGCACATTCACTTTGCTAAGTCTAGTAGTCTAAGAATAAACTATTGCACTTTGGTGTGCTATTCTCTAGTTGCGGTTCACGTAAGGCCTATGGACAACTATTTTTGGCATAAGCACGATTAGGTATTGGCATTTACCTTAATTGCAAACTACTTGAATCCTATCTAGGAGCACTTAAGGGATAGCTTTTCTTTGTAATACACCTATTCTATCGAATAAGTTTGGGGAAGGGATTGCTAGAAGATATGCCATGTACTTTGTTCACATGTGTTTTTGTTATGTAACTCCAACCTATTCTCTCGAATAGGTTTGGGGAAGCCGTTATATGTAAACGTATTTGTTTATGCTACTGTTTTAAAAGACAATATATTAACATACGATTGTCCACCCATATTGTGAGTCGTGTTATCTCCCTTGTTGGTCCGGTATAGGGCATGACACGTGGTTGTGCCGGGATTGTAGTATACACCATGCTACGGCATCCCATTCGAGTACTTAGGTATTTCGTGGTACCTCCACGGATTCACAATGATTTAGAAACAACCAAAAAATTTGCATGCAAAGGCACCCAATAGGAAAAAAATAAAATAAAATAATATATATATATATATATATATATATATAGATATATATATATATATATATATATATATATATATATATATATATATATATATATATATATATATATATATATCTATATATATATATATATATATCTATATATATATATATCTCTATATATCTATATATATAAAGTCTTCGAAAAAAAAGAAGAAGAAGTCGAAAAGAAAAGAAAAAAAATAAAGACCCGCAAAAGCCTAAGGGGTCAAGCTGCTTTTTGTTATGTCTTTTCCCTTTCGTTTATCTAGCTTTTAAAGCATTTGCTATTTTGTTTGTTATGTGCTCCGACTACCCTCATCCCGCCATTCGGGAAGTAGTCTTTTGTTTGAGTTTTGGTGAATAGAGTAAGTTCTATGATTATGTGAGTTGTCCTTAATAATTGTCAATGATTTGGATCAAGATTAGAGATGTATGACTATTTTATTTAGCTTAGTACATGTGTGTGAGAATGTATGTGTATCAATAGGGGCGCATTTCAACCTATTTACTTGTCGTGTTTAGTATGGACTAGTTCATAGGTGATTAGGTTAGCTTAGTAGAATGTTTTCAAGCTAGGCAAAGCGATTTTTTTATCTGTTTAATTGTTTGCATTAGTAATTGCATTTAGTTAGTTTGCATTAGCCTTTTTAGCGACGAATTGGTCTTTTTAGCCACGGATAGATCCCACGGATAGATCCGTGGCTAAAAAGCAGATTTTTTGTAGTGTTAAGAAGGGTCTATATGCAAAAGACCCTATGATATAAATTTGTTACAAAGATTTCACATACTAGATAAGCGTCTATTAGATGATACGGTCGTAACCATTAACCAATTAGAGGAGGTGAGATCTTTATCATCTCTATTAAAAGGTGTCACGGTGGTTATCCCCTAGCATTAAAAAATTCAAATTCATAGTGTGAGGATAAAACTAAGAGGGGGCTAGAAATAAATTATAACTAGACAAATAGTGATGGGCAAGAACTAGCCCGACCAAAATGCACCACAAATCGTGAATTGAACTGAAATCAAACCGAATTGGCAGCTATGGTTTTGAACTGTGAACCGCCGATTGAAATATCACAACTGAAACCCATAGTTAAGATTCTGATTACGGGCCCTAGGTTTCCATGAAACTGAACCGACCGTTCATAAATCGAGAACCGCCGGTTCAACGAACTGGTCAGGTCTAGCAAGAAGTACTAGGAAAGAAAGAAAGAACCAAAAAATCCAAAGAATCATCAAAATAAAATATCTCCCAATCACTTCCTCTCAGACTCTCAAAATGGCATTCTCAATTCCCAGGTTTCCATCTTTCTCCTTCACAACCCCTCCCAATTTCGCAAACTTCCCTTCCAACCAAACCACCAACCTCCGCTACGGTCTACTCTGCCGCTGTGCGGCGGCGCCCAAGCAGCAGCGAACAACCGGTAAAGGCACTACTACGCCAGCTGCCACGAAGAAGAAAAGGAAGCCGCCGAGTAAGACTAAGAAAGTCACTGGAGATGGCTTCGAGATTGAGAAGAGTGGCGGCGGCCGCGTTTCTAGTCGAACCGTCGAGATTCTAGACTCGCCGCCGTCTGATGAGGAGTCCGAGATGTCGCGCTACGCTCCGCTGCCGATGCCCAAGCCTCCGGCGGGGTTTGTGTTGGACGAGCATGGGAATTGTCTCTTGGCTTCTAACAAACGCATTGTCACCATTGTCAGTTTTCCTTTCCTTTTATTTACTGTTTTACTGTTTTACTGTTTGATTTAGATATGATAAAGTAGATTAGAATACAAATGCATGTAACTAATTGATTTAATGACAAATTGTGGTTAATTTTGATTATGTTAGTTTAAAGCTCTTCTAATATTATTTTATATTACAAATAAGTTCAGTTCAGAGTTCAGATTAGCTTCATTTAGTTCAGCTCAGATTCATTGAGTTCAGATCAATTCACTTCTCTTCAAACGAAATCAGTTCTCTTCAGACGAAGAGAACCGAACCTTAGTATATGGAGTGTAGATACCTTTTTTTTTTTTTTTTTTTTTTTTTTTTTTTTTTTTTTTTAATGCAATATGTGATAGCATTTGGCAAGTGATAGATGTATATGAATCGTATGGAGCCGTAAAATTTTTTAATGTGCGGAACGTGGAGGTGAAGATTAGTGGTTGTTACTCATTGTTGGATGTGATGGATAACTTCTGATAGTTTTGAGGTTTGTCTCGCAGGAAGTGAGTTTAGGGCGTTTTCTGAGCTTGTTTAGGTTGAGATACTTATAATGAATACACAGTGCGTTCGAGGGTTTTCCTGAAAATTGTTCATCTGTTTGGGAATGAGATGTGTGATACAGTAATAGTTACATGGGAGATGGTTAACTGCTCGGTTTGATTCGGTAGGGATTGTTTGCAGTTGCTACTGGTTTAAATGAAGTGGTAAAAATTTAAGGGAAGTGTAAAAAGTAGGTTGAAAGTAAAAGTTGGGAATGCTTAAATGATAGTAACTGATAAGAATAAGAATGTGGCACCATGCTTCCCTCACTCATGATTATTTTGGCGTATTTAACTGAAGCAGAAGCACAATCAAGCTTTGCAGTTTACAAAAACTAAGCAAGTGCAGAAGTGCTTATTAATTTATTATGACTCTGTTTCATGCTTTTGCGAAGCTTGTCACCTTTACTCGCTAATATCGAGCCATGTTTACTTAGAATAATGCTCTATTGGATTGGTGTGTGAGTGTGACTGTTATGCATGCAGGTAGATTCTGCCAACAACTTCCCACTTGAATGTGTCATCAGAAGGATATTTAAAAATAAACAGGAAGATGAATGTATGTTACTCTGCCCAGTTGATATGTAAGTGGCGTTGCAATATCGTGACAGATTAGTGACTCATGTTAAAAGAATAGTGATTCAGTGCTATTGTATGCAGGCCTGTTCAGATTCTGAAGAGCGTCAATGTAGAAGGATGGTCTGCTGTAAGCCTTACATATCTTGCAAACTTGTCTGCAATCTATTCTTCCAGAATATATATGCCCAAGTAGCTTGTGATGATATGATTATGTTTTTGACTGACACGAAGTGCTTTGTAGTAATAATTGGAACCCAAATTTGGTCTTCAGTGGTGAATGTTTGGATATTATTAGGAGGATGTTTTAACTAATTTCGGCATCCCCCCCCCCCCCCCCCCCCCCCCCCATCTATCTCTAGAAGTATTGATCTGTTATAATAATAGAGAAGCACAATTTAAAATGCTCTATGTTCACCTGCTTATAGGTCAATGATGATGAAATTGAGGGCATCCTTCCAGCTGCGGCTTATGCCTTGGCTAAAGTACATATGCATCTGGTACACAGCGGGTAAGTTCAACACCAACTCGAGTTTCAAGGGCTCATGGCAAGCCTTTTCCTCTAAATGCATCTTTCTGCTGTCCCCTTGTGCCATCAGGTTTTGCTATACAGCACGAGGCGGTGTCTGCTACACTGAAGAAGATGTATTTGAATTTCACACAGGTAAACATTATCTGTAAAACTTTGTAGATGATCTTCAAGCAGTGTTGTATGGTTCAATCTTATCGTAAACCAGATTTTTTGCTGATTAGAAAGTCACGATCATCTGGTTGCTGCTTGAAGTTCTAATTGCGGATCCCTTCTTTTAGTAAATTTGTCACACACTGATTGACAACAAGACTGGTAAATTATATGTTTCCTGCATCATTATGTCAACTGGATAGTTGTTTGCCAAACTTCATCTAATGAGAGAATGTCTGGATCTGTGTTAGAGTTCCGCTAAAACGAAAGCAAAGAAATAGGTGGGGTTTCTTTTTTTATGTTGAAATCAAGCTGATCAAACAACTTAAACGAGTTTGTTGATAAATATCTTCCTTTTATATTTGTCATTACCTTTCCAAGTTCTATCTCTCAGATCTGTATCCTTAAAATTGTTTAGTTGTATACGTAGAGTTGAGTATTTGCACATTAGTTAACATGTCAACCATAAAATCATTTAGTTTCTATGTAAATTGTCTATTTCTTGATCATGACTCATGAGAGCTAGACAGAAACTGCCTGTTTCAGGAACACCATTTGTTAATGCAAGCTCTGAGGTATCCTTTTTCCTATTATGCAGATACTGGTGAAGGTGTGGATGGTGTGCCTACAGAGGGGATTGAGATCGTATGCTTCCACGTGGTATGTATAGCTGGCTGTCATGGTCTAAAGACCTATTGTGAATGGCATATTTTGTACACCAAAATCTCTATCACTTGAGATCTCTTATAATTGGGCACACTTTAACTTGTAATTTTGTAGTGATGCTAGTTTGAGTGAGTTAGAGAACAGTAATGAAATTAAGATTTAATTAAAAAGTCAAGTAGTCAATGAGAACTAGTTGAAAGGATTTAGAAACTTAACTTCGAAGAAGCAAAATTTGGGTTACTATGGATGCTCGACTAAAGGGAACACTCTTATGTACCTTCCATGCTCTAAATATTAAATACCAATGGGAATGACTCTATAGTATATTCATCGTGCAGGATGGTAGCCACTATATGATATATACACCTTCAGATCCTCTTTTATTTGTGGCTGTGAAGGTACTAGTTTTTCCCTTCTTTCCGTTTGTTCTTTCTTCTGATAGCTATATGTTCCTTGAAGAGCTAGATTCCTTACTTTGGTATTATGATTTTGAGGAATTTTTATTTATTTATTTATTGCAGGACAAAATGGTGTTCTACAAATAGCTGACGATGTAAGTTACTTGAAGCATTTAATTATTATATTTACTGATTCGTTTTCTTGGTTTCGGAGAAAGTTCATGTTTTTGCTTTGAAACTCCATTGTACCGTCATCTTCCCCTGTACAAATTTCAAGTTTTAACCCCGAGTGTTATGGTATTCTTGACTCATACACTGCACATGGTTGGAACAGGAACTGTTAGACGATCCAGCTGTAATTAGCGCCATAGATGAGGAGACCGAATTCAATGCGTTAGTGGTAAGTACAAGTTAAACAACTCTGGTGATCCAATTAACCCCTGGAACATTACTGATCAGATAACATCGATTTCATTTGCAGGAAGAAGAGTCTGCACTTCTTGATTCTTTACTAGGGAAAATATGATGCTGGTACTCTCTTTTATCTACTGTAGGAAGCAGCTTACATTACTTGTTTGTTCTGAGCCCTGTTCTAGGCTAGCTAGCTTATAAAACAGAAAATTTTGTACATAACACGCTTCATTAATTCGTTCCCAAAGCAAGTGGCTGGCTTGATCAATATTGCTCATCTATAGTCTATATTTCTATACTGTCTGTTGCCTTTGAACTGATACGACTAGGCTCTGTTCGATTCAACTTTAAAAACAATCTTCAGTTCAATTCCCTTCAGTTTAGAAACGGTGCAATGGTGTTAGAGAGATTTCATATAATCTTCCTGGTGATTCCAATGTATTATATGTATAGTACTGAGTTTGCTTCAATAGTGCTACTTTATAGCAGCTTGTTGATATGTAAAATATCTCTGTATTTATTTGTCTTATCTCTTTTATTGCATTATAAATAGGAGATGAGAATGAAACATAATACCCATCGAGGTGGATCACAAACGGTATTTAAAACTCCATTGGATGGTATATATTTTACTGAAATAATGAAAGAGGTGGTGCATTTATGTTACCAATTAATACATGTATAACTAAAAATCTACCAAACAAATCAGAACGGAAAGAGCAAAGCAAAATATTTAAAGGTGTATGAGAATAAGTAGGCAAATATTAAACGTCGGAACATAAATTTACTAAATGTTGGAAATTTATTGTAAATTACATAAAATATCTATAAATTTATAATTTTACAAATTAACCCAATACTTTTAAAATCATCACAATTCCACCTTAAATAAATCAAGCCCCTAAATCAATAACCTAATCAACATATTTCAATTCAACTTCATCACAATTCCACCTTAAATAAATCAAGCCCCTAAATCAATAACCTAATCAACATATTTCAATTCAACTTGAAGAACACACCAAGAGATATCATCAAACTCAAATCAATGTTAGTTCTTTAATTTTATTTTTTTTTTAAATATTGGGTGGCATATATGGGCGGCGGAAACCACCGCCGCCCATATTCAGGCCGAGCAGCCGTAGCGGCTGCTCGGCCGGAACAGCAGGCCGCGCGGCCTGCTGTTCCGAACAGCAGGCCGCTGGCCTGCTGTTTATTATTTTATTTTTTTAATTTTATTTTTTTGCTATATATATATATATCCAATTACATCAAACTTCAACTTGTTATATTAATTGATCTTCATATTTTATTGATGCACACATTTGATTTTCACTTATGATATATGTGTTTCTATTGTCCCCTTATAATTTGATAATAAATTAATGACTTGTATATATACGTAGTTGTAGAGATATTGATTGTTCATTCTAATCTTACTTTGTTGTATTTATAGATGGATAAGGGTGGAAAGAAAGGATATTGGGAAGATGTTGGTGTTGGACGCTTGCAAGGAAGGGTTGTTACTCAATCAAACCGTAAGCGTGCAGAAGAAGGACGTAGGCTTCCTGTTGAGGCCAAAGCAAGGGCTACGAGGGATGACATGGAGCAGGAAAGTGAGAGTACCCAAGTGCATGAACAGTTTGCACGTGCAACTGAGACCATGGTGGATAGTTCCGATGATGATGATACTTCGATATCTAGTGGTACACTTAAAGATATGGAGAGATATGCATATCTTGATAACCTTCGCAGTAAAGGTAAAGGGATTAATCACCATGAGATTGCTAGTGATGAGGAAGACGATGAAGAAACTTATGATAATTTGCAAGGTAATTCAATTTCTTGTGATTTTATCAGTTAATATTGTTTAGGTTCTTTTTTTAATTTTTACTTTATTTAGGGCCGAGAGAACATATTCATGGTGACATGGACGGTAATGTGCATGGTAGCCCGATGAGTTTGGGAGTTGATGGAGGGCCAGTACTAAAGGAGTTATTGTCTTCGTTCAAACACCATATTGCATACCAAATATGGCATAAGGGGGAGGTCAGTCAATTTTATGTTTGTGAGACTTGAATTATTATGTTGGTCACATAATATTTAATATTGTTGTAACATGTTTTGTTTTTTTTATAGGTCCTTAGGTGCTTGCATTGTCATTCAAGACATGCAAGATCAAAGAATCTCTCTATCCCAGAAAAAGACGCAAATTATGATGTATTGACATGGTTGAAGGAAAGTAGGCTATACCACCTGAAGGACTGTATGTACAAGTCTATTGACCACGCTCTTATATCAGCTTTTGTTGAGAGATGGCAGCCTGAGACCAACTCCTTTCACATGCCATTCGGTGAGATGACCATCACTTTACACGATGTATGGTATATTCTACAGATCCCCGTGACTGGTAAGCCTGTGATTTCTAGTCGCACGACTGAGGGTTTGATGACAGATATGGGACTTCTGCTGGAATTGCCTTTGGATGACAAATTGGGAAGGGAACTTGGTTGGAAGCATGGTCGGTGTGGGTTTGATGTATTGGAGAAGCGCCTAAAACAGGGTAATTTGAACAACAACTCTGTATTTTCAACGTACTTGTTGTGGCTCCTTGGCACGACATTGTTCGTTGATAAGACAACCACTCTTGTCCACGCCGGTTTTCTAGAGTTTCTACATGAAAGTGATGGTGTTCAGAACTATGCATGGGGTGCAGCTACATTGGCCAACTTGTACAGACAACTCGGAGAGGCATCACGAGCTGGATGCACCAACATTGCTGGTTGTCTCACACTTCTACAGGTTAGCGTCAGCGTCAGTGCTTTTTATCTAATGTTGTCGTTATAATACTTATTATTGAATTAACATACAATGCATTAATTACAGGCTTGGATTTATGAATACTTCCCGCCTTTTCGTCCAAGGGGAAGAACAGATGTGGTAGATGGTCCTTGGGCAAAAAGATGGATACCGTCCCCAAACCGACTAGCTGAGCAGGAATCATTACTGAAGTCTATCCGTATTCAGTTGGACGAGTTGCGTGCCAACCAAGTAAGTTTCCTAGTTTACTTGAATTCTGACTATAGTTCTGTTTGAATATTATCGTCAAATGTACAATTTTGTTTCGTACTCAGGTGAACTGGACACCATTTGGGGACAACCCTTCCCAGGAAGTTCCGATAACACTGTTTGAGGGTATTCTACATTGTCGGAGTTACACCGAGCCATATATGCCAGATCGTGTCATGAGACAGTTTGGATATGGACAGTCTATTCCATTCGCACCAATTCATCCAGTAAAAGCTGTGAGGACAGAGACACCACGTCAATACATTCTGGAACACCATGTCGACCGAACCATGTTTTTGAAATGGCGGAGCCACTTATGCAACCTATCACAGAGGTAACTATGACTACATGCAAATTTAAATGGTCTATTTAAAAATTTTCATTTGAAGACCATTATGACTAACTATATGTATCTTAATCTTTCAGGTCTGTGAGGCTTAATACATTTCAAATTGAGAGTGATACTACTGATTACCTACTTTGGTATATTCCTAGGACACATCCCAAGGTAAATAGAGAGGTTGTCCAGAATGCAGTTCAGGATAAGAATTCTGAAGCGGAATTGCTTATGACTATCACGGATATGGTCGTCCCATTCCATCCGCAGACCAATCCATCTCCCACTTATGATGACATGAAAAACCTTGTGCATCAACTGTCCCGTATGCTAGTCAAGAAGCCTCGTAGGATAGTTGATTAGGCACTACAATGACCGTGTCTTTTATGTTTTAGTTTAATTTGTGTTCCGGATACTCGAACCCTTTGACGTTTGTGTTTTTCTATGTGTTTGTTTTGGACCTAAATTATTATTTTTTGGATGTTAGTTTATGTTTGTGAGACTTGAATTATTATTCTATGGGTGTTTCGAATGTTAGTTTGTGTTATTGCAATGCCACTATTTTACAAAAACTAACCACAAAATAAATAATGGGGATTCTAAATAATTAGGAAAATTGTATAAGATATTGCAATCGTAAATCAGAAATGTGAAAAGCTATTCTACGAAAAACTAACAAGAATTCATCATACTTTCCCTCTTTCTACATACCAATCTTTCCAATGAGCTACCTGTGGCACCTTATGATATTTCCAAAAAATGATGAAGTTCCCGATCGGGGCTCCTGGGTCCACGTGTATCACAAAGAAGTGGTTGCTGCTCATACCAATTGACCATTCTTCTGCGGGTGGATCTGGTCGTGGGTCTTCTAGATCAGCGCGCGATTCCCATGGTACGTATGTAAAACTATTTCCTGCACGGTAACAATGGATAACTTTCTGATACTTAGTCGCCACTGTTAGACCGAGTTCTGTCATACTCAACCAGTTAGGTTTATCGCATCCCCCAACAAAATGAGTCAAACTAATAATTTGCCTTTGGTATTCAACACAACCTCCTGCAGATCAAGTCAAATAACAATTGAAAGTTTCATATTTATATTATATAATAAATAGCATTATGTACATGTTTCAATGAAATAAAAATAGAAAAAAATTATGAGAAGGAAGCCAACATACCTGCAATGGCTATATACTTGTCTTTGTAGAGTCTCATCTCTTGAATTATGTCCAGACGCACTTGAACCCATTTTTCCTGTATCCCGTACCTATAGTGGGCTAGTGCTCGGTACCCACAATTCCCATCAGATTCAACATTCAACCATCCTGTGATATAGTCCAATAAACGAACCGGCATCCATGAGCTATATTCAAAGTTGAACAGTTGTTTCGTTGCCTTTTCCTTCTCATTCATCTTGTCCTTTTGATTCTTTTCATCTTTCTGATCCTTCTTCTCATCCTTCTTCTTTTCATTCTTATCTTTCTTCTCATTTTTCTGATCCTTCTTCTCATCCTTCTTCCTTTTATTCTTATCTTTCTTCTCATTTTTCTTCTCATCTTTCTGATCTTTCTTGTCATCCTTCTTCTTTTCCTTCTTATCTTTCTTTTCATTCTTATCTTTCTTCTCATCCTTCTTCTTCTCCTTCTCATATTCACTTTGGTATCTTTTCCCCTCAGCGTTAGGAGGTCGTCCTTTGTGCTTATGATGAATTGGCTCTTCAAATGTGGTTGACGCGGGGAACCTCATTTCATGGATATATTGAGATAACATCCTCTTCTGCACGTCATATGCACTTTCCTTGAAGCCTCTGAATGCTTCGTCACATATATCATCAACAGTGGCTTTTCCGGAATCATCCCAAGAATATTTCTTATCCAAATCAAGAGTTTTCCAGAATGGGTGAATATCAATTGGGTCGATTGGAGTATATTCATCTTCAAGCTTCTTCATGTGGCATGCACACATCAAGCCATGTGTGCTGCGTAACTCACATATACAAATAGGAGCATCACCCCCGCTACAATTTGCGTCATAGCATCTTTTATTCCACTCCTCTAACTCGTTAGCCATCAACTGTATTGCATCATGCGAAACAATCCCACCAAGCCTTCGAAACAACAAATTTGCTCTACAATGATGAGACTCCTTCGTTCTATTGAGCTCGAAATCAGATCTAATATGATTCAATTCATCTTCAACAATCTCGTGGATCTTCAAAAAAATGGTAGGAAAATTACTCCTCGCATTTCTAATCCAGGACTTCAGTTGAGCATGCGCACTTTCTACCCTGCAATAATATTAAAGATTGCATAATTGAATATGATAAATTTATGCAAGTGGTGTGCTTTTACGATAATGAAAGGACAATAGTAAATTAAGAAAATTGAGTCAATGGTACCTGTTGGTTGTTTGAGTTCCAAAATGTAGATATTTTCTTGTCCAGTACGACACAAAATTTTCATGATGCGGATCACACCATGTCTTCTTGACATACTCTCCAAATAGTGGTAAGAATCTCCAAGTATAAAGTAGCTCATCCACATGTTTTTCATATTCATCAACACTTTGTGAGTTCACAACCTTCTTCCACCTTGTCCTAACTGCCCTCTCATACTTTCGACTTCCAGAGTGTTTAACAAAATTCTTATGTACACATTCTGAAATGTGTCGTCTACTGTCGTCTACAAAGTAGACGACCACTCTCCGGAAAAACAGTATCAATGGCGTTCATAAGGGCTTGCTCTCTATCTGTAACAAAAACACCTGGATACTCAACAACACTAAAAAATTTCTTCAACTCTCTCATTATCCACACATAGCTATCCTCCTTTTCATGGTAGATGCATGCAAATGCAACATGAAAATTCTTACCGGTTGGAAATAAACCCATCACTTGAACCAAAGGCATATTATATAGATTTGTTGCATATGTGGCATCCAAGAGAATAACATAAGGATATAGTCGAACCAAATCAACGCTATGATGGTGAGCAAAAAAAACTTCACCAACATGATTATTACCTGGTTCCTTTCGCTCATTATGATAGTAATGGTGATCGGAGAGTAACTTCAGAAAGTATTGCATCGTGGTTAGCCCATCCCTATCCTTGTTCTTGTTTTTGTGAATTGCATTGTACACATGTCTGATGTTGCTCACATTATCTTTATTCAACAACTTTACCTCTTGCAGGATACTCTTTGTCTTCGTTCGAGTCATATACAACTTATGTATGTGTTCTAGCTCCGGTTCGCTCAACTTTGCCGCCGATGTATGCCAACTAGGGTGCTTCCCAAGTGCATGGTTATGACTCCCTCTATTCTCGCTTGTGCGTACAACCCATGGACCATTATCACAATTTCTTTTTAGTTTCAACTGAAAGGGACA
The DNA here is from genome assembly GCA_028274465.1 of Plantago ovata. NCBI lineage: Eukaryota > Viridiplantae > Streptophyta > Magnoliopsida > Lamiales > Plantaginaceae > Plantago > Plantago ovata. Next base: position 41,537,914 of record CM051457.1, on the reverse strand, counting down.
TTCATTCTTCTTCGTCCCACTTGAATGGCGACTCACAGCATTGACATTTTTACTCGTCGTCGCTCTGTACTTCCCACTACGTTCACAACCAAGGTAAATCCGATTTGCATGTGCTGTGACAACTGTGAAGTGCATGTGATTTTCCCGTCCAATTCGCCTAACTTCATCTTCTGCGGCTATTCTTGTAGGAAATTCTCCAAGACTATTGAACAAGTAATTCATGTCATCATACATATGATCTTGCTCCGTATCATTCCCATCATCATTAACCTGAAAATAAAAATGTATACTAATCAATAAATTGATATATGAGATAAATACGTACATTTGTTCTAATAATTTGTAAAAAAAAACACAGAAGCAACAACATATATATCATAAATGAAAATCAAATGTGTGCATCAATAAAATATGAAGATCAATTAATATAACAAGTTTGATGTAATTATATATATATATATATATATATATATATATATATATATATATATATATATATATATATATATATATATTAGCAAAAATAAAAAAAATAAAAAATAAAAAAATTAATAAAAACGAGCCTATACGCGAGCAGCAGGCCCGCGGCCTGCTGCTAGCGATTAGCAGCGGCAAGGCTAGCTTGCCTGCTGCGGTTTAGGTTTACAAAAAAAAAAAAAAAAAAGGCTTAATACACATAAAATCAGTAATCTTTACCTCATAATTTTCATACTTCGACCATTCTTCAGTCCAAGGTGGCCATTCCATGTTGAAAATTTGTATTCAGAAGAGATTGTTTCTGAAGAATTTGTTGTGGAGAAGGAAGTAATGAACGTATGAAATTGTGTTAGTTGTAATTTGTGTGTATTTAATGTATTTAATAAACTTGTGACTTATTTGTAAAATATTAAAAATAAGGTGTTTTTGGCAAATTACTAATAAATTTCCAACGTTTAGTAAAATTGCTACTACGTTTAATAAGCCCCGAATAAGTATATAAGCCATTTACTAGAAACAATGAAACAGCTAACACTGAAAGAAATCCTAATCTAAAGCTGTACGTTCACAGTGTTACACACTGTCTGGGTTTCGATTGATCATCCGCTCTATCTTACGGTGATAGTTCGAATGCTTCTTACTATCAAATGTTGGGCTCGCCAGGGGGCGATATTCGGGCACAAGCTTCTTCAATCTGTACCGCACGCCACATGCGTTGCAAAGGGTCTTCGGCCCCAGTGGGCCTGCTCTCCACTGTGGGGTTTTCTCTGCCTTGCAATGGCTGCATTGTTGCTTCTTTGGTAAGTTATCGTCGGGGTAACTGCTGCATTGTTGCTTCTTTGGTAAGTTATCGTCGGGGTAACTGCTGCATTGTTGCTTCTTTGATAAGTCACCATCGCGATAACTATGCATATAATTATACACAATCTCTCTAGGTCTGCGCTTGCATCTTGTTCTCCGTTTCTTGGTAACTTTACCGCTTAAGATGTCGTTTCTGCATTCCGCAATGGTGGGATTATTGAGGTATTTTTGTGGCGAGTTACATGGATAATTATCAAAGTCGGGGCCAAGGAAATAGCCACTCATTGACATGAAATCATCTGTGAAATTCGGAAACATCTCTATATCCTCCAGCCGATCTTGAGGTATACATAATTGATTTCCGGTTTCACCTCCATCTCTATTATCATCCTCTTCGACATAGAGATATAATTGACTTCCGATTTCACCTCCATCTCTATTATCATCCTCTTCTCTATCATCATCCTCTTCGACATTGAGATTATGATTATCCTCGTCACTGTAGTCACGGTCATATTCACGACTTGAATGAACTATTTGCGCATTATCAGTACGTTTAAGTTTCAAATTCAAGCTTCGTTCTTGATTACCATCTTCTAAACCTTCATAGTATCCATTCAATTCTTCCAAATCACTGTCTGTTTTATCACCAACTTCGCTTTCACGTCCCTCGAATCTTTCATCTAAGCGCAGTCCATGTCTCCCAAGATCTTCCCAACAGCTTTCTAATCCGTAGGACCTTCCGTATCCGTCCGAGGCATCATCGCTATAGCAACATTGACGTTCCAAAGAACGTTGCTTAGGTACTCTTTGAAAGCCTTGACCCATGAACAAAACTGCCAACACTAAATACACACAATTAATCAATTATTGCTAGCTAGGTTAAGCCATATATGATACCTTCTGCAAAACGGATAGTACTTTGTGTATATAGTTGCAGAAAGGGGCTACGTACTATATAGGTAAGAACACAAGATTTGGCAAAAAGAGTTCTACAGTATTTTGAATAGGATTCTTGTTTCCCTCCCCCGGAAGGAAACAAAATCTACGTTCAAAAAAAAAAAAAATTACTAATAATGAGTGCATGCATGAATTAATATGCGTACACGAGTTTGACCATTAAACGAAGTCAACACGTTAAGGTTTAATTAAATTACTAATTATAAATTAGTGATATTTTCAAAATAATCTTATGTGAAATTAGTATATACTTTATTTACTCCCTCAATTCACTCTAAAATTTTATATTTTTTTATTTGAGGCGTGATAATTCCAAAAATATGAATTATGCCAATAAAGAGAAGTGAGAAGCAAGGAACCGAGGGAGTACAATTTAGTGATTTTCTTTTTCTTATACAAATTAGTGGTGATACTAATTTGGTTTTAGTATTAGTACAGTTAACTACAATATTCTTATATTCTCTCAAATTAATCCTATCATCTCATGTATATTTATATTTGATCATTAGTCAAATCCAGATTAAAACTTATCAAGCATCTGATGGGATTTTTCCACGCTCTAAAGTGGCTAGTTCGCGAGTGTATTATAATGGGAAGCTTCTAGTTAGCTATTTAATTATAATTGTTTATTGTTAGCTAGTATGTATACATACGAATATTTATTGTCTTTATCCGTTAGAAATGAATTAGGATTAGAAACTTTATCCATACAGATAAAGAAGAGTGGATTTAAAATTTAAATTTTAACCTCTATTCAACTCAGAACTCTGAATCAACCAAGACTTGTCTGGATTAACTAGTATATAAACTGTAATGTCCCGCATCCCACATCGCTTAAGAGTGATTGGAATAAAGGGTATATATGTTAGACCACCACTCTCACATGGTATGAGACATTTTGGGTGATTTCAAAAGCAAATCTGTGCGGGCTCAGACCCAGAGCGGACAATATCATACTGTTGAGACGTGTGTGGGTCCGTCCACGAGTAACCACGCCGGTCGGATTGGTTGGGTCGTTACAAATGGTATCAGAGCCTAGACCAACCCAAAGCCCTCACTGGGTGGACGGTTGGTAAAGGTTATTGTCAGTTTGTCACCCCCACCACTTAAGGCGCTCGACGAGGACGTCGAGGCTTTAAGGGGGTAGTTTGTAATGGCCCGCATCCCACATCGCTTAAGAGTGATTGGAATAAAAGGTATATATGTTAGACCACCACTCTCACATGGTATGAGGCCTTTTGGGTGATTCCAAAAGCAAATCCGTGCGGGCTCAGGCCCAGAGCGGACAATATCATACTGTTGAGATGTGTGTGGGTCCGTCCAGGAGTAACCACGCCGGCCGGATTGGTCGGGTCGTTACATAAACTGAGCATGTTATGTCTATTACTATTGTCTTTTGATTCATGAATAAAGTAGCTTCCCGGAAATATTGTTTAAGTGTAGCTTCCCGAAAATAGAACCTAAATTTTCATAATATAATTCCGTTACATACTTTATCATTATAGTTTAAGAGTAATTTGGAGCAAAGTTGAAAACTGTTGACCGAAAAAAGTCAAATCAGGAAACTTCTAAGAGAACGGAGGGAGTATATGATGAATAATTATGTAATATTAGAAAAAAATTAAAGGACAAAATAACAGTACATTGATATTAATAATGCTCGATAATATTGTTGATTTTGATTTCCTTGATAATCAATTAGGTCGCAAGTAATTCGCAGTAACTGGAGTTGGTAGCGTTGTTAGTAGTTAAATACAAGTGAGCATATTGGGCACGCAGTACTTAATTTGTCGGTTGTTATATAATTGGGAACACATGCACACAGATCGATGGAGAGGGTTTGTATGGAGAGATATAGGGAAAGAGGGTGAGAGAGAGACCACACAGAGAAGGGAGAGCTAGAAAAATTCCCATGCCATCTCCCTCCTGAAACACAAAAGCATAAATTTTATTAACCAACGACCTGCCAAGCGAGCGCACCTGACATGGCAAAGGTCTCTCACACCTTATACTATCACAATCTCCATTAGGGACCGTCAAGTGAGCACACTCGCATGGCAACTGTCTGTCGCACCTTATACTATCACTATCTCTCTTAAGGACCTGCCAAGCGAGCGCACCCGACATGGCAAAGGTCTCTCACACCTTATACTATCACCACATCTCCTCGTGACCTGCCAAGCGAGCGCACCCATCATGGAAAAGGTCACTCTCACACCTTATACTATCACTATTTCTATTACAACATCATATTACCCCCTCACACCATTCTACTATTCTATTATAGTACTGTGTTAACAAAACGGTGTAAAACCATACAAAAGGTCAAGGGTTCAGTATGTTGTAAACCATCAAAAATCTGCCAGCAAGAATTATATCTTATCGAAAGAGATTCAGTCTCTTCTCTCCTTCCAACGATCGAGTCTTGATAAACAAACATATAGACCAGATATCAAGAGATATATGGTACAACTCGTCCACATCAAATTGTCCCAAAAACCTGAGGACTAAAAACCATACAAAGAATTAACAAGAGTCAAATCAACACTTGAAAAGCAAAATCCAACGAGAAACGCTCCTTGTAACCAATAAGAATCATCAATCGATGTTTTACAATCAGTACATATCGATTAATCAAACGATTAATCAAGCCATAAAAAAAACTTGTAAATTAGTAAAAAATATTAACCTTTATCAAATCGAATATGCAGAAGAGAAAACAAAAACTTTACTGAAGCCTTAAGAACAACCGACCAACTTACAGATTCAATCAATTACGAATCAAGTATGCACAAGAAAAAAAAAGAACAAAAAAAGAGATTGACAAGATAAAAAGCTAGGAAGATTATCATCGGTCACCTTAACAACAAATCAATTTAATCAATCAATAATCGGAATTTTGGGAAGGGATAAAAATCGAGGAAATATTGATGATCGGTAAAGGAATAAGTGAAGGTTTGAGGCTTTTGACCATAATCAGAGGTGATTCAGGAGTGAAAATTTACACGGCGATGAAGATGGAGAGTCACTACAAGAAAAAAAGACTTTCAACAACAATATTTTTTGTTGGTGAAGGTCAATTTTCCGTTAGAGATGTTTTTTTCCAACGGAAATTTCTGTTGCCTATTATGTGCCTATTGGTGGCGTTACTAATATTCCAACGAAATCTATTTTTGTTGGTATTTCTTGCAACATGTTTTTGCGTTGGCGTGGTTGTTACTATTTCGTTGGTAACTCGTCACAGTTTTGTTAGTACTGGTCCAAGCCCTAACGAGCTATCGACCTCTTCAACAACGAAAATAGTGGTAGGAAATTCGTGCGAAATCACCCACGAATTATAGTAACGATATTTTTGTTGGAATAGGCTACGGAATTTGTGTTGGTGTTCCGTTACAAAGGTGCAACGGATTTTAGCAACAAAACGTTTGTTGGAATATTACCTACGGAACTTAACAACAAAGATTTAGTTGGAAAATTCCCTACGAGAATTTTGTTGGTGTTTTCGTTACAAATTTGCAACGGATTTTAGCGACAAAACCTTTTGTTGGATTATTACCTACGAAACTTAACAACAAAGATTTTGTTAGAAAATTCCCTACTAGAATTTTGTTGGTGTTTTCGTTACAAATTTACAACGGATTTTAGAAACAAAATTTTTTGTTGGATTATTACCTACGGAACTTAACAACAAAGATTTTGTTAGAAAAATTCCCTACGAGAATTATGTTGGTGTATTCGTTACAATTTGGCAACAGATTTAGCAACGAAAGTTTTGTTGGAGTATTACCTACAGATCTTAGCTACACTGTTTCGTTGGAAAATTACCCACGTAAATTTTGATGGTGAGTGGTTACAAATCAGTTGGAAGTTAGTGACAAACTTACTGTCAGAATATACCGTTGAAAATTTGTAATCTGATTTTAGTATCAAATACTTCACCGACACAAATGGTACAACTAAACAGCTTCAAATTACTTTCTAATACAAATACGATAAAAATCATATGCTGACAAAATTGGATAAAATAATTCCTTATTCCATATCACTAGCAAAAAATTCTGAAATATCCAAAACATGTAGATTAAAAATCCAACAAAACAAAAGGTCATATGAAACTAGAATCCATTTAGCAAAAAAAAGTAAATAATTCAAAAAAAAAAAAAAAACCAATAACAAGAGTACTCTTTCTCCTAGTGTGCCTTCTTCTGCTTCTTATTTCCTTTCTTCTTCTTTTCTTTGTTGTTAGTGGTACCTTTTGCATATTGTCGTGCATATACTCGCCTTCTTTTCGGAATATTCATATCCTGGTCACTCTCCTCATATGCACTTAAATCACCACCATCTTCAGATTCAGACGATGCATTTGCAATCTCTTCCACCACTCTCTTAATTATGTCCTCAAGGTTCTTCAGGCTCCCTCTAATCTCATTGAAAGACTCGGAATTTTTTTATTGCGTATCTTGAATCATATCCTCCAGCTCGATCATCTTTTTGTCAAACGCATCCCTATCAAAATAGATTTCTGCATCCGTTGTTAGGTTGACATTTTCATATCCGTGTTTTTGGTTGGACGTGCCTCCACATGACTCATTCCACACAGCTAGGTCAAAAGTTGGTCGTGTATCCATATCTGGAAACTTTTCCTCAATTGTTTTTCATACTTGGCCTGCATAAAGTTCAAGAACAGTAAATTAACTCAAGGTATTCAACCTATGCCATGGTTAGTGTATACATACATGACAGAGAAGGGAAGTTAATTAATTAAATTAGCTGAATGTTAAAGAAATAAAATGATAGAGGATGCACTAGACTGAGATAGATTGCAGAAAACAAGTATATTGTTGGTGTTCTGTTTTTTTTTAAACACTGACATCTCCTCCGTAGTACATTGATGAGCTTTGTAATTTCATTTATTCTCACAAAAATGGTAGCATATTTATGAAAACCAAAGACTTCTTTTTTTATTTTATTTTATTTTATTTATGCATGTAACAACAACTACATCATCACACAGAACTAAACACACAAAGTTGTAAAATGGCATAATGCAATATGTGTATTATTTGATATATTGCATAGAAATTCTCACCCTAACTTCTTTTGCCTTCGTACACACGAAGTCTCCTTTCCCATGACCAGTCTTATGTGTCCGGTCAAAGACCTCAACTTCACTCGGCTCCCGTTCGAGTTCTACCCTCTGCATAAAATACGTTTATGCTTATATTTGTATACTAAGAGTTATAAACAATAATGTAGTAGATAATAAAACTTAAATAAATTAAAGATTTGTTTATAAGCTACCATTTTCTGCTTGTATGCACACATTGGGATCAAGCCACCAGTGTAGGTCGCTTCAGCAGTTTCTTTGCCACCCCCCCCCTTCTGTTCCTTTTTGCTTTTTTCAGATTTTTCAGTCCATTCCTTTATGTGAAAAGGTTTATAAGCTTTATGAACTGAAAAAAATACCATTAGCACTTTCTGTGTTGATGACAGAGAAGTATTTATTGGTTATGAATCTCCTTAAAATCATCTGATAGTATAGTGTGCAAATCGTTTAAGTGTCAGTTTCCTCATCATCTAGTACATCATGTAATCTGAGATCAGATGTTCGATGCTCACAACAGAAAAAGAGTACATCAGCATGTATAGTTCAAACTTGATGGACAAAGTCCCGTTTAGCATAACGAGTAATATTATACAAGTATTGGCTTTTGCATTCCCAAGTCAAGTAATGAAATAAAAACACATCATTAAAACCATCAACAAGGAGACAATAAAAAAAATGCAAAAGGTAGGATGCATCAAAGTCACCCAATCTAAAATAACAATCTGGAACTACCAAAGTCAAGTGACTTCTTTTTCAACAAAATGCCTACAAATGAACTCTATTGGAGAATCCTTTGGAACGCCTTTAACTCACGCTCACGCCTATCAACAATCTGTTTCTTCACAGATGCATACTCTTTTTTTATAGCTACGTCATTTGGCTCCAACTCCAAAGCTTTCCTAAAGCTCTTTGCTGCAGCATCTATATCATGAAGAGCAATATGTGCCTGACCCTGACGGAACAATATCTTTGCATTGGTCTCACCATTCTGCATTGCAAACTCGGTATCTTGAAGTGCTCCCTTTACATCTCCTAGTTTCAACTTACACGCAGAACTGTTGCTGTATATCATAGCTTTCAACTTCCTCGAACCTTTCCTCTTATCCTGATCGATGTCTTCCTTCTCCAAGCATATATCTATGTAGTCCATGGCCTTTTTGTACTTCTGTAAGGCCATGATGTAGTCTTGCTTCTTAAAGAAACCATTCCCATATGCCTTAATTGTTTCATCCGCAATGATCCACCAAGAGAATTCTTGTCGAGACCAGTTGAGCAGTCAGGACACATATCACCATCCTTGAATTTATTAGAAGACACCTCATCCGCACCCTTTGCCATCTCACCACAATACAAGGCAACATCATCAACCATCGGACTATCATTCTTGGTCTTAGCCCCATGACCGAAAAGGTATGCACCAGCTAAGACATCTCCATTTTGTTTGTTAAATCCGAATAAATCATCGTCATCTATTTCATATACATCAGTGTCATCTACATCCAAATACTCGGAGTCATCACGGTCTAGAAAATCCATTTATGTGACATGTCACCAATAGAGTCAGGTGCTTGTGTCATGTCATCGTTAAAAGGAATAGAAACTGGAGGCCGGGTCATATCAAAATCACCATAAAGAGCCACGTTTAGTTCAGAATTTGTAAAAATCTCTTCATGAACATGTTTCTCTTCGGGATCAAATCCAGTCAGCCACTCATTCTCACTTTCAACAATAGCAAATGCAATTGGATCATATGTATCCAGCTTTTTCTGACGTAGTAGGAATCGCTCACGAAGGCGTTGGTTGAACTTTACAAACATCAAATCACGCAATCTTCTTTCCTCATACCTATTGTACTTAGATGGATGGATCTGAAATGACAAATACGAATCGGCATCTTTAATATGATATTAGCAATATCTAAAACATAGAAAATAGTGTGGAATATAAGAGGTATGTTATCTTTAATGATATGTAAATCATAGAAATTGAAAGGCTTTCTATCATGTCACCTTTGTTATCATTCCCAAGTGTCCCTCGTACACAGATGATGAACATGATAGACCAAGAATTCGCATAGCCACAACTTGTAGCTCCTTCGTTTTATTTCCGTATGTATCCCACCAATGATCTACAAGTAAGATGTATTAACAATACTTTCAGAATATTAACTATAACAATTAATCTGACAAAGATATATATACATGGAATGGTACAACAATAACACTATTTAACTCACGTGGCAACTTCACTGGTATGAGTTGTATTGTTGTTTCACTTCCAAAAAGTCCTTTACAATTCTTGTAATATTTGACTTGACTAATTATTTGACTATCAACTGCATCATCACCAACCATCTTCTTAACATAGGTCATGAATGCATCCTCAAATACTCCACAACCATTTTTGAATTTGGATTTCTCATGGTAATAAAACCTCGGATTAAGAAAGAAACCAGCAAGATACAATGGATGGTTTTGTATAGACCCAATTTTTTTGTCCACGTCTTGAAGCACTTCCTTGTACATGCTCGTCATTGCGTTCTGTATTTTTTCTCTTGCAGACTCCAATGCACCATAGATAAATCGCATGGCAGGTTTTTCATCATTACATACTAAACGCAGAACTTTGATCAAGGGGTGTGCAACATTCAGAAGATCTTCAACTCGCACCCACCAATCTTCAAACATAATAGATTCAGATATATTCTTTCCCACTGCGCATCTCTATAAAGTCATTTGTATCCACTCCTCGGAACTAATAAAATCTATTAGGAATTGTCTGTGATGGTAAAGACTCTCTAAATTCAAGAAGTATGTGATATATCTAGTAGCACCAGCTCTGACTAGCTCCTTTCCTCTTATTTTTTTGTAACGATTCTATGAAGAAACTTGTGACGGTGGATGAAGGATGTCATCATCATAGAATTTTTAATAACATACTTAGAAAATGGGTTATTGAAAAGATTTTCCAACAACTTATGAATGCAAGATGCAGGGCATGTATTGAAATATATCCTTCGCTCACCAACATTGATACGCATAGCAGTCTCAACATAATTAGTGTTAGCAATGACAACTTGAGCTACACTATCTTGCCCTACCTCAAGAAATATACTATCAAGCTCTTGGAACATAGATAACCTATAATCTATGTCGTCAGATAAATTATGGGACCTTACAAAAAATGTACCTTCAGGGCAGCTTGCGAAGAAGTATATCATATCAAGTTGACATTCCTGCATAATGATGGTGCAACCATATTTCTCCCATGCTTCTCTATACAAGCTTTGTAACTCCCTTGTCTTATGTACTTCGCATACAAGAAGTTGACCACGAACCTCGTGATATCGGGGGGCTCCATTCCTGGTCCAAAATGGCCAATAGCATCAACAGCTCGTTCAAAACTTTTCAACGCAATTGAATCAAGAGGGATGCCAGCTTGATACATCCATTTAGCTATTTTTTGTATCGCATCCTTGCGTTGTTGTTGTTGCCTTGGAGTTGAACTGTTTTGCAACTCAAACATAGGTGTAGATTTCATGCACACGCCCTTGGATATAACATGCTCCTCTATAGTACCACAAGGCGCATACTCAGCTGTAAAATTGTCCTTGCCTTCTAACTTGATTCTCTTACCACGATTCATATATTCTGATATCTCCGAACGAATACTAGGTGTAACTCCTGTGCATACTCTTGCATTTTTCAATCCACCAACTAGGTGCTGCTTGAGTCTATAAATTCCGCCTTTGTAAATAGTATTACACAAAGTGCACTGGACGTTATTTTTATCATTGGTATCAGGCCAAAAGGCATATTTCCATCCAGGATCATTTGATCTTGCTCGAGGTTTGTCCACATTCATGATAGATATTAGTGATGGATACAGTATGCCCTGCCAGTGAAGAAAGAGAGATGCTTAAAACAAAAAATATGATAAATTCACATGTAGTAACATGATTGAAGTAACAGTGTCGCCTGTTCAATTAGATGATGAGGAAATTTTTTCGATGAAACTTACAATCTATATTTCTCAAACAAACATCCATATGATCCATTTACTCACTTCACAATAATCAAAATATTTGTTTAGAGGATGTCTTTTTTATGACTGTAAACAAGAATAAATTGAGTTTTCCTTCCATAAACACCAAGTCACTTACAACCGAATTTGATTTTTTCGTCCCCATCATATTCATCTTGTGAAGGATACAGTTGCCATTCGAACCTTAGAGTCTTAGACAAATTAGAATTGCATTGTTCTTCTGTTTGATGAATTTGACTATTTGATCATTTTTTGTTAGAAATTTGCAGGCAGGCCTGGATATACTGGAATGAGTTACACTTATGCTGAAATTTGCAGGCAAGTATTGATCTCTTTCTGTACAACTTACTTCCAAAAACTCATGTACTAATAACAATGTGTTGCAACTGATAGTGATTGCAGCTGATAGTGATGCAGTCATAGGACATTACAAGCATATGTTTTTATACTACGTGGCCGGTGTCTTAATTTTGTGTTCATCCAGGTTAATTTGCCAAGAACATGAGATGCTAATTGGCTCAATATAAAACACAAATCACCTGACATTAATCAGCTATGCAGCACAAATACACACACACATCCTGCAGAGAATTTTTTTTTAAAAAGAAATCACAAAGTACATGTATAGGATAATGATCAGATACCAATCATACCATATGCAAATTGACAAGATAGCCAAATTAGAAGAAATCACAAAGTACCTGTTTAGTTCAGGATCTGAGTGAACTAATATTACCACATAGTAGAATATAACCTGATTCAATTTTCTAGCATACATAGATCAATTAAGCAACCAAATTGTCATGTCTTAAGTACAAAAACAAATCTGATCTTACTTACCAGCAAAGATGTGCTCTGTTCTTTCTCACATTGAATCTGCTTCTATGAGAAGATAGGGATGGGGTCTCGGCGAAAGAAAGAGTGAGGGGCTATCCGACGTCTTAACCGGACTTCTGGAGCTCAGTGGATTCTTGAAGCAGTAGCTCTTACTTACCAACAAAGATGTGCTCTGTTCTTTCTCACGTGTTTGTCAAGAGGTAGAGTTTTGCTGTTTATCTATTTTCCTGGCGCAAGGAGTCTGATATTTACTCTAATCTTACTGTCTCGAAAATAATTTGCTTTTTTACTAATTTTAAAAATTATATTATGAAATTAATTCATTAATTTTATAATATAACTTTTAAAATTATGGAGACCAAATACTAATAGAAAACTTAGAAAGACCAACAAAGCTTGTTTATCTCTCTACGACAGAAAAAGAAAAACAGAGAAACAGAGCAACTCTCCTGTCGTATTCAAATTTGCGGTGTCAAGAGGAAACTCATCTCAGTTCTTATCTTCTATATTCCTATTGAGGTTAAACAAACAAACTTTACTGTTTCAACTTAATCTGTGAACGTCTGTTTTGTTTTCACCTGTATAGCGTGTACTGGATGTTGGAATATATTTTATTTTTGCTGTTGATCTGTTCGTTTATGTCTATATTTGTTATGTACCAACTACCAAGAGGTCCAAGATGTGTGCTTGATGGAGCTCTAATCTGTAGGAAAACATGCGAAACTTTTAGACCAACCTTGTAGTATGCCTCGTTTGGGTTCTTGATAACTTCGAACCATCTTAATTTGTGTCCACCAACTTGCATGATTGGAAAGATCGGTTAGTATGCATGATTAGGTTTCAAGCTAACGCCAAAATCATTGAATAAGATAGTGATAATCTTGGTCCCAGAACACTAATCATGATACCTATCTTATACGCATGTTCTGGTCTACTTCCTGGTAATCTTTTGCTCGTAAAATGCAGCAGTCTCTATCTCTTTAACTTGCAGTAAAGTACTTGACGACGTGTAATATATACCAGATCAATTTGTTGTATATACTAGTCAAGTTTATTGCCGGTTATACTATTTCCCCATTTTGATTGGTCTAATATATACCAGATCAATTTGTTGTATATACTAGCCAAGTTTATTGCCGGTTATACTATTTTGCAAGTAGAATGAATTAGTATATGGATCATAATCGGATTTTAAATTTATCATGATCTAACTTTGTCGGATGCTTGAGCCTTGTAGAGATTGATCTCATATCTGCCAATTTTCTGTAGTGTCATATACGAATATACATACGATCCTATAGTTGACTGCATAATCTTTCTTAATTTGTATATGGTGTTGGATGGCTTGATGTACGTAGTTTATTTATTCATTAGTATGTTGATGATTATCGGTCACTAGCTACTGCTCGCTAATTTTAGCTGACTAATTTGCTTGCTCAATTTGAATTGTTTCCTATATTTTGGTCATTATTCATCGGTCGCAGTGGTTTACATTGGTGTTGTTGTTGTTCTGGTTTTTTATATTTTTCTTACCTGAAGTGAATAATTCAATGTTACTTTATTTTATTCTCACACATTAATGGTTCTAATAACATAGAAAATGTCCACCGGGCGTAGTGGATGTTGATGAGCAGAGGAAAGCGGAACAATGCTGAATATGAACAGGGAGTTAAATACTTCTTAAACTTTGCTTATTCCAATGAGGAATTTGTTGACGATGGGAAAATAAGATGTCCATGCTTTGTGTGTAAAAATAGGTTTTGGAAGATTCGTTCTTCTGTTGAATTTGATCTAAAGAGACATGGGTTCGTAAGAGGATATAGTAAGTGGACAAATCATGGTGAAGGAGTACAGGTTCACTCAGATGGTGACGATTCTTCTGGATTTGTAAATGAAGAAGACACTGGGATGGCAGACATGGTAAGGGATGTAGCAGGCCCATAATTTGATTGGGAAGCACAGTTAGGCATGGACCAACCACCCAATCGAGATGCTCAAGGTTTTTATGACCTTCTAAAGGCTGTTGAGGAACCTGTATATGATGGTTGCAAAACGTACTCAAAACTGTCGGCCATGTGTGAGTTGTTCAACATAAAATCAGATTACAACATGCCAGAGGCATGTTATGATAGAGTGACAGCAATGATGAAGAGATTAATGCCAGAAGATGATTTGTTGCCCAAGAACTTTTACAAGACTAAGAGGGAACTCGCTAAGTTCGGATTGGAGTATAAAAGGATTCACCCATGCAAAAACCATTGCATGCTATACTACAAAGATAATGAGCATATGCAAGAGTGTAGTGTTTGTCACCATCCATGTTACAAGCCAAGGAAGAAAAGAAGTCGCAAAAAGGTACCGTACAAAGTGTTGCATTATTTACCTATAACGCCTTGGCTCAAAAGGCTTTACATGTCACCTCATACTGCCGAGAAAATGACATGGCACACTAAAAAGCCTGAAAGTGGGGTTATGGGACATCCAACACACAGCGAAGCATGGATGCATTTCAATGAAACTCACAAAACATTTGCAGACGAACCATGCAATGTACGAATTGGGTTGTGTACCGATGGATTTACATCGTTTAACAACTTGAGCTCTGGGTACTCGTGTTGGCCGGTTATAATAGCAGTGTACAATTTGCCACCAGGTATGTCCATGCAAGATCCTTACCTATTCTTAAGCCTTGTTATCCCTAGACCTGATGGGCCAGGAAAAAGCTTGGATGTGTACTTGAGGCCGCTTATTGACGAGTTGAAGATGTTGTGGACTGATGGGGTTATGACTTATGATGTGAGCAAGAAAGAAAATTTCAAAATGAGAGTAGCACTTTTGTGGACAGTTAGTTATTTCCCAGCATATGGCATGTTGTCTGGATGGAGCACACATGGAACACGAGCATGCCCATATTGTATGGAACACACAAAGTCATTTTGGCTAAAAAAAGGAGGGAAGCCAACCTGGTTCGGCTGTCATCGTCGATTTCTACCGGAACATCATCCTTTTAGGGGAGATAAAAAACATTTCAAAAAGGGTGAAGATGACTATGACACTGCCCCTCCACGATTGTCTGGCGAAGAAGTCAAAACTCGAGTTGAACAGCTTCCAGATATCACGTTTGGAAAGAAAAGTGGGAAACAGGAAATAGATGGATATGGGAATTAATAAGCATAATTGGCTAAAAAAGAGTATATTTTGGGAGCTTACTTATTGGCACACAAATTTTATTCGTCATAATCTGGACTTTATGCATACTGAAAAAAATGTGTTTGATAATGTCTTCTACACAATGTTGGATGATAAAAAAAGAACTAAAGACAACCCCAAAGCCCGCCAAGATATGAAGACTCTTTGTGACAGGCCCGAGCTAAATTTGGTTTATGATGAGAAGAAAAAACCATGGAAACCTAAAGCACCTTATGCTTTGAGCAAGGAACAGGTAAAAAGAGTTTGTTCTTGGACTCAAGGGCTTAAGTTCCCTGATGGCTATGTCTCAAACATAAGTAAACGCGTAAATGATAAGAATCAATTCAGTGGCTTAAAGATTCATGATTGCCATGTGTTCATGCGAAGATTATTGCCAATAGCATTCTATGATCTTCTCCCGAAGCCAATATGGGTGGCATTGACAGACTTAAGTCATTTTTCAGAGATATATCTTCGCCAGTTATTCGAGTTGAGGATATAAAGCAACTTCAAGCGAATATTGCTGAGATTTTGTGTAACCTTGAAAGGATATTTCCTCCAATGTTCTTTGACTCCATGGAACACCTACTCATCCACTTACCATATGAAGCAGAGATTCGCGGACCAGTACAATACAGATGGATGTATCCTTTTGAGAGGTACCACTTGATTTACTATTTCATCTTCAACTTCTACATTGAAGATAAGCTTGTACTTTTTTACCCTAACTTGGTATTTCTTGCAGGTTCTTGGGTTGTCTAAAGAGGAAAGTAACCAACCGTAACAAGGTGGAGGCTTCTACTGTTAATGCCTACTTGAATGAAGAAGTCTCGAGGTTTTGCTCTTTATACTTTCAGCCATCTGTCCAGACAAAGTTGAATCGTGTCCCTCGTAATGAGGATGGAGGGCTAGTTGATTCCAAAGGGTCCATTTCAGTTTTCTCACAATCTGGCAGGAGTCTACGTTCTGGAACCAAGCCTACCCATCGCTGGTTATCTGAAGAAGAATGCGATAGTGCACATCGATATATACTAATGAATTGTGCAGAAATAAATCATATTATTGAGTAAGTACTATCTTGTGCATTTTATTGTGACTTCCTTTTTATTCTTTTTTTCGTTATAGTTAATTAACTTATTCTCTTACTCTTGTGCGTAGGGAATTTTACAAATACGTTATGAAGAAAAAGCCAAAGGTATCACACAATGAGTTGATCAAATTGCGTGACAAAGACTTTCCTAAATGGCTATGGGAATATGTAAGTACAATTTTTTGATTTTTATCTTTATTTGTTCTTTTTCTATGTTGGTCTAAACTAATGGCTATGTTGATTGAGGGTGTTGTGTGATGTGTTGGTCATGTGGTAGAAGTTATAGGAAATAAGGTGCCAATTTTACTAATACATATAGTAGTTTTGGTTCCCGATTAGTTATTTATACACATCAGGTTGCTAATCTGTTATGTTCAATCTGTCTTTTACTCGATTAAATTAGTTAGGCTAGAAACAGTCTTGAAAGCATGTTTATGACTTGTATAATCATTATATATATGTTTCTGCCATGGGTAAAAGTAACTGACTATCACATTTGTATCTTACTAATTGTTGTAAGAAATATGTATGTAATGTGATCAAACTGATCGAGTAGTATATACTCAAAGATTTAAAGGGTTAATTATTTTGTTCTCAAACAATATGATAGAATGTTTCATTGTGGCCAGTAAATATGTCTTCTTCTACGCTTGTAGGTTAATAATCCGGGGAATAAAGTTGATCAGAAATTAAAGTCCTTAGCAGCCCAACCATCACGGAGAGTACGTAAAGGTTTAAAATGGGTATTTTGTTAATGGTTTTAAGTTTCATACTACACAATATGCAAAAGACTGTGAAACATCAAATAATGGTGTTTGTGTGTTGGGGAGCTCAAATGAGGCTAATGTAATAGATTATTATGGTATGGTGGATGAGATCATGGAAGTTGATTTCTTTGGAGACAAAGTGGTATTGTTTAAGTGTCATTGGTATGACACTACTTCAAGAAATGGGATTAGACGACTGCATGAGCGTTTCGATCTTGTTGAGGTCAATGTAGAATCACGTCTAAAATCAAATGATCACTTTATATTAGCTGAACAGGCCTACCAGGTTTACTATACAAGATGCCCTCAGCGGGAAGTGCATAGAGGAAAGGGAGATTGCATGGTAGCTTGTAAAACCAAGGCAAGGAGCCGAACCGTTGTACCATTACTAGGTGAAGATGTCGTTGTTGAAGAAAGGGATGGTGATCCTTACCATGATGGAGCTACATCGAGTCCCAATGAAATCCCAGGGGAAGATCTTTTTGATGTTCAAATAGAATTCCATAATAAAGGATATTTTGAGGAAGTTGATCCTTCCGAGCTTATTGTCGAATGTGTGAATGAAAGTGACTTGGATGAAGAAGAAGAAGAAGAATCTGTAGATCTTACCTTCGAAGAAGAATCTGAAGATACAGAGGGAGAGGAGGAATATGAGAATGAAAGTGGGGATGATTTTGATGATTGAATGGTTGTTATAACTTTTAAAGGTATTGATATACTATGTGTAACTTACTTTGTTTACATTTTTATTAGTAGACATAAATCTAATTTTATGTTGTTGGAATTTTCGTTGGGGAGAACCATCTCTAACGGACATTGTGTTGGTGTGCAAAGTTGTTACAAGTTCCAACAAAATAGTGACGGACTTTGAAAATTGTTGGAAATTGCAGCAACAAAATACCAACGAAATTGTAACGAGAAATAAAATTTGTTGGTGATTTGTTGGTAATTAATCACTAATCACGTATGTATTTCTTTTAGTTAAAATTTTGTTGGTGTTATGTTGGAAATTCGTTACAATTCCAACGAACTGATTTTTTTTGTTGGAAAATTCACCGTTGGTGAAGGTTCTGTTTCTTGTAGCGAGTATTCTTGTAGGGTAAGGTTTCGTCTGGTTGGTGCTATGCTGAGTGACATATATATTGAGGTGAGCGGCTGGAATTCGGTTGGTCATGTTCTAGAATCAGGATGATATAGAATATTAATTGAAATTATTTGGCATTATGGAACGCGTCTAATGAATTAATTTAATGTTGCTATTTGTAAAAGAAGTATAGTTAATATAAAAGATGTATAATGATTGAATTAATAAAAAGGGCAAGAAAAATAATTCTTTTATTAAAAAATTAAGATTATAGAAATTGTGGAAAAAACAATTTGTAGTCTATTATTTTGTAAAAATCTATCTATGAAATTTATTATTGGTGCTTACTCAGCTCGCATTCAACTATTTTCACAAAAATATTGTATCTTCACATTTATTGTATCTATGCACTTAACATATCATTTTATATATTACAATGATTAGTTATTTGTTTACCCACTTTTTCTTCCAAAATATTTTATTTTTACAATACTTTACCAATAACTTTGATATTATCTATTACACCAAGCATTGTGAAACATATATTAATATACATTTGTATATCTATTAAAGAATTATAAAGTTATTATACTCCCTTCATTAAGAAAATTAATTGTACTAAAGGGTTTGAAAGTCAATCTGCTGCAAATTCAGCAACGGTATCATCGGGTGCATAAAAAGGTGATTTGTTTGAGGCAGCAGCTGGAAGCCGCCCAGCAGCAACAGAATCTGGATCGAACAGAATTGCAGCAAGTGCAAGAGGTAAGGCGCTTAACAGCGGAGCTTATCAAATGGGTTACGATTGGTATGCGTATGTCAAGTCAAATGTTTTGGTTTTCTATGACGAAACTTATGACATTTGGCGCGAACATACTACTACTCACAATCTGGTTATACCGAATCATTGCAATTCAAAGCAATAACTTTATTTCCTCCGACTCCCTTACTATAAGAAAACAACTATGTTTTATTTGATAATGTACATACAAAGGAAAAAGAAAGAAAAATGATAATGCTCTTGTTTATTTCTTTCTTTTCTTTTCTTTTTCTCTTTTTTCTCGTCTTTTTTTTTTTTTTTTCATTTTTTTTCATATTTGTTTTAGCTCTAAAAGTGGTTTTTATCTAGGCAGCAAATAAACAATTCAAGTGGTCAATGGAAGTTCATAAGCTGTTTTCTCAACTCTCCATACACTCACAAGGGTTGTGAGATCGAAAATAATTACACTTTACATATCAATTCTCTTGGTTTCATAAGTTGAACAACCATCTTACAACATGGCTTAGTATCGTGCATAGAATAATTTTAGAAGTTTTTGTTTACTAATCATAACAGAAATAAGGACTTAACCCATCTATGTTGCGACAAAATTTTGACATTAGTGCATACATTTCTAATTAGACTCTTGAGCATGTAATGGAGACTTGATTCACACAAGAAATCACCAAAAAGTGTTGTTATCTTTTTAGCAAGAACAACTCCCTACCCCCAACCTAAATCTGACAGTGTCCTCACTGTCTTATTAATAATATCACACAAAAGCACACCAAAAAGAAAAAAGAAATTTCAAAAACAAAATGAACATGCAAAACACACCAAAAATAATAAAAAGAAAAAGGAAAGAGACAGCCTGATTAATGACCATTGCTTTGTCCATTTGCTCAAAATACTCTCTCAGCATTTCTTCATATATTGTACGATGGTATACAATGGTCAAGAAGGCAGTAGAACTTGTTGGACCTGGGTCAAGAAGGCAGTAGAACTTGTTGGACCTGGGGAAACATGTTTCAAACCATTCGGCAATGATGGAAGGATCAACTTGGTGTGCCTTATTGATTGCTGATTTTGCATTTTCGCTTGGAAACTTCGCAAATTGTGCATCCAATATCTCCATTTTTCTTGCCCGATACCTGAATTAGAGAAAATATAAAAATCATTATAATGAAATAACAATTTTTCTTTTTCATGACCAGGAAGGAGGTGTTTAAAATCATTGTTTAAGTGTACTCTGTTTTCAACATGTCTGTAATCATGTGGGTCTGATCGAATTCGTCTTCCCTTTCTTGATTTCCTACCTCGTCACTTGAAACATGGGTTACGCTTGTGTGATTTGACGAACCTGGACCTGCA
Source organism: Plantago ovata (assembly GCA_028274465.1). NCBI lineage: Eukaryota > Viridiplantae > Streptophyta > Magnoliopsida > Lamiales > Plantaginaceae > Plantago > Plantago ovata. Next base: position 41,517,430 of record CM051457.1, on the reverse strand, counting down.
ACAATCTTTCCGCTCCATGTATAGATGGAATTGATCGATCTCTTCGATTTTCTGTGAGTCGGCAATTGAAGATTGATAATTTCGGTTGACTCCTGCACTTGAGAGTGGTTGAGACGGGAAGTTTTCTCGTTCCTGAACACTAAGATTATTGGTAAGTTTGGCAATATGACTCTTGATCTCCTTGTTTTCTTCCACAACCTACATTAGCACAGACTCAAACTTTTCATTAGTCTTAATTTGTGTTTCCATAAATGCTTGGAGTGTTTCCTCAAGAGTGTTCCTGTTGGCTCGAGCATTGAATGAATGTGCTTGGTTTGGTCTTTGTTGTTGGTCCTCATTTTTACAATTATTAGATGGTGGGTTTTCTTGATTCCAACTAAAATTTGGATGATTGTGCCACTCGGGATTGCGGATTTCAGAATATGGGGTGAAAGGCTCTCTATACATCCCAAGGGTATTGCATTGTTCCTCGTAAATCCCTCTAATCACAACATAGGTTGGACAATCTTGAGCTAGATGTTCAATCCCCCCACATATAAAACAACTGACTTGTGTTCCTACCCTTGCAACAGTTTGAGCTACCCTGTGATCTTTTGATTTAATAGCCTCTAATTCCTTGGACAGAACTTCTAGTTGAGCTCTAAGGCTATCTTCTTCCTTAAGGTGGTAAATTCCAGCAGGTCGGGACCTATTTGTGCAATCAGTGGCACTTGGTCTAGTTCAAGTGTGGGCTTTTTCAGCTAACTCATTCAAGAATTCTACGGCTTCATCAAGATCTTTTTGCAAAAACTCTCCCTTACAGTGCGAGAACGCCAATTTGTAGAAATGATGTGCAACGGAGAGTTTGTGCAAAAAGATCCCGATGAAGCCGTAGAATTTTTGAATGAGATAGCAGAAAAGGCCCACACTTGGACTGGACCAAATGCCACCGATTGCACAAATAGGTCCCGATCTGCTGGAATTTACCACCTTGAGGAAGAAGATAGCCTTAGAGCCCAACTAGAAGTTTTGTCCAAAGAATTAGAGGCTATTAAATCAAAAGATTGCAGGGTTTCTCAAACTGTTGCAAGGGTAGAAACACAAGGAGTTGTTTTATTTGTGGGGGGATTGAACATCTAGCTCAAGATTGTCCCCGACAATGGCGCCAAATTTTGATCTCGCTCAAAATATACCTCGGGCTAAGCGGTTGTTGTAGCAAAGCTTAAGGTGTCGAATCCACAAGGCGGTGGTAACAATCGAACAATACAAGTACGGAGAAACAAGTGATGAATTTTAGTTTTGATGTGGAAATAAGAAAATATCAAATTGAGATGGAATCAGTGTGTGAAAACAACAAGGCTTTGAGATTCACCTAGTCATGTTGTGTTATCGGTACTTACTTTGATTCTCGGCTATTACTCAATTGCATGTTTCACTTCCCAAACATACAATCGTAAAATATGAGCTTGAAACCAATTATGAAAACGATGGTAATTTGCATTAGGTGAAACTCTTCCGATTAAAACAAAGAGAACTATTATTACTAGTTATCCGAGATCAACAATATATCTTTACGACAATATTGCAGTAAGGGATCAACTCGTAAAATAGTTAAGTTGCACCTAAAGAAAGAATGACTGAATTTATATGGAACTTTAAAGATATTAGAAGATTGAAGTGTTTCACTCAAAACAAACTTGAACTAGAAAGCACACTTGCAAGAATTAAAGAAAGAAAACCCTAAAAACAACAGGACTAGGTTCCTCTCAAGCCTTGTCTAAACTTCTAGCCTAACCTACAATTCATTCTCACAAATTCTAAAAAGAAAATGCGAGAAGAATGTATTACAAGACATGACTTCTTTTCAATCAATAAGCTAGAATGGGTGGCTTTATATAGTAGTTGATGGACTGTGCTTGACAGATTGGTTCAATGGATTGTGACCCTTGTTTCTCCCACTTGACGACAAGATATGAAGATACGCCTTTAATAACAATTATAGACCCATGTTGTAAAACCCCAGAAATTTATTTTGCTTATTTAATACTTTAATCATTAAAAAAAAAGGTATTATTAAGTAGAATATTAAAAGAAGTGGGTTTAATAAGTCAAATAAGAAAAGGAGTGGGAATTAAGTAAATTTCCTATTTAGACTTTTCTGACGTATTATGTATATTCTTCAGATACTACGTTAAACACAGAAGAAAATTAGGTCTTCTTGGTTTGTCTCTTCAGCGCCGTTCTCAACGTCTCATCAGATTTGAGGTAAGTTGATATTTCGTCATGTTCCATTCAGCTTTTCCGTAGCAATTAATTAAAATCATCTTTTTCCTTCCTTTGTCCTACTGTGGTAATTGTCCAGAATTGTGTTTGGCTTTGGCTCGTACCAGTTCTCTCGCTCTTACCTATTCTGTTCTGTTCTGCAATTTCATTGATAATCCAAGGTAACTCTCTCTCTCCTCTCATCAGCCGTGTGTTCTTCATTAATTGGTCAATACCAATTGTTTTGTCCTTTGTTTCTGCATGTCGTTATCACTTCTTGTTAAGGCTTGGGTAAATTGCATCTATGTTAGTAGAGCAAGGGTCCAATTCAGGGACTATTTTATGCAATTTACCACCCTTTTCATTTCCTTTTCAATTCATCCGTATGTTGTTGTTGTTGTAGCGCCACTTGTTTTGTTTTGTTCTTGTGTTGATGTCATGCTTATGCAGAAACCCACTAAGTCTTGTCCCCCTAGCTTGAATTACTTGTTTTGCACTGTTTAAATTAAGCCGTTCTAGGATAGTTTCGCGTAGTAATTATGCTACTCGGTTTTGTTAGGTGTTTAGACTGAGTTAGCAGCTTGGTGAGTTTGGAGCTTACGGTTAGTTGAGGTAAGGGGAAATTCTGACACCAAAGTTTATATTTTCAGTACTATTATTACCTATAAACAGTATGATTTATTGTATATTCAAGTTTTGTGAATGTTTTTCATAAAAACTATTATATCAAGTTATGGGGCTTGATATAGTAGGAAAATAAGGATCAAGTGTGTTACCCAAATTAAATGTTTTGAAATTGTGCATGTGATGAATGTAAACCGTTTTTGTCTAGTGCATGGACTAATGTTATGTTTGAGCTCCAGATGTGCCTGTGAACCGTTCTGTACCCTTCGGGGAATTTTGTCGTGCTAGGCCTTTCTGTTTTACCCTTTGGTAGGGTACTTTGTTTTTGTTCTATTATGTAAAGCCGACCTCTGTGCCACCGGACTTATACTAGTGGCCATAGGTACATGCCTGTTGAGCCGAAATATTTCGTTACGTTTTCCATGCACCTTTTGTTACGTGTGATATTATTGTATATATATATATATGTATGATTTTGAAGCATTACTTGATCCGAGTGGAGGTGCCAGGATATTCTCTTACTGAGTTTGTAGCTCACCCCTTACTCCTTTTTTTTTTTACAGACGGTCAGCAGGGTGAGCAGTGTTAGAGTTTGCTTGGGAGTTTTCGAGTTATTGTTCTTTGTAGGATTTCTTTTTGTTTAGACCTGGCTTTTTAGTTGTTTGAGCTAGAGACTTGTAGCTAGTTTCGAAGACTGTTGCTTTGGGTTTTAGTTTGCTCTGATATTTACTCTTGGACACAGTTCCTTTTTACAAAGTTTATGTTTCCGTAAAGTTATGCTTATGTTTTGTTGAGACTTCGTGTTGGCGTAAGACCATCTTACGATACACGGTCGGTCGCGTCGTTTGAAAATCCTTAAAAATCGTATTTTGGTTTTGGGGCGTGACAAAAGTGGTATCAGAGCGAGGTTTGAATCTTTTGGGTGTCTAGACCTCCGTAGGACTTGATCTTGAAAGTTTAGTTTAGGAGTTTGCCTTTGTTTTGTTAGGACCTTTACGTTTCGTTCTTAATCCTTTGGTTAACTCTGCAACAGTGCGAAAATGGTTGGTCGTAAGAAAAGAGGAAGAGGTGGAGGCAAGGGAGGTCGTACTGGTGGTCGCCATGGAGACGAACGTGAGAACCCGGAAGCGATGTATCGATCTCCATCACCTCCTCCGCAGCAGGATGATGCTGCTAGGGCACTGAATGCAGTGGCAACCTTGTTGGAGCAGCAGCAACAGTTGTTGGCACCGAGACAGTCCTCAGTTTCATGCTTTGAGAGGTTTCAGAGGACTCACTATCCGGAGTTTGAGGGTGGTTCGGATCCACTTAAGGCTGAAAAATGGATCACTGGAATCGAAGAGAGGTTTCGGGCATTGGAGTTTCCAGATGAAGTTTGGTTGAGGGTCACTGTCCCTCATTTAGCTGGGAATGCTAAGTTCTGGTGGGATGCGACGAAGATTACCCAGGAGAGTGCCGCCAACCTGATGACTTGGGTGCGATTCAAGGAACTTTTTCTTCAGCAGTACTTTCCCGAGTCCACGAAGTTAGAGTTGCAGCTGCAGTTCCTTAACCTGAAACAGGGGGATATGAGTGTCTTGGATTTGGTGGATAAGTTCCATGAGTTGGGACGTTTTTCCCCAGCTTACATGGCGTCCGAAAGCAGCAAAGTCACTTTATTCTGCAATTGTTTGAGGGAGGATATTCGTATGAGTGTGGTCCCTCACATGGATAAGTCGCTAGTTGATGCGGTGGAGCGTGCAAAGGTTGTGGAGAGGGCACTGCCAAAGAATCTACCACCGAAGAGAGATTTGAAGAGGCCGCATGATCAGTTTCGCAGAGGCAACAACTCAGGTGGCAACAAAGTGGCTAAAGGAGATGGGGCTCGTTTTGTATCGAAGTTTTGTCAGAACTGTCAGAGGAATCATCCTGGGGAGTGTCGCTGGAAGACACGTGGTTGCTTTCGTTGTGGTGACACGCGTCACCAGATTAGGGACTGTCCCAAAAATGACCAAGGGCAGCAGTCTGCGGTAGCACCTGGGGGTCGAGCACCAAACAAAGGGAAAAGCAGTGGAAGGGTTTTCACAATCACCCAAGGCGATGCTAATGCTAGTACCGACGTTGTTACAGGTACCCTTTCAGTTAATTCTGCTGAGGCTTATGTGTTATTTGATTCTGGTGCTTCTCATTCGTTTATTTCCAGAAAGTTTGTCCAGTCAAAGAACTTTTTGCTTTCTAAACTTGTGGATTCTATGCATGTAACTACTCCTGTGAAAAAGAATGTCGTATGTGATGACTATTGTAAAGAGTGCATAGTTCGCATAGGTGAGAAAGAGTGTAGTGCCAATTTAGTAGGTACTCGATATGTTAGACTTTGATGTAATTCTGGGGATGGACTGGTTATCGAATTACCATGCTAAGATAGATTGTTTCGAGAAGAGGATCTATTTCCAAGTTCCAGGACAGTCTGAAGCAATGTTCCAGGGAGATGTGTCTACTCAAAAGTCTTGTGTGCCGATAATTTCAGCTGTGCAAGCTCGAAAAGCTTTGAGACAGGGTTGTACCGGCTTTATAGCTTGTGCAATTGATACCCGGAAGGAAAATTTAGAATTGGATGATATTCCGATCATTCAAGAGTATCCTGATGTGTTCCCCGAAGATTTACCGGGTGTACCCCCTGACAGGAATATTGAGTTTGAGATTAAACTTGCCCCTTGTACGGAACTTATTTCGAAGGCACCGTATAGAATGGCACCATCAGAGTTGCGAGAACTTAAAGTTCAACTTCAAGAGTTACTCGACAAGGGTTTTATTCGACCGAGTGTATCTCCATGGGGAGCCCCGATGTTATTTGTGAAGAAGAAGGATGGAAGTATGCGCCTTTGTATCGACTATCGGGAGCTGAACAAAGTTACCGTGAAGAATAGGTATCCTCTTCCGAGGATAGATGATTTGTTTGACCAGTTGCGTGGTGCTAAGGTTTTCTCGAAGATCGACTTGAGATCAGGCTACCACCAGTTGAAGATTAAGGCTGGAGATGTGCCTAAGTCAGCTATTCGCACGAGGTATGGCCACTACGAATTTGTTGTTATGCCTTTTGGTCTAACCAATGCTCCTGCAGCGTTTATGGACTTGATGAATACGGTCTTCAAGCAGTACCTAGACCAGTTTGTGGTGGTCTTTATCGATGACATTTTGATTTATTCGAAGAGTGAGGAAGAACATGCAGAACACTTGAGGTTGGTAATGGAAAGACTGAGAGAAGAGCAGTTGTTCGCGAAATTCAGTAAGTGCGAGTTCTGGTTGGATAGTGTTGCATTTCTGGGCCATGTCGTATTTAGTGAAGGAATTTCTGTTGATCCGTCTAAGGTGGAAGCTGTGACGAGTTGGCCTCGTCCAACCAATGTGACTGAAGTAAGGAGTTTTCTCGGTTTCGCTGGTTATTACAGGAAGTTTGTTGAAGGATTCTCCTTATTATCCTTGCCCTTGACTCGGTTGACTCAGAAGGGAGTCAAGTTTGAGTGGTCTGATGAGTGCGCCAAGAGTTTCGAAGAGCTGAAGAATCGTTTGATCTCTGCGCCGGTTTTGGCTTTACCTAACGAAGTCGATGATTATGTTATCTACAGTGACGCTTCGAAAAATGGTTTAGGGTGTGTCTTGATGCAGAAGGAGAAGGTGATAGCTTATGCCTCTCGACAGTTGAAGCCGTATGAACGAAATTACCCTACTCATGATTTGGAATTGGCAGCAGTGATATTCGCCTTGAAGATATGGCGACATTATTTGTATGGTGTGCGATGTGAGATATATACTGACCATAAGAGCCTCAAGTATTTGTTTACGCAAAAAGAGCTGAACATGAGGCAACGCAGGTGGTTAGAGCTACTCAAAGATTATGATGTGGGTATTAATTACCATCCCGGTAAAGCTAATGTTGTCGCTGATGCACTTAGCAGAAAAGCTCCGGTGCTTGCATCCTTGTTGACTACACAGCGAAAGATTCTGGAAGAGTTGGAGAACCTTGAAATTGAAGTGGTTAAGAATGGTCAAGGAAACATGATTGCTAGCCTTATTGCTCAGCCGATGTTGATTGATCACATTAAGGAAGCACAAAAATCTGATCCGGAGTTGGTTAAGATTATTGATGGTGTGGGGAAAGATCTATACCCCAGGTTTGGGATCCATGGAGACGGATCGTTGAGGTACGAAAACAGAATATGTGTTCCATCGAATGTTGAACTGAAGGAAGAGATTCTAACAGATGCTCATAAGTCTCGATTTTCAGTACATCCCGACAGCACTAAGATGTATCGAGACATGATAAAACACTTCTGGTGGAAGGGCATGAAGCGTGATATAGCAGATTTTGTTGCTAGATGCATCACTTGTCAGCAAGTCAAGATAGAACATCAACGAGTTGCTGGTACATTACAGAACTTGGAAATTCCTGAGTGGAAGTGGGAACACATAACCATGGATTTTGTTACTGGTTTACCTCCTACACCGAGGAAGAGACATGATTCTGTATGGGTGATTGTGGATAGACTTACCAAATCAGCTCATTTCTTACCGATAAAGAAAACGACACCACTGGATAAGCTAGCGAAGAAGTATGTAAAGCATATAGTGTGCCTTCATGGAGTTCCAGTGAGCATAATTTCTGATCGTGATCCAAGGTTTGCTTCTCAGTTTTGGAAGAGTTTACAGTCTACTCTCGAAACACAGTTGAAGTTTAGTACGGGTTTTCATCCGCAGACAGATGGACAGTCAGAAAGAACAATTCAGATTTTGGAGGATATGTTGAGAGCTTGTGTTATGGACTTCAAAGGAAGTTGGGGTGATAATCTGAAGTTAGTGGAGTTTGCTTACAACAATAGCTATCAGAGTAGCATTGGCATGGCACCGTATGAAGCCTTATATGGGAGGAAGTGTAGATCTCCGATACATTGGGATGACATTGGTGAGAAGAGATTATTCGGTCCGGAGTTGGCAAGAATTGCCGAAGAAAAGATACCGATAATAAAAAAAGGCTCGAAGTGGCTCAAAATCGACAGAAAAGTTGGGCGGATTTGAAAGAAGACATTTGGAGTTTGATGTTGGTGATTCAGTTCATTTGAAAATTTCTCCATGGAAGGGTGTGATGCGTTTTGGAAAGCGTGGGAAGTTGAGCCCTCGTTATATCGGACCATTTGAAATTCTTGATAGAGTTGGTGAAGTGGCTTATCGTTTGGCATTACCGCCGGACCTATCACATGTGCATAATGTTTTCCACGTATCATTGTTGAGGAAATATGTACCTGATCCTACTCATGTCTTGAGTTATGAACCTCTAGAAGTTCGAGAGGATTTATCCTACGAAGAGGTTCCAATTGGTATACTTGATCGTAAGGTACAAGAGTTGAGACGACGTTCGATACCTTTCGTGAAGGTTCAGTGGTCAAATCACTCACCTAAGGAAGCTACTTGGGAGTTGGAAGAGGAAATGAGAAAGTCATACCCTCAGCTGTTCGAAAATGAAGGTACGTATTTTATTTTGTTTCAAGTTTCGAGGACGAAACTTATTTTAAGGGGGGAAGGATGTAAAACCCCAGAAATTTATTTTGCTTATTTAATACTTTAATCATTAAAAAAAAGGTATTATTAAGTAGAATATTAAAAGAAGTGGGTTTAATAAGTCAAATAAGAAAAGGAGTGGGAATTAAGTAAATTTCCTAAGACTTTTCTGACTTATTATGTATATTCTTCAGATACTACGTTAAACACAGAAGAAAATTAGGTCTTCTTGGTTTGTCTCTTCAGCGCCGTTCTCAACGTCTCATCAGATTTGAGGTAAGTTGATATTTCGTCATGTTCCATTCAGCTTTTCCGTAGCAATTAATTAAAATCATCTTTTTCCTTCCTTTGTCCTACTGTGGTAATTGTTCAGAATTGCGTTTGGCTTTGGCTCGTACCAGTTCTCTCACTCTTACCTATTCTGTTCTGTTCTGCAATTTCATTGATAATCCAAGGTAACTCTCTCTCTCCTCTCATCAGCCGTGTGTTCTTCATTAATTGGTCAATACCAATTGTTTTGTCCTTTGTTTCTGCATGTCGTTATCACTTCTTGTTAAGGCTTGGGTAAATTGCATCTATGTTAGTAGAGCAAGGGTCCAATTCAGGGACTATTTTATGCAATTTACCACCCTTTTCATTCCCTTTTCAATTCATCCGTATGTTGTTGTTGTTGTAGCGCCACTTGTTTTGTTTTGTTCTTGTGTTGATGTCATGCTTATGCAGGAACCCACTAAGTCTTGTCCCCCTAGCTTGAATTACTTGTTTTGCACTGTTTAAATTAAGTCGTTCTAGGATAGTTTCGCGTAGTAATTATGCTACTCGGTTTTGTTAGGTGTTTAGACTGAGTTAGCAGCTTGGTGAGTTTGGAGCTTACGGTTAGTTGAGGTAAGGGGATATTCTGACACCAAAGCTTATATTTTCAGTACTATTATTACCTATAAACAGTATGATTTATTGTATATTCAAGTTTTGTGAATGTTTTTCATAAAAACTATTATATCAAGTTATGGGGCTTGATATAGTAGGAAAATAAGGATCAAGTGTGTTACCCAAATTAAATGTTTTGAAATTGTGCATGTGATGAATGTAAACCGTTTTTGTCTAGTGCATGGACTAATGTTATGTTTGAGCTCCAGATGTGCCTGTGAACCGTTCTGTACCCTTCGGAGAATTTTGTCGTGCTAGGCCTTTCTGTTTTACCCTTTGGTAGGGTACTTTGTTTTTGTTCTGTTATGTAAAGCCGACCTCTGTGCCACCGGACTTATACTAGTGGCCATAGGTACATGCCTGTTGAGCCGAAATGTTTCGTTACGTTTTCCATGCACCTTTTGTTACGTGTGATATTATTGTATATATATATGTATGATTTTGAAGCATTACTTGATCCGAGTGGAGGTGCCAGGATATTCTCTTACTGAGTTTGTAGCTCACCCCTTACTCCTTTTTTTTTTTACAGACGGTCAGCAGGGTGAGCAGTGTTAGAGTTTGCTTGGGAGTTTTCGAGTTATTGTTCTTTGTAGGATTTCTTTTTGTTTAGACCTGGCTTTTTAGTTGTTTGAGCTAGAGACTTGTAGCTAGTTTCGAAGACTGTTGCTTTGGGTTTTAGTTTGCTCTGATATTTACTCTTGGACACAGTTCCTTTTTACAAAGTTTATGTTTCCGTAAAGTTATGCTTATGTTTTGTTGAGACTTCGTGTTGGCGTAAGACCATCTTACGATACACGGTCGGTCGCGTCTTTTGAAAATCTTTAAAAATCGTATTTTGGTTTTGGGGCGTGACACATGTCTTAATAATGCACCCTCAAAATCTCAGCTCCACACCTCAAGTGTATCTTCAGTTATGATTTTTCTACTACGCTGTCGCAGAGGATGCATTCTGCCAGGTTTTGTTCATGATAGTGCTGCATTAATCACCATTTTCAGCCACTTGACTTCAATTTGCTCAGGGACACAGAAAACGCGCTTTCTGCATTGACTGGATTGTGAGCGACTTTTGAGTGCTTTCCGGTCTGAATTTGGGTTTTTGACACTTGAGGCAACGTTGTAGAGATTGAAGTCTATTTTCCAGAGCCTCCACGTTCATAAAATTATAATTTGAGATGAGAACGATATGTCCATTTTACGTAGACTGCGCAGAAAATCCGAGATGAATGTTTGACTTTGTACTCCATATTCTTGCATCTTTGCTTCATTTTGCATCTACAGAAACCAATCCATGATACAGTTAAGATTCCTAACATGAACAATGTAAAACAAAAAATTTAATCTTCATATCCGATGAATGTAATGATTTTGCGCGTTTAAAATTGTCGTTTTCATGTTACAATTACCAAGGTAAACAGTTAAGTATTTTTTATGGTGATTGGTTGTGTAGAGATGTCACAGATGAGGAAATTGTTCAAGCTCTGAAGGGAATAGGTGATAATAAAGCACCAGGGATTGATGGCTATAATGCAAAATTTTTTACGGAAGCTTGGCCGACTATCAAGTGTGATGTTATTAGAGGTGTGCAAGAGTTTTTCAATCATAAAAAATTGTACAAGGCGGTGAATTGCACTCTAGTGACTTTGATTCCTAAGTCAAAGGAAGCCAAGACTATGAAGGAATGCGGCCAATCTCTTGTTGTACTACACTCTACAAAATTATCTCCAAGATTCTCATGGAACGGCTGGGTAAGGTTATTAATTCTATTATCCATGACATCTAATGTGCTTTCTTGCCTGGTAAAGTGATTCATGATAATATCTTTATTGCTCAACAATTATTTAGAGGTTCTGATAAAAGGGGTATTTCACCTAGATCTGTAATACGGATGGACTTGCGGAAAGCTTATGATAGTGTTTAGTGGTGTGCAATTGAAAGTATTATGCAGGAGATGAATTTTCCAAAGAAGTTTATTGAATGGATTATGCTTTGTGTTACCACGGTCTCATACATATATAATATTCAAGGGGTTCCTTAAAAAAATTTGGTTGCTAAGAGAGGTTTGAGACAAGGTGATCTGGTTTCACCACTTCTCTTTGTTATTGTTATGGAGTATCTTCATAGGGTGTTGCAAACTCTAAAAGCTACTCCAGATTTCAATTGGCATCCGAAGTGTGAGAGGGAGCAGATTACTAATCTCTGTTTTCCTGATGATCTTTTGTTGTTTTCAAGATGTGATGAAACTTCAGTTGCTCTCATGATGGCAAAGTTTAATATCTTTTCACAATCGGCTGGGCTTGTTGCTAATTCGATCAAGAGTAAAGTCTTTTTTGGAGGGGTGGCGTTGTCATCACAGCAAACCATTCTCAATGCCACTGGATTTGTTAAAGGTGTTCTACCTTTCAAATACTTGGGGGTACCTTTGGCGAGGAAGAAGCTTTCTATCAATCAGTTTCAAGTTTGGTGGATAAGGTGATTGAAAGAATAAAACATTGGACATCTCAATTGCTTAGTTATGCTGGAAGGCTCCAACTTATTGAAAGTGTAATCTTTTCTATGGTTAACTATTGGATGCAATTGTTTCCGATTCCTAAGAAAGTGTTGAAGAAAATTGAAGCACATTGTAGAACTTTCTTGTGGAGTGGGAAAGCTGAAGTGAATAGAAAGGCACCGGTTGCGTGGGATAAAATCTGTGATCCAAAGGCGCAAGGTGGGCAGAATGTTATTTCACTTCAAGTTTGGAATATTTCTACTACTGCCAAGCTTCTGTGGCATCTTAGCATGAAGACGGATAAGCTATGGGTTCGGTGGATTCATAGTTATTATCTTAAAGGTGAATCGGTTGAGAACTTTGTTTCTTCCACGACTTTCTCTTGGCTATTTAAGAAAATTCTTAAAGTCAGGGATGGTATCTTACAGCTTACTGCCTGGAATGATGGCCGTGTTACAAGCCGGTTTTTAACGCAACGGGTATATCAGGAACTTCGTGGGGTAAAACCTGTAACTGTTTGGAGGAAACTGTTTTATCGCAATAGAGCTAGACCTTGTGCAAAATTTATTGTCTGGATGACATGCCTTGACAGGCTATATACGAAGGACATGCTAGTCAAAATGGGAATTGCAGCAGATACTGATTGTGTGCTATGTGGCCAGGTTGAAACTGTTAAGCATTTGTTTTTCTTCTGCCCAAACTTGCAAGCAGTCTGGCGTCGAGTTCTTGATTGGATGGGTGTTGACTGAAACTAAGGGGAAATCAACAAGGGCACAGATGTTGAAGATGACGTTTGTTGAGGTGATTTATGCAACATGGAAAGCGAGGAGTGCTAAACTGTTTAGCAGCCAACCTTTTAATATGCAGATTATGGAGGAAATCAAATTTGTTGTCAAGACTAGATGTATAGATGATGCTAAACTGCTAGATTTATGCTGTCAATTAGTCTGATATTTAGTAGCAGTTTAGCGCATATGTATTTAGCAGTTGTCTGTGTGTAGTCGACTTTGCTCATGTTGGGTTAGTCTAGATCGTCGGATCGACTCATTGTATTGACAAGTTTTGGAATAAAAGTAACAATTTTGGTTCCAAAAAATTAATTGTTCTATTATGATTATAGTGAGGGTCAGGCGAAAAATACATGACTTTGGAATTTCGGGTGCAGCATATGATGTTTTCTAATCTCCCAACCTCCCGCGGGCCTAAATAATGTTAGGACTTCGGAATTCGGATGAAATCCAGCAAAAATTCAGATACCATTTTTTATTTTCTGAGTTTTAAGACAAAAGTAAATAAATACATAAAAGTAATGGGAGCGGATCTTCTATAATACCCTTCTTTGCAAGAGACATGATTTCAACATTTTGCTAACATTTTCTTCCATATAAAAATTTAAAACATTTTTTATCATTACGTAACCGTAACCTAGATATTAGGAAGTAGTTTTAATAAAAATAAAATAAAAAAAGGAGACCAAATCAAGCAACTAGCTAGGTAATAAGTATATATGTAAAAAAATTAGTAGTTTATGAAATTATCATAAACATAGAAAACTATATATGAAAAACTATATATGAAGAAACTATTTATAAATAATATCCCACGTTCGAAACAAAATAAATTCCACTCCAATCTCAAATTTATATATGGGAATTCAAAAACATGTCCCAAAATGGGATCGAGATTTTTCAAAATCCCATATCAATTCCTCACCCCTAATTATGTTTGGCAGAAAAGTCCTTCACGTCACATGTCATAAATTTAAAATCTTACTTTGGGTGTGGCGGCTAAAGCTCCCAAATAAAATTAAAATCTTTCTTTGGCGTGCTTTAAAAGGCGCTCTTCCTGCTTATGATTTTTTACTGACTAGAGGATTGCCTTTTGATAATATCTGTCCTGTTTGCACTGATAATGTCGAGTCCATCCTACATGTTTTCCGGGATTGTCATTACGCACGATGTTTTGGGCATTGCACGATAATATTCCTAATGCTTCCATTTACACAGATACATCTGGCGTCTGGGAATGGGTGGAACAGGTACACAGAAAGTTGTCTAAGTCTGAGTTTTGTTTGTTCGTTATTTCATGTTGGTGTCTTTTGTTCCAACGGTATAAACGGGTGCATGAAGGACAAAACGCAGAACCCATGGCAGCAGTCAGATTTGCAGTGGATTATTGGGTGCGTGTTCAGACAGTTTTTGATCCCGATAATGGCAGTCAGTTTACTACTGTGGCTGGCCAGAGCTTTGTCTCGACTCGATGTTGGCGGTCTCCTACAGCAGGATGCACGAAGATCAATACAGACGCTTCTATATCAGTGGTGGGCGGTTTTGCTGCGTTGGGGTGTGTAGCACGCCGGTCAGATGGCAACACTGTTTTCTGGCGACAAAAAATAGTCCCTTTTGTACAAGGACCAGAGCATGCAGAAGCATTAGCAGTACGTGAGGCTTTGGACATAGCTAATTCCCGGGGCGTTCGTGTGGTTCAAGTAGAAACATATTGCTTGACTGTGGTACAGAAACTTAATGCTACTGAACCATGTTTTTCCCCTGTGGGGGGTATTATTCAGGATATTAGAGTCTTAGCAGCTAGTATTGATTCCATTTCTTTTTCTTTTGTTCCTCGAGATTGTAATAAGTTGGCACATTTGTTGGCCACGAGAGCTAGTTGCGATTTAGATGGTGATGCAGTGTTACCCTTTGATAATCCTGATGTACCTATTTCTTGATAGGTGATCTTTTCTCTAAAAAAAAAAAAAAGAAAAATTTCATAAATTTATGTTTTATAAGTTTAAAATAATGTTGAAAATTTTAAAAATCAATGATGTAAATAATTGGGCAACTTTTGTTTCATAACAAAAATTTCTAATGAAGACAATGATTTAATTTTACATAATTACTCTACAAGAATTAAGAATAAGGATTGTGTTACATGACTGTTTCATCCAAACTTCATCGACAAAATAATTAAAAGTAAACTAGAATTTGAAATCATGCACGACAAACACAAAGAATTCAATAGGAAGGGGGAGTACAACATAATTTTGATAGGACTGGATCCAATGATTATTCTAACGGTATTTGACGGGTTTATTCGACAATAATTTAGAACATTAATTGTGTTTCACGAGTCTATTCGGCAATAATTTAGAACATTAATTGCGTTCGATGAGTTTATTCCACAATACTTTAGAACACTAACTGTATTCAACATGTCTATTTTGAACACTAATTGTGTTTTGATCCATTATGTGCTCAATGGGTATATTTCGCGAGAAGTTAGAGCACTAATTATATTACACGAGTCTATTATGCAATTATTAGAGCAACAATTGTATTTGATGGGTCTATTCCGTAATAATTTAGAGTACTAATTGCATTCGGTGGATCTATTGCACATTACTTTTTAACACTGACTTTGTTTAACAGGTTATTCCGCAATAATTTAGAGCACTAACTCTGTTTGACAGGTCTATTGCACATTTATTTATGAGAAATAATTGTGTCTGGTGAGTATATTTCACAATAATTTAGAATATTAACTGTTGGAAAATTTAGGGAGCAAATAGGGACGTATCGAAATGCATAAACTGAAAATTGAAGGAATCAACAAGTCTGTATAGTCGAGTGATGGCACTCTTTCCATAAGACTTTCGCCCTGCTCTCGGTGCCAACAGTGATCAGACGAACAGTCTCCCAAGATAAAACTGCAGTGAGATCGCACCACAAGAAGGAGGATGCTTACCGACGGATACCATCCGTCGGTAAGAGGCCACCGATCCGTCGGTAAGGCCTTACCGACGGATCGGTGGCCTCTTACCGACGGATAAATAGCTCGTAGCTATTTTATTCGTCGGTAATGCCGTTACCGACGGTTATTATCCGTCGTTAAATTTAGCGACGGATAATACCGACGGACTGACGAATAAGGGCGTTGACCAACCCTTATTCGTTTGACCGACGGATAAATTTATCCGTTGGTGACAATTACCGACGGATAACTTTATCCGTTGGTCATGACCGGTTGACTAAGTCAACCGATCATTAACGACGGATAAAGTTATCCGTCGGTAATTTTTTTTTAAAATTTTTTTATTATTTTTCTTAATAATTGTACAACAACCTGTTTAATAATATAAATTTACGTACTAAAAATTAAAAATCATTAAAATTGAATTGAAAATAAAATTCAATAAAATTCGATTCTTCAAAATAGAAAAACGTTTACTACAAATGTAAATGTGAAAGTTTTACAATAGTACTACAAATGCCCAACTAAAATGTCAAAATCTAAGGACGACGACCACTAGAACCACGACCACTGGAACCCGAAGGAGCATGAGAACTGCCTTGCAAACCCGCACTCTCCGCCGTACCAGGGCTCCCCTCCCCGGTCTGAAACACAACTCCCTCTGCGAACGGGTCTATGCCAATGGGATGCTTCTTCAACAGCTTCTTCAGCATGAAATTCTGCGTCTCCACCTGACACAAGTAATGATCGATGTAGTTAAGAATATGAATGATAGATGCAAGCAATGTAAATGAGCATACAAGTGGTTATACATCTACATGACATATCAACATAATCTTAGCATACAAGTGAATATACCTGAGACACAAGTGTGTTCTGAATGGTCATCATCCTAGCATTCTCGGCCCTAAGTGCTGCCATCTCCTCAGCCAATCGAGAATCTGAGCTGGAGGTAGAACCGGATGAGCGCTGAAATGATTCAGCTGCAAGAGAACGTCCCAAGTTCCCTAAGCCATAGACCGACCACTTAGGGCCAGGAGGGTTCACCTCGAGGAAGGCAGCGTTCTCTTCCTCCATCGTAAGTACGTCACCCTTCTCTTCCATCTTAAGCATGTACAAAGCCTCAACCTCCTCCTACAAGCAGTTAAGCAATACATGAGTTGATATATTACAATACATATACAAACTTTTTAAAAAGAAATACAGTACAAGTAACTCAAACTACTCATTTATGTACTTACATTCAGTTTATGGGCTTTCTTGCATGTCCACTTGCCGTTCTTGAACTTGGCATTTTTCACCATGGTCAAGTACGACTCACATCCTTGTCCAGTGAGCCTCTGTTCATTTTGCAAAGTAATAAGTGTCAGTGTTTACAATAAAATTTTAAGAATATTGAAAGTGACTGGAGTAAAGCACAAGTTAACTTACTGCATTGAGGTCACGAGTGGCCTGAGACTGTGTGCCGAGATGGTGCTTCGAATAGTCCTCGTCATCACCGGAGCTGCTTCTGTCCGTCCGTGCTCGACTCTTCTTGTTCTGTTCTGCTAGGTCCTCGGCATCCTGTGTCTTCTAGTAAGCCAACCACAGAGGCCACTCGCTGTCGTGGATGAATCTAGGCTTCACTCGAGGAGACTCCTTAAGGTCGTGGACCTTGTCTCGGTAACAACGAGCACCAAGAGTGTTGAAAACAAACCAAAGCTCCTTCAATAGCACGTTTGGCAAGTAGTAGTGTTTCTAACCACCAAAACAACCAAAGGTCACAATTTAGAACGACACAACAATCAATACAACAAGAACAAGATTTAATGTAAGCACAATGGTGACTAACATATCACCCAAATATAGTGGCTAACATACCAACCATCAACAACATCATCTCTAGACTAGCATCATCAACAACAACCATATGAACATCATCTCTAGCCTAACATTATCAACCATATCACCAATCAAACCATATAACAACATCATCTCTAGCCTAACATCATCAACCTTATCACCAATCAACCAACCATCAACAACATCATCTCTAGCCTAGCATTGTCAACAACAACCATATGAACATCATCTCTAACCTAACATCATCATCATATCATCATCTCGAACCCATTTTCACTTTATTTCAAAACCCCCAAATTGAGCTACAAGTCTCGATTTTCATAAATTACTCAATTTTATCGTATTCAACTACAAAATTAACCTTATATAAGTACATAACCTAGTTATGGAACATGAATTCGATCAAATACAAAACTAAAAAAATCCCTAAATTGATCTAAGTCTCGATTTTAATTAACAAACCCAAATTAACATAATCCAAAACTAACATTCAACTATAACAACTAATATCTACTTAATAATAACATACATTTCCATAATTTAAGAAATCCCCAAATTAATAAAATCTCAAAATCGATTCATTACTCAATTTTAACAACAATCAACTACACATTTAAGCAAAATAGACTTGTATCAACTACGATGTAACATACATTTCACAATTTAACCAACAATTGGATAATTCTCAAATTAAAAATCAAATAAGGGTTAGAGTTCATACCTTTGATTTTGCACAAATTGACCAAAAAAACTTCGAATTGAAGGTTGTTCCTTGTTGCTTGTGCAATAAGCTTCAATTTGCTACCAAAATGGATGAAAATGGTGGAGTTTTGAAGGAGAAATGGAGATGAGAAGAGAGAAAACGAGAAGAAGAAGAATGGAGAAGAAGAAAGAATGGAGGTTCTGCAACTCGATCGATCCGATATATTAAGCTTACCGACGGATAAGCTTATCCGTCGGTAAGCTTAATTTTATTTATTTATTTTTTTATAATTCAGCGACGGATAACGGTATCCGTCGCTAAATTACCGACGGATCGGTACTCTTTAGCGACGGATGACGAACAAAGTGGTCAACTTTGTTCGTTATCCGTCATCCGTCGCTATCTGGGACCGATCCGTCGGTATTTATCGACGGATAAAAGGCGTCATTTTATCCGTCGGTAAATCGCGGATTTTTGTAGTGTCATATACAAGTACTTGAAATACGACTCTCAAATGGACTAAAACAATTTGGGAAGACAGGCTGTTAAAAAGATAGAGAAGAAGAAGACACAATTTGGATTTTGGTGTTATTTCCGTTCTGAAAACATTTAATCCAAAAATGGGTTTTTGTATTTATAGTTTTGAAAGGTTGTAAACGAAGAGGTGCAACTCTTGAAAATGTAACTTCTCGCTCCAGAAGCTATACAATCCTGTAACAACACAAACTTTCACCAAAAGATGCAATGGTTTAGTGGCAACTCTCCAGTTCTCACTATTGTCAACTCTTTTTACTTGTCATTTTTACACCTTTTCAACTATTCAACTCTTCTACAAGAGTACCCATATAAATAACCCCATAACAAAATATTATGGAATTTTAGATATTTCCGACTTTTAGTCTTCCATAACGAGCACATCAACCAACACACTCCGAGCATTAATTACTCTTTCACTATGGAATTTTAGTAACCAATGTTCGAGTAAATTCTACTATTTTAGTAGATTATTCACGTTTAAGAAAACTTCATTTCTAACGTCCGAGGCGCCTCTTGGTTAATTGTGCATAGTCATAGACAGACCAACCATGGTTTGTCTAAAATTCCAACATTAACTTTGTTCGACGGGTAGCTATTCTGCAATTTAAAACAATAATCACATTTGAGGTAATTGGAGGTATTGTTCTAAAACCCTAAATTTGATAAATTTGGAATTTTTATAATTTTGACTACTTTGAGCAATTATATATTTATTTTTAGTCTCTAGTAAGTAGTTCAACACATGCATGTTAAGTAGTGGGCTCTGAGCTTGGTAAATTGATAGATTTTTAGGGAAATTGAATTGTTAATATATCATATTAGGATGTTTGTAAGTATGTAGGGTATTCAATATAATATACTCCATATTTGCACATGCAGTTGGATTGGAAGATTTTGTTGATCGTTTGGGGCCAATTTAGACAAAAAAAAACAAAATGCATATAATTCGTAAAATTATAATTAACAATGTAATTAGAGACCAAAAGTTGGACAACTGTAATGAAATTCAGTACGTAATGCTTATAGTAATAATAAATCTACTAAATACGGACGTGTCAAGTTCGTCATCCAGTGAATTTGATCCTGATTGTTCATGGATGTACAATCGCCTTCGTAATGGGAGGATTCTTTCTAGTTGCGCGGAAGGCGTTGAAGCCTTCATTACATTTGCACTGACACAGACCACTTGCTCGAGCAAATTGATGATGAGGTTCCCTTACAATGCGGTCAAATGTAGGACATAGAATTGTCATGGTGAGAAAGCACCACCGGTCATGGAATATGATCATACCAGGAGGCGTCAAACAAAGCGGCAATATGAGGAATTCAATACTCAAAATACGGCTGAATCTAATGATGTGCACGGACGGTTCCCAAAAATGGTGTTTAATGTTGTAGGCCCGAAGTATATGGACAGTAGTGCCACCGAAAATGAGGGTGATGGTAAGGAGCTAGCCATTGAATCCCGAGGATAAGGTTTTTTTTTACTTATTGAGATCAGAGAAGAAACCGATTTGGTCGGGGTTGACTTAGCACACCGAGTTGGCCTTGCTATCTCGGATAATGAGTTGTAAGACAGACAATGGCCAATCCGAAGAAAACTTCAACATTATGGGCAATTGTTATCAGATTGTTGCCGTGAACCCAACATACTGCCCGCCAACTTCTACCAAGCGCAAAAGTAGATGTGGGAGATGTCGTTTCCTAAGTAGAATATAGATTGTTGTCCAAATATGTGCATGATCTACTGAGGGTGGGGGTGTATATCTACTGAAGTGAAAATTTTGTGGTAAGGACCGCTACGGTGGTTACAAGGAGGGGGTTGCAAAGAAACGGCAGAAGAAGAATCTCTCATATAAGAAAATGTGGTACTTTTCCATAGCACTTCTCATTTGGCGAGGTTGTACGCTTCAACGACTACAACCGATAAAATGCGGTGGTAGAAGGAGAGAGTAGTTCCAGCAGATAGAGCACCCTTCAGACTCACCAACATGGAAAGAATTTAGCAGAGTATATCAAAACTTCGCAGCCGAGCCTAGAAATTACGATAGAGACTTTGTACATATGGTTTTAATGCATTCAGAAGTGAATAGAAGTACTCGTGTTGGCCAATTATGCTCACACCACACAAGCTTTCGCCCGCTGATTGCATGAAGTCACCTTTCATGTTTTTGACTGTGTTGGTGCTAAGGCCACGATCCAGGTTAGAAGTTGGATGTCTTCTTGCAACCCCTTATCAAGAAGCTTATAGAGTTGTGGGAAAAGGGTACCTTTGAATATGACGTGTCAAAGAAGAACTTTACCTTCAGAGCAGCACTACTGTGAAGTGTGAATCGTGAGTGATTTTTCTGCGTACTCCATGTTATATAGGAGGAAAAATCTCCGGATTACATGCTTGTCCACATTGTATGGAGGACACTGATGCATTTAGATTGACGAAGACTAGAAAGGAATCTTGGTTTGGCTTTTATAGCAGGTTTCTACTAGCAAACCATCCATTCAGGTGGAGTAAAGATCAATACAGGCAGGTCTCCACATTATCAACTTACATTCTGCTAACACGACCATGGGTAAAAGCAATTGTGGGATCTGTGTCGGGGGGAGATCAAGAATCAGTTGATTTGTATGATTTCTATGGGAAGTTTAAGCGAGCTGTGTGACTTGAGTATCCCAGATTGCCTTTCAAAAGAACCTTTTTTATTGATGTTGACTGCTATGACCCAAATGGTACGAAGAAGAAAATGTAGTATCAAATGGTGGACATAATTAAATTACAAGAAAAAGTACAAACAGAAGTTCGAACCAGTTATCTTGGTAACTCAAACACACCAAGTGGTCTTTGTTGAGTATCCAACCATCAGATGCGGCCAGGAGGGCTGGTTGGTTGTGATACCTATACATGCCCGCTCTAAAGCGGAGTACACTGAGAAGGACGAGTCAATAACCAACTCTTACCAAGAAGAGGTAGTGGATATCCATCGATGGCCAAGAAAAAGCACTAGTAGAGACTCGTAATTAACCCATACACCTTCATGAAGCCCATTATGTGGACTTAGCCACCGACGAAGAAGTAGTGGGTATGTGTGTATAGTAGATTACATATGCATATGTTATTCGTCGTGAATAATACTAAGTCTTTGTGCTTTATTACGAGTCAAATGTTTTACATCCAGTTGTATACTTATATATTATGTTATTCGTCGTGAATAATACTAAGTCTTTGTGCTTTATTACGAGTCAAATGTTTTACATCCAGTTGTATACTTATATATTATTTCTGCAGATCTCGCTACTGGAGCCGACCTACATCACTACAAAAAAAATTATCGTTCGCTAAGTAGTGCTGATTAGTTGCTAATCCGCTTAGCGACGAATAAAAAGTCGTCTCTGAATTGCGTCTCTAAATAGTTTGGCTACGAATAAACTAACTCGTCTCTAATTCACAACGGATTAGGGACAGATAAAAGGTTCACCAAGGTCAAATTGCTTAGAGACGGATAAGTTTATCGTCTCTACATTGGTTGACTTCAGTCAACAAATAAGTTTATTGTGGACTGAGTCAACAGATTTAAAGACGAATAAACTTATCCAGTGTTAAATTGAATTTCTTTTCATTTTTTGTTGATGCCTCCATTTCTGCATTTCATTCCAGACATGTTTCACAACTTTTTCACAATAATATATGATAATGAACCCAAAAAATAAAACATTATACTGAAAACTCGAAAATGGTTCGACAAACACAAAGTAACATCGATAACCAGTAGTAACAAAGTATTCATATGTTCTTAAAATGCAAGTAACAAGTAACATCATAACAATGTATCAGAATCACAGTGAATGTAACAAAGTCTAAGGAGGAGTCGGTACAAACTTGTCCTTCACAATATTGTAGAGCTTGGCCATAATTTCTTGGGGACAGGTTGTACGGAGTGAGCATTACTGACAAACATGAGTACTTCCGGTGAGTCTGTTGGGCGCCCCATTCTACCCTTTATTTCATGCTAGACTTAGTTTATTACACCATCAAAACACATGATAGTGGACCCCACACATATGGGACCCACATGTATGTGTCTTGGTGGTGTAATAGACTAATCTAGCATCTCATAAACCCCATTCTACGCTCTTCACCTTTTGGAATTACTCTATCCTTGTATCATTGCATACATCTTCAAACGAGGACCTAGAGAGAAGTACTACATGTTTTATGTGAGAGAGGTTCTTCTTTTGTCGTTTCATTGCAGCCCCCTCCTTGTAACGAATGCGTCGTTCCTTCCCATAGTGTTGCAGTTCAGTAGATCTACATCCTCCCCCCCCCCCCATAGATTATGCACATATCTGGACAACAATCGATCTTCTCCTTAGGCAACCCCAAACCCCGAATCTTCTTCTGGGCTTGGTAAAAGTTAGTTGGAACAAGGTTTGATTGAGGCATAACCTCCTTGAAAAGTTCTAACCAACTATTGAAGTACTATTCAGATTGGACACCCTCAGCCTTACAACTCATCATCCTAGCCACCAAAGACAACTCGGTCATAGGGATCCCCGCAAAAATACGCTTCTTCACCGATTCCAACATGTTATAGAACTCCTACCTCGTTATTCGGTGGCTCCTCAACGACAACCTCCGTACTACTGTTCACAATTTCTGGACCTCCAACATTAAACACCATTTCTTCCATTTGGTGATCCCTAGCATCAGATGTAGCATCATTTGCTTGGCTACTACACTTCACATTTCGGTCCTTTATTTTTCTATGTTTTTCGATGCTCCCATAATCAAAGAACGGTGTTGCTTTATCTCCATGATGATTCCGTACCTCATACTAAGGCACGAACCCTTTACTTTTCAAGTGCTCCACAACCGTTTTAGGAGCCAAATATGATATGTTTCTACATTTCTTAGCATTGCAAGGACAATTCATCAACCCACTCTCCTCAAACAATGAGTTTGTGTAAGTTCAATGTAATATTTTTTGACTAATTACATTGCTAATACCACCTAGTAATAGGCAAGAGTTCATGATAAGATCAAAGGGCAAAAACTACTAGGTTAATTAGGGTTTAAGTGTGTCACAAAAATCTAGTTGTGCATTCATTTGCTCGGGATGGGGTCATTAGTACCCTTCCGCAGTTAAGTTTTGGACTCGTATCATAGTTGGAAATACAAGTACAGATTTGCCCATGAAGAAAAAAATGGAAAAGACATCAATAGTAACACCAGGGCTTCACCAGAGAATTAAACAAAATTGCTCTATGTTGGTAATGAAGCAGAATCAGTGGCTCAAAAGAATATAAGAGGGATCCTCCTATAAGTTGTGGTTAACTTTATACAAATGCTAATGATCAATCATAATACTTCTTTTTCAAGTTTTAGTACAGCCATAAACGCTTCTTGGGGCACATCAACTTTACCAATTGCCTTCATTCTTTTCTTTCCCTCGGCCTGATATCACATTACCATAACAAACCAACATTAATCAACCATCCAGGCTCAACGTAAACACTTACTGTGCACAATTTGGCAGCCATTTGGCAGACAGGTAATTTGAGAAAGTAGACAGATCACATGAACTACTAAAGAAAAAGAATGTGTCAAAATGGTCTAATAGGCTAGTTAGTAGTTCTTTTCCAACAAGACTCGTGTTTTTACTAGTGAAGGTTAGAAAATTGTCACTTATTCCTATAGGGGGTTATGGCAAGAAAGTGAAAGTAAGACAAACTTCGATAATCATAAGACACATTCCTTGGAGTTTCCTGGGTTGATCACACAAGGATGGAAAAGACACCAAAACAATGATTTAATGTGGGGTTGTAGAAATAATTGGGTTATTCAGCTAACAAATTAAAAGGGTGTGGTGAATGTTCTGGACCACACATTTGACAATATACGAGGGGTCTGGAGCAAATTTATCAAAAGAATGTACCTGTTTCTTCAGCAATTTCTTTTTCCTTGTGATGTCTCCACCTATGCAATTGATCATGGTCTGATTAAGCATAATTCGGAAAGGGGAGACAGCATAATAGTCATTTCATATTCCTACATGGCTTATTAAAGACAGAACCAAGTTGCTAAAGTACGCAATATAGTGGAGCACAGTATAGCAGAACCTTCTCTTTCAAGAAGCAGTGTTCTCCAGAAACACGAGTGAGACCATAAAAATACATAAACACCTGGCAGAACATCTATCAAAATTATCCATATGTTCTACACTCAGGGAAGTAATCTTACCGTAGCATTTGGCGAGAACATCCTTCCTGATAGCCGATAGAGCTTCACTAGCAATCACTTTGGCACCTATGCATGCCTGGCAAAGGCACAATACAATTAATTTGATATTAGAGTATGATAACTACGGAAGAAGCCGAATGCATCAGCTGTATCTGTCAGTTTATGAGAGCTTACTATTTGGGGTGAAACGGATTCCATAAAAACAAATATCATCCAACATAAAGGTGTATAAAGAAGGAAAGAAGTTTTATTTTCATAAAAGAAATGGAAGAACATTTATGCTAATAATCAAGATCTATGGTTGCATGATGTGAACTCAAAAAACTCTCCTCATTAATGCTAGAAGAAGATTGCTCTCTTACCTGGATGGGTATTTTAAACATTTGTCTTGGTATTAATTCCTTTAGTTTTTGCGTCAAGGCCCTTCCAACACCATAAGCCTGAGAGAGGTGCCATATATTAAAGGAGTACAATACACTCAAATGTAGCAGCTAGAAATCCCAAGTGCTTGTAAACAAACCCAAAAAATTTACATGTGCTTAGCAGCTAGCCAAAGTCCAAAACCAATTATCAACATGGACATACAATTATGTTCCTGACAAGTAACCAAACCAGTATTTTACAATCTACATGTTTTATAACTTGGGAATTCAAAGATTTAAAACATGGAAACACTATCCATAAACTGGAACACAAGGATAGACTAGAAAATGTATCTTTGAGTTAGCATATGGATTATCTAAAACCAAGGATCTAAAAAAACTTGTACTTGGCAACCATTGTCATAAGCGTAAAACTTAAAGGGAAGATAACTACAATTGAATAACTTACTACATGTTCCCTCATTCGTGAAAACTGAATCTCATTAAGTTAATGCTAATGCGTATACAGAATACAGTGGAAGTCAATCCCTAATTAACTTCAATTATAACTGGTTTTGATACTTACCTTGTCCTTATGGACAATCGTTGATAATGGCTCGACCGGATCGCCATTAATTTGAATATCAAGCTTTATTAAGTCGCTTTCTTTGTACCTGCCACAAACATTTATCCACATTTATCAAGCTTTAATCTGAATATAAATTTCTGAAATTTTGGAATTTCATACTGATAGAAGGCTTCCATCTAATCTGGCCTCTTTAAACCCAATAAACATAAATTAGTTCACAAATGAAACAAGAAAAAAAAAAAAAAAGTTGCACAGTTGTAAGAAAAATAATTGATTACACAAATAACTACAGAATCAATATGTAAGTGACCATTCCAAAATAGCAATTGTCCACAAAAACATTGCCGATATAAAAAGGATAATTAAGCACTGAAGTTTTACTTTCCACTCTTGAATTGAAGTCAAAAGTTCATGTAATTACCCGATGAGTGAATACTCCATGCTCGCATAGCCTTTACTCCTTGACTTTAGCTGATCAAAAAAGTCCCCCACCATCTAGAAACAAGTCACAGAACATCCATAATGTAAGCAAGAGGTCTAAATTGAATTAAAACTTTCAATTGCCGATACAAGGATAAATAGTTACTTCAGCAGCACAGAGGGGTATACCTCAGAGGGATATAATGTAAGCAAGAGGTCTAAATTGAATTAAAACTTTCAATTGCCAATACAAGGATAAATAGTTACTTCAGCAGCACAGAGGAATATACCTCAGCCAGGGGTAACTCATAGGTGAGTGATGCTCTGTTCTCAGTAATGAATGTTAATCCTTTGAATTCTCCTCTACGGTCCTGAGCAAGTTCCATCAGTGCACCAATGTAGTCCTTTGGGGCGAGCATTTCAATCTGCAGAGACAAGAAAAGCTTTATTTACATGATACAAGTGGGTGAAAAGACATGATCCCAAATTTTCAGGCAAAACAAACCTTAACCATTGGCTCCTCAATTGATCTTCTGATTCCAGGTTCAGGAAGTAAGGATGGATTTGAACATTGAACCTAGATCAAAACAGTAAAACATTTTACATAAACAGTGTGCAAATAGTACCTTAAAAATTGAGAACATGAAGAATTATTGAGATGAAGGAAATCAATTATAAAAGAATATCAAACAAAATGAACTTAAAAGCTAGACATCATTGTCTAGATTGTCCAAGTAGCAAATCAAGAAGCAGATAGAAAAGAACTTAAAGCAAGCAACACATGTCGATAATTGGATTTGGGATAATTGTTTAATAAAAGCTATAGTTTGATAAATCAGAAAGCTTGAAGGCTAGTCTCAATCTTTAAAGTTTAAACCAAAGCCTAGTAAACGAACTCACAAGGGAAACCGAAAGAAAATTATACAGGCTCTACTTCAAACGAAAGTTGTTTCAAATTCAAAGTTGACCCAACTGGCTCCGTGGTCTGCTAGATAACCTTTAGGTGGCCTCTTTGGAGATATTCAAATTATACAGCTGCATCACAATTCAATGCATTGACAAAGCAAATGCAGTTAACTGAGATCACCTGCCTGGAACTTCATTTTTGGGGTTGGGTTGGGTGCCTTGGGGCCAGGGGGTTGTGATTTGAAGTGTATGTATATGGATGGTGAGATATGAATAAGGGTCCAAGAACTCCACAAACTAGATGAGGTTATTTTTGTGTAACAAATTGAGTTTCATAAAATATTAGCTAAGTTTGGCCTATCATAGGAATGTTATTAACCTTAGTTTTTCTTTTAGGTGTTGGTATACTCTTTGAAATTAATGAAAACAAGCACTACCGAGCATTATATGGCATTAGACATTGTCTCTCAATTGGAGTGAATAAGTAAATTTCTAATTCCTCGGGCAATATGCTATCACTAGGCCTAAGTTTACCATAGCTTGGATTAAAGAAATCCTCGAGAGTGAATCCAACTTGCTCGAGGCTTGTAGCAGACTATAATCCAACCTGCTCAAGGCTTGTAGCAGACTGCAATAACTCGTTATACATCTTAATGTTTACACCCAACCTCCTCCTAGCTGTTTGACATATTGTCGCAGCAAAAAGGATGAGGGATTCAATTTCAAAAACATCACATCCATACAAATGTATCACCTTGAAAATAATCAAATGTGAACTATATTTACTGTTACTTAATGCACGTGCAAAACAATGTTCGATAACTTCAGCATTCAAAATTAATGTCTAAACGGCAGACCAGTGAGGAATCATGAACATAAAGTTATTGTACTATATCATATATAGGATGTGTAGGGGAATTACAGTATCACCGTTTACACAATGCACTCTGTAAACCACACTTGGTGCCGTGGTTATGAGACTCAAATTGTATTCGCGTTCCAGTCTTTCCTGTAGAATTAAAAATATATATAGATCACTAAGTTTAAGACCTAAAATTAACCACAGCAAAACTTGAGATTTCAAACTTCTTATACCTGAACGATTTCCATATGAAGCAGACCTAGGAAACCACATCGAAATCCAAATCCCATTGCACTTGAGGTCTCAGGTTCAAACTGTGAAATATAGATATAAAATATAAACACAAGGAAAGTTTTTCATGAGTTATTATTTTATTTAGATATGAATAAATCAGCAACATGATTGAGCTATTTAGACTAAATCATAGCTAAATAAAACACATGAAAAACTTATACCGAACATATATATCAGAAAAACTTCCACATACATTCCCAAAAAAAAAAAAAAACGGAGCAATACAAACACCACAGTCCACACCAAATTTCACACACAGAAGAAATGTAGTATCCAATATTGGCATATTTTCGTAAAGTTGTTGTGTGCAAATGTTGCATTTCATGATCCTAAATCTATCTCGAGCATCTTCATGGAGGAGAGGAAATTACCAGCCTGCTACTCATTGTGTCTCTTGCAATAAACTTATAATTATATCATTACTTTTATTTCCTGCTTGCATACTTCAATATAAAAAGACACGGCAATTTGATTACAAGAAAAATGGCTGCCATCTGTTCCATTAATCAGTTATATGTTATGAGTCGTGAGTTATATTTATAACTCCTCTTGAATATTAGCAAAATCATATCTTTTTTCAGTAGTGATTCCTCCACTTGTACTTCCATCCAAGGTGCCTATACAAATATAACCATTGTAAGATAACATACCTTTAAAGCAGCATCGTTCAGCTGCAACTTCTCTAAGGCATCACGCAGTTCATGATATCTACAAGGTGATAAAGAACCATTATGCTACCGAGATCATTCAAATTCATATTAACCATTTCTGCATTTTAGGTAAAATAAAACTGAAAGATAAGAGAAATACTGGTCAGCATCAAGGGGAAAGAGGCCACAGAAAACCATTGGAGTGGCCTCCTTGTATCCTGGCAGCGATTCTTCTGCTTTTCTACTGTAGTGAGTTATCGTGTCACCAACCCTAGCATCTGCCACTGATTTTATAGATGCTGAAAGGTAACCGACCTGGAAACCAAATATCCATTACTATTTGCCAAAGAACACGGGTGCACACTCACACACACTCACCAAAAAAGAAGCCCAGACTGTGAGCACGCTTGCACACACCAAAAGTTGGGGCGGGGGGGGGGGGAATGAAACCAAGAAGACAAAGGAAATAGAAAAAGGTACTCTCGGTCAATAGATTAAGCAATTTATCTAACACCATGAACGCATAAAAAAAAAATCAAGAGAAATGATAATAGATTTTGAAGTATACAAGTATAGAAAACCAGCAAACAGTAAACAAATGTAGAGGATTACAAGTAAAACTGGCAGATAGATTGGTAAAGGAATGGATATGTTGATAAACAACGTAAGAAGATCATTTGTTATCATACAAGACCAGGTCAGATAAACATTTCTACCTCTCCAGCATACAATTCATCAACCTGCAACTGACTGGGAGATAGAACTCCAATTTCATCAGCATAATAATCCTGCATACGAAGTTTGGAGATGAGCAATCTGGCATCATGTGTGCAAACTTTCAGAATCTAAGCGTTCAAATTTGATGTTTGATAAAGAAACATAGTACAAAGCCATATTTATGTATTAATCACTATAGAGGAACTATGAAATTAATATCAAGAACAACCAAGACATGCTTATATCAAATCAGAGGGTGCAGTTAAGCAGCTAAAGTCACCAGCGCTTAAGCCCCTCAATAATAGAACATTAAATAAACAATGGGTTCACTGATTAGACATAAGTTCATAGCTTATACCTTCTTACTTGCCATAAACATGACTCGGTCACCTTTTCTTATAGTCCCATCAATAATTCGAAAATATACAATCACACCTCGGTATGGATCATAGTAACTGTAACACAGATCAAAACATAAGAAAACAGTTGAGTGATATTAGTTTAGCATCAAGAAAAAAGGCAGACGAAGCATGAAACACAGTATTGATGCACTGTTGATTTTTATTTCATAATCTCTAATTAATTTACATGGGAAGATCTCATCGCTGATTTTTGTGTACTAGTAAGCTTAGATAGGTAGTTGGATTCGCTATCTATGAGACTGCCCTTTGATCTTGATCAATAAAATCCCACCACCCCCCATATCATTGTTTCTGATACAATTGAATCATGCAACTTTCTGCAAATGGCAAGACCCACTTCTCAAGTATTAGAAGTACTTATTATCTACAGGACCAAATGTTTCATGAAAAAAGACTTAAACACAAGGAATTTTGAGATCTATAAAAATGTTAGACGAATACAAATACCCCCTCCGTACCACACCAAATGTTTCATATTTCATTTAAAATGTCCCAATTCTGCTTTGGGCAAATTGTAAACCCCATGTGCACTCAACATTTGGAGGCACATACTACAAATCCACTTTATTCCGACTACTTTTACATTACACCTTGATCTCTGTGCCCAAAACCAAAGCGGACATTTGATGCGGGATGGGACAATATTAAACAAGAAGAGAGTTACAAATTAATATGCATTGAAGATAATAGTAAATGGCCTACATCAAGTCATGTCTTTTCACTACTTCCTGACAAACACGTGTGTGGACAATACATAATGTTTAATTAATTTTGTATGCATGCAATAATATGTACTTAAAAAAGCACGCACATAAAGGTATTTGACCAATGTACCTAAATCAGATACCTATCAAATATTAGAGCCCTCAAGGGCCCATCTGCAGTATTCTGAGGTGGAGGGATCTTTTGAACAATTGCAGTTAGGATCTCGGGTATTCCTATTCCTTCCTACAGAATAAACGCAACTGCTTAATATCCACCTAAAATATTCATGTATACACATAATATATATACATATATAAGCACTTCTGTCGGACAATTTAAAAGAAGAAGAAATATGGCATGTATGTAAACGGGCATTAGAAAAGAGAAAGAGAACAAACCTTTGCCGAGCAATAAATTGCATCGCTACAATCCAGACCAATTACCTAAGAAAAGAATAATATCAGAACAGATGATGCACTCTTAGCAGTTGGAATGAATTCTGTTTCATGAGATAATTGAGGAAACACATTGGCTAAGTGCACTTCTATTTTAGAAAAGTTAATATTAAGATTTCAAAATACTACACACTGCATTTGCCAATAGAATGCAAATGAAATACTGCCATAAAAATGGAAATGGGAAGAAAGTAGCAAGCCAAAACAAATCATTAAATTTACTCTTAAATGTTACCGAAATCCCTGGTAAAACATCGAGTATGTTAAACTTTTGTTCTCAAGGGATCTACATAAACCAACCTCTTCTATTTCTCGGCAAACACGTTCGGGCTCAGCACCTGGAAGATCAATCTTGTTCAGAACCTGCATAGGAAGACTCAGTGTGAATAACTATTACTGGTGGAAATTATATTCTCATTGGAACAGTTTAATACTTTAATCTCTTTATGAGCTTCTGTGCTCTTTTTCTTTCCACTTATGGTGATAAAAGTTTCGCCCGTTTGCTTCACCTATCTGATTTCGTTCACATCTATTTTTACTGAATTGGATTGATATTAATAAATATAACACACATTTTAAAGTCTATTTCAAATAATGATAGGGAAAGCATCAGAGGTGGACGAGTCACAAAACTTACAGGAATGATCTCAAGATTGTTTTCCAATGCCAAATACACATTAGCCAATGTCTGGGCCTCCACCCCCTAAAGAACAAGGCGCAACTTATTTAAGACACATGTGCTAATGATATTCAAACAATGAGTCCATTGAGTCAAATCATGAACAGACACGATTATATTTTAGCTCAATTACGTCTTTAGGGAAAGGTGTGACTTTGTGTTGGATATGTTTAACGTAGAATGAGATTAGCACAGTACCTGGGAGGCATCTACAACAAGGAGAGCACCCTCACATGCAGCAAGAGAGCGTGAAACCTAAAAATGTTTACAAATGATACGTTATCAATATATATAAAGTCAACATGCACTCAAAAATATCTCAGGCTTATCTTTGCCCTCTGGTGTATAATTTATAAGATAATGGACCTGCATGGTAAAAATACATAACCTACAAACCTTGACTTGACAACATTTCTCATCTCGGTAACAACTATTAGGCCATGACTTTCAGGCCATTTACTTAAATCTAACAGGCGATTGAGATGGAACATATAACATGAATCCAGCATAACCCATCATAGGGAAATTGTTCCGTTAATTGTTTTGCTCATCTCCGGTTATCAATGAAAGAATTACTTACAAATAATCTACAAAAATATTGAAAATTGTTGAAATAAGAAAAAATAAAAATAGAACGATAATTCTTGGAAACCACCATCAGAATACCTCATATGAGAAGTCAACATGGCCAGGTGTATCAATAAGATTCAAGCAGTATGGTTCATTTTTGTACACGAACCGCATCCTTGCAGCCTGAGAACAAATTACACCATTTGGTAACTTGTTAAGATTAACAAAAAAAAAAAAAAAAAAAAAAAAACCTTTTTCGTCGACATGGAGGTCAAGAAGATTTAACATTTACAACTTACTCTTTGACATCTAGAACAAGCAATTGAGAGAATTTTGGCAAAAATGTAACATACACTTCTTGTTTCAGAAGTGAGAAGACTAATGATATTCAAATCGTTGACAAACAGAAAGGTACTATCCCAAGAAACTGACTGACATAGTTCTGGAACAAATTCTCTCTGCAAGCTATCTGTGGACGGGGTCTTAGTGCTTGTTTTACATATTCATTTTAGTGCTTAACTCATGATTCGTGCCTAACAAAGCCCATAGTAATGGTCAGGCTAGTGAGGGGAGCCTTTGTTTCCCAGGTCAGTACTTTAAGCAGCAATTTCTGCAATCTACGATGGCTACAGCCATATTTGGACCAAATTCTTTCCGACTGCATATAGTTATATATTTCATATTCAGCAATACATATCAAAGTCTACAACATTCATTAAATCATACAGATACAGAGGCATAGAGCTCAATTTGGCAATGCACAAAACCTTTTAACACGAACCTGTAATTTAATTGTGATGCCTCTTTCTCTCTCCAAGTCCATGTTATCAAGAAACTGTTCCTTCATATCTCTATTCTCCACCGTGCCAGTCATCTGTAACAGTTTATCAGCCAGTGTAGACTTCCCATGATCTATATGCGCGATAATGCTGAAATTCCTTATATTCGACCACGGCACCTACAAGATATATAACACACATATATTCATTCACTAGAGAATAAACAGCTCCTATCCCTTAACATACTCCATCTTTCCCTAGATGTTTGTATAATATAACTTCTAAAATTAATTTTTTCGTAATCAATTATATGTGAGGTCAAATCGGACATAAAAAAGTCAACAAAAACTAAGTGTAAACCTATTAAGTTTACGGAGGAAGTATTATATTACTCGATACGCGCCTTACAACTTACTGCCTCTATTTCCACTCTCTAACTCTTCAAACTCCAAACAAGTTCAAATTCAAACACAACAAATTCAATTCAGTTCACAAAAATAAGAGAGAGAGTCAGCGATTGGACCTTCTGGAGACGGTTTCGGCCATCGCGAGCTGCAAATTCCATGTCAGTAGCAGAAGTACCGGTGCCAGCGGCCTGGCAACAAACACCGGCGGTACAACGTCGTCGCAGGTGAAATCTACCGAGTTTACGATTGGATTGGTGATTGATTCCACCGAATTGAAGTTTGAATGTATTAGGACCTAAAGTGCGACGCTGAGTTGAGAAATTGGGGCGGTTCTCAGTGTTGGGAGATAAGGCGAGCTTGAGTCGACAGAATTCTGAGGTTACCGCCATTTTATTCTTCTATAGGATTACGCGGAGCGATAGGTTGTTTTCCGGTGGTGTTAGAACTTAGAAGTTTGTAGGAATCTGTGGGTGAATTTCTGCCATTGTTGGAGCTTCGGTTGGGTCTGTTTACAGCCACCGGTTAACGGCTATGTAGTAAGTAGTATTAAGGCTGATGCTATCCAATCGCTTTGAGTAAATTCTCAAAAAGATCAATTGGATAGTGGTGAAGAAAGGGTCCATATTTGATATTCCTAAGGTAATTATACCACGGATCCAAATGTAAATGATCCGAAACCAATCAATTTTTTTTTTAAACAGAAACATAACATAAATAAAAGTCGATGACCATTCTGTCGAAGGATGGTACCGTACGAGGTCATACTTCGAATCTATCTTTAGTTACATCATCAAATAACCAAGCCTGGCAAAAATCGGAAACTTGCATGGAAAATCGGAAATCCTAATGCCCCGTTTGGTTGGGGTGCGCATTGACCACGCATTAAAGTTCATAAGTTGAGGTGCACATTTGGTCCAACTTAAGTTGTATTAAAACCGGTGAGGGAACCTTGATACCCACGGTTTGTTTTTTCATTTTCTGGGGTGTGTTTCTGGTGTGTTTGGACCAAATTTTTCATAAAATTTACACCGTTTGGTTTGAAGGTGTAGATGGGTCAGCCCAGTAATTAAGTAGTCAAAGCCCAAATAAAATACATTTCCCCTACCTCACTCGTCTGTTTGGTTCTTTTTCTGTGTGAGTTTTCCGTTTAAACGTAAGAATAAGCAGTAACTGCCGGCGAAGAAGTGGATAGTCGTTATAACCGAAAAATCGAAGCAGGGCAATTGATGATGCAATTCGAAGAAGAACTATTGGATTCAAGATTTCTGTAGGCTGCTTATATGCGAATTTGGCTCTGCTAATTGGTATGTTTTTTGCTGTTTCTTTTCAATTCCTCTTTAAATTCTATGAATTTAGGAATTGAAATTCGCGTGTTTGTAGTGTTAAATGCTCAATCTGGATTTTTAGTTGAGTGTCATACAGTTGTAGGAGCCCTAACTTGCTTGAATAAAACATAGATGCTTACACTGTGCATTGTTGTTACAATGAAAGGCGGACTTAAATGGGTACATAACTGGTAATTAAGGACGGATCATCGTATGATTTATGTGTTCACTTCCTAATGAACTTATCCATAATTGATTTTACGCCAGTAGTGTAACTCTTTTTCATGGCATTTCTTTTGTCTGCTTCTGTTGGTTTATCATCTTCAAATGCAATCTTCTTCTTCGCTTTCCCGTTGCTGCTACCCTCACCAGTAGTCACATTGCACATTTGGATCAGTGGTGGGTCTATTTCTAGGACACGGGCTATAAAATCGGGGGACATTGGAGGGTATGGTGTTCCATGATCAAGTGACCACAAAGGTTCCACTTTTGGGGTGGGAGGTAACAATATATCTCTATTGACAGCAATAGGGCTATTAGGGATACGAAATTCAGGTACCGGGAACTGGTCGAGATTGAAAGAAAATGGGATAATTGCAAGGTTGGTTTGTACTTGACTTGCAACAGGTTTCCAAGTTGCTTCAAAAAGTGCATTCCATCCTTCAAAGAGTATGATTAACTCTTTCCACAATGGTTCACCTATTTCAAAGTACCATTTTGCCTCTTTTTCTGTCTACACTTCAACAACATATAATCAACAAAGAATTCCACGAACTTGCTGAAGTTTACATATTGAAAAAAAAAAAAAGACAAATGATTCAATTTAGTTTAATACCTGCAAAGCCTCGCTCCATATATCTGGATCAGCATTGAATCTATGCTCCTCCTCATCCCATTTCATGCCAGTTTTGTTTAGTAGCATCTTGAAAACATTGTGTCGTTGATTGACTTTTCCTACAACCACTTTGATATCTTCTATTTGATGAGTAGTGCCAACAGCAAAAGCCAGTTTCTCCTGTGCAATGTGATATGCTCGATCAACAACATGTGGCCATTCCCAGACCCCATCATATGCAAGATCACACAGGTGGTTGATAAGGCTCCTTACATGGTCCTTTGGAAAGGATGGATCATAAAAAGCTCTGTCCTGTTCCACCTCTGTGATAGGAACAAGACTCATTTTTCTTTTGGTGGATAGTGTGTTTTTAAGTTGCTTTTAAGACTTTAGTGGAACTGCTGTGGAAGAAATTGTTCACAGCCTAAGGTAAATATATAGGGTACAATTGTGCTAGGGTTAAGTAAGGAGTTAGATATACTCTAATATTAGACCTAGCACACTGTTTCAGTTTAGGGAGCCATTTGACTAGTCATACTTTTTAAATAATTGATGGCAGGACTAATGACACACTTTTAATGGGATCTGTTGAGCAATGCATTCTGACTTCCCTTATGAGATATAACAATCTGTAACTGTATTATACAAGCTATGTTATCAGCAACATTCATGAAAATATGGTAGAGCCTTCATTTATTTTAATATTGCCTCAGTGAGCTGATTTAATTTTCCTTGTATGAATTGCTCTGTACATCTGTGACTTAGTGAATGGAAAATCTATATACCTTGCTTATGTCTATGTAAATACAGCCTTTCATTCTGTCATAAGAGGAGCAGGCATACATTTAGATGATATATGTATTGAATGTATTTTACCAACTCACCTTTGTTGTTTATTGTGTGCTGCCTCTTTATGAAACCTGTGTGCAATGATATTAATTTTAAAGATCTGTCTTTCCTTATTTGATCATCTTATAAATTGTGTATTTGGTACTCTTCTTAATGGAGGCAGAAATTTGAAACCTAAAATGAAATAAATTTAAAGTATTTTAACATTCACCAACCATTCTTTTATATGATAAATGCTTTTCTTTTGGGCAATAGGTTATAAAACCTGAGTGTTTGTAAGATAAATTTAGACCACCACAACTCATTTACTGCAAACCTAAATACCAAATATTAAGCAATGGCTTCCTCAAGTGAGTCTGCTTCAAATCTTGCTGACTTGAACCAGCGGGTTGGGCGTGCTGATGCCCCGTTCAATGGCAGGCTTTGTCATTGCAAACTCATACCTAGACCGATGTATGCATTCACAGCTGGAAGGATTGGTAGGCGTTTCCTGGCGTGCCCTAAGCCTTCAGGCCACCAGTGCGACTACTTTGACTGGCTTGATGTTGTCATGACCCCGAAGGAGCTGGAATTCGGCAACATAGTCTACAACAAGCTGAAGAAGGAGAAGGCTCAGAATGAGGCACTCCAGGCTCAACTGCACACCATGATGATTGAGAGACAATCAGTTGCTTCCGCCAACAAGGAATTGCAGATGAAATTGAAGGTCTTGGAAGAGCTTAAGATGAATAGGGGTCCTAGTGTGCTTCTCGAATTTCTTGTTGCTACCGTGTTGTGCATCGCGTGGTTCACGAACAAGGAATAATCAAAATGAAGTTTTTAGATTCTAGATGTCTTTGTGCTAGTTTAATCTTGTATTTCAATGCGTACTTTTGTATGAGTGCCGATTTCCTCTTCGGAGTGTTCTTATTTTCATGTTAACTTCGTTAAGTTATGGATCAATTAGAATTTATGTCCATTTTCTTGCTTAAAACATGTTCATGGAAACAGGTTACTGCCTTATAAAATTAAGGAAACAAAAGAGACAGCAGATAACATAATTTCTATAAATATGTTAATTACATATAATCATATTAAAAAGGTGTATTGGAGTAGAAATGAAAAAGTTGGTCTATTTAATTGGTAATGAAAAAGTTGTTAATTGGTAGATAAATGTTTCATGTGTTCACCTTTTACATATTAAGTATGATTAATTTTTTTTTTAAAGTAAATACAGAATCATTATATACGAAAGTTTTTTGTTCAGCCTTCACTAGTTCATTTCCCTTTTGTATATTTCTTCAGTGTAATCTGCATCCATGGAATTTGCTGGATAGAACTTCGGCCAAGACTATGAACAGAGTTTTGATGAGTACGGTCATCCAATGTTGGGCAATAGTTCAGGACCTGAAAAATTTGACATACCACCAGGTTGGAAGTTGAACAGATTGAGTAAACACCTTTTTTACCTCATTGCTAATTTTGATTTTTGAAGATTGATTATTGTCAACATGATATAGTTACTTACATACTATAAGTCCCGAATGACATTTTGATTAGTTGTTAAATTTATCAGTTGATTATTAAATTTGAACCATAATTATCACTTGTCTGCTGAAAGAATAGTGTATGCTCAAATCTGTTTGATTTGCATTTCAGTAAATTGTAGTTTGAAAAACCAAATCAATGAACATTGTTTACATTCGTAACGTAATAAGAATATAAGCGATCATAATTTTTGTTTGATGTTAAAAAAAATCAGTTTGAAATAACAATTTTTTTTAAAAGTGTTCTGCTCTTGTGCTTTAAAAACAGAGAGGCTTCCGCATCACTCTTTGATTGAGATGTGGGGAGGAGGGAGGTTTTATGTTAGAGACAATTTGCTTCAGTACTCTGGTGGAGAATTTAAATACATTCACAATTGTGACGTCAGAAAGTTTGACATTTGGGATTTGTTTGGTGCTGCTACAAAGTGTGGTTTCAAGACTGGGATTCCAACAATGGCTTGGTTTGTTCATCCACACGGAGATGACTTGGTTCCCCTAGAAAGTGACGAGGACGTGAAACATATGTTTTATGTGGGAAACAACTACTGCCGCCCAAGCGTTAAGGTTTATACTCAGGACACTTATTTACAAGTGTACCCTGATAGACCTTTACACGACTTGTACTTGATACCAAGAATCGTTCCTGATGTTGCTAGAGCTGGTAACATTGAACTGTGCACTAAGAATGTGGATGAAAAGCTTAAGGAGATGGAATCGTGGACTTTCGAAGAAAAAGGGTTGAAAGAAAAGCTTGGTTTGACGTGGTATGTTTCTAAACACATGGATCTAGAACCAGCTTGCAAGAATCCCGAGATCAACCTACGTCCATTGGCAATTAGGGGTTTGAGTGAGAGGGAGATGCTAATCGAGGATGATTTTATTGGTGATTACCTAGAGCTCGATGAAGATGATTTATAAGTTCGTAAGTTGTTCAACCTTAACTAATAACTGTTTGTTGTTCTTCACAGCTTTTGCTATTTCTTTCGTAATTTTTTTATTTTTGAAAACTTCTGACTATCTAAATTATGAATGTATTGCATCGTACAGACTTTTAACTTTATATCAATAACTATTGTTGTAATACATTTTTATGTGATGGTCTATTTTGTTATGTACTAAATAGTTGGCAGAGTAATTCGTTGTTCGACTACTACAATATCTTCTTCACCATTTAGCAGATTGGCTTGTTTGTAGTTATATTATATGGTTGCCTTGATCAACAAATTAGATACAACCGCCCCTTTCATTTAAAATAAAATCTGGCATAATACAATACATGAACTAATTAGAAATTCGAAACATAGTACCAATAGATAAGATACTTAATACATAAGACTAAATAGGAGACCTAAAAAAGGCATATTAAGATAACCTCCGAAAAAGCTAATCCTTTTGGAGTTGGGGGTGGATTGTAACCGACGAAAAACTGATTGAGAGCCAAACTACTCCTCTCCCTTGGATTTCCTGTGATCACGGTAATCAAGACGGAAGGAGTACTCTCCTGTTGCTGCAGAAGTTTCACATTTGTTCTCCAAGTTTGCTGTTTCCACCACAGCAGTTGAATCTTCTTCATCTTCTGAATCCGGAACTTCTAGTGTTTTCCAGTATGAATCGTCAGAGCCTAGCGAAGCCAATTCAAGCCACGAGTCTGGAACTTCATGATGAGGCTGGACTGTTTTCCAGTATGGATCGTCAGAGTCCAGAGATGCAGTTTTCTCCCATCCACATGCAACATATTCTGTGTTGGTTGCATAATCTCCGTGCCAATACGACCATCCATCGAAAATACAAGCCAGTTCATCCCACATTGGATCACCTACCTCCTGATACCAAGCATGGCATGGATCTGCCTATAAATGTAATAAAAACAGATTTTCTAAGGCGTTGCAAGTATTAATTTTATTGGATATCAGTATGTACGCAAGCAAGTATTGTTGAAATGTTTACCTTCAATAGTTCCGCCAGACCTCTGGATCAGCACTTAGCTTGTTAGTCTCGCAGTTCCACTCAACTCCTTTAGTTGTTCTCAGCTTGGTGAAGGTCACATGACGCTTGTGCAGCAAGTTGATACCATCTCTTATCTGCTTGTCAGTGTAATCAAATGGCAACTCCGAGTTGATATAGGCACGAACAGCCTTGTACCCCTTATCAACTAAGCCAGGCCAAATCCAGTCTCCTGACTGGCAGAGCTCATTCAACTTTGAAGCTATGAGCTTCATATGAACCTCTGATATTGCCTCTCCACTCCCATACCAAGCCACTTGACGGTCAGTTTGAGTATTCGCCATTTGGACTCCAAAGTTTCAGTGTGTTGAAGTATGGTGATAAGTGAAATATTTGGAGTTGGTGTTGCTTAGTGACTTGTGAAAAATTGTAACAAGTATAGAGTATTTAAAGACCCCCTAGCTTTAGAAGCCTGTAATAACTATGAGATCACCTAACTACTATTAGTTTTACATTCTAATTATTTACTGATTACAGTGATTTAATGCATGTTTTATTACCTAATTGTAGTTCTTATTGATTTATTACCTAATTGTAGTTCTTATTGATTTAACTCAAGTTTCATTTTTTGTCAACTACAATTCGTACAACAATTGGTATACTTTTAATACTACACTTAATTTTTTTTTTCTGATCATATATCAATTCATATTGGAGTTGAATTGCAAATTAATTTCATACGTACGACATTCGAATATATATTTCGAACTTTAGTTAGTATGTTACGTTTTTTTAACTAGTCGATACGGTCGTCTTAGAAGTTTTGCCTTACTGACTTATAGACCAATTATATCTATTTTAAAGGTTACTAATAAATAATCAATGTAGGGATAAAGGTTTAGGATTTCTATGCAAATTTGAAGGGTTTAGATTAGACAAAATAAGATCAATGGCCAAGATTGCATCAGCGAAAAAGCTACTTTCTCTGTTTCTCCTCTCCAACACGCCTGAAACGGCTTCACAGCAATGAATACCGATTGTATTTATCAATGATCATCATGACCCTTCACACTAGCCTTAATAGAATGGTCTTTTCAAAGTCTACCTCATCTCTTTACATAATCAATGTGACTTACTATCATACCATTCAAGTGTAAATCTGTTTTACACCTTTCAGATTTAATAAACCGCAGGTTTCCTCTTTCTAGCAACAATCTATTTTAACAGAACTCTTGTTTCCCGGAATAGGTGTTTATGGATAAAGGAAAGCAGCTGATGCAAGGCAGTGGTGGTGGCAAAGGGAAGAGTGGTGGTGGCAAAGGGAAGGAGAAGGTTGGCTGTCCAGTAAAGCCAAGGACCATAAGAGGTGAGTATCATCTTATCTTCTTCCAACTACCAGCCTGAATATCATAAAAATCCTGCATGCTGCTGTATAATTCCCTCTTTGATGATAGATTGTTGTACAATCTAAATGTTATAGGGCTAGGAACCTAGAATTTATGTGAACAAAAAGCCATCACAATTTATTGGCATTGGTACATATTGACAGATTGTGTTGATTGTTTTGGTTTCTGATCTGGTACAGCATTAATTTATGGGAAACAAAATCGAGCCAAGGCATTCCAGCTAATACATAAAACTGGAAATATGAGTTCTCTGTTTGTGCAATATGTGACAAGACATCTCTTACTTCTTTATGGTCTTACTGAACATGATTTATGTGTTTTATTTTAAGTTATAAAATAATTCTAATATGATTACAGAAAAAAATAGCTAGTGAACTTAAAATCTCATTCTGTCTCATAAACAACATGGTGTATATTTCAGTTGTTTGTTGATATAAATTTTTTATTCTACAAAAAAATTGAATAACAAAATCACAATTAGTAAGTATGAAATTCATAGGAGCCAAAAATTGGGTAAGCAAGTTAACAGAGTTATTTATAAACCTCTGGCAAACTGCTGATTAACAGTGTAGGGCTCATCAGAATTTATCAGAAGGCAGGTTGATCAATTTAAAGTATGTATAACTTCTTATAAACAAGTATGTTAACTTGTGATTATCTTCTGGAAAAAAGGCTGGTTGATCAATTTAAAGTATTTTTTATCAGTATAACTTCTGATATTTCAATTGTATGGTTGGTTGCTGGTAGATAATTTGGTAAGCATGTTAACAGAGTTATTTATAAAGTTGTGGCAAACTACTGATCCATGTTTTGTTTCTGATAAGGTCCTCCTGTTGATCTGAAGACAATAATCCTGGTTGGTGGTGGAAGATGGAACGTGCACCCTATTAACAGATTGTTTTATTTTAATCCTAGAAAACAATATGTTCACTGCTGCGATCCGCAAACATTCAATATGACTGAACTGCTTCGAGCTATTTTACAATCTGTAGGTGATCGCATTGCTCCTAACTGGTTTTGGTATCACAAACATGGATGTGTATTCCCCTCTGGACTCAACTCAATCTAGAACAATGATGATGTTAGTAGAATGTGGGCTAATGTTGACGCTTTTCGTTCACGAGTAGCTGTTGTCTTCACTCAAGATAAGCTACTTGAAATTGACTCTACTTGGCAGAAAACTTTGTACCAAATTCCACAGTAAGTCCCAACCTTTGATCCAAACTTTAAGGTGTTTGAAATGTATGTTGAGGCAGCGCAGACAAATTGGATTGCAGATATGGCTGGACCGGCTGAACAATGGGAGCAAGTTACTACTGGTAAAACTTGGTACGTGTCTCCATGTCCGGTGCCAAAAGTTATTGGGGTTTGAATCATTCTAAACTTTTCATTTTAATCCATCAGAACTTGAATGGTTTTATTTTTTGAAATGACAATGATGTGATCATGCTATATTCTGATGATTTTGATTTTGTAAAAGACATAACGTAGTTTCCTGAATGTTGTTCCTTCTAAGAATGTTGACAAAAGTTTATATTTAATGTTGTACTTGAATGTTCAAATTGAGTGATTCATGTATTTAAAAATTTTATTAAGAAGTTCTGTTCTACTAATCTTCCTTATTTGATCAATATATCTTAACATCAAAATGCTTATCTCAAATATTATAGCTTAACAATAAAAATATAGTAGACATTATAATCTAATTGAACAGTCCAATCCCTTTCATTAAAATACCAAAATACAGCATAAGTGCAACTGCAAATACAAAGGACATAAAAAAAAACAAAGTACAAAAGTGAACTACTCAAGAACTCAAAAAAACAAAGTACGAACATCAGTTTAAAAGATACCTACTTAGTTGGTCAGATTAAGTAGGTGGGGATGGATTGTTTTAGATCAACCTAAAATACTAAAGTGAACTACTCCTCCGAATCTGTGTCATTTCCCTCCTCGATGATCTTGTTAGCCTCCTCGCGAATCTTAGCTTATTTCTTCTGCCTATTTGCCTCAACCTTGCGATTCCAGGTACCAGCAGACATCTCATGTAATGGACTGCTGGCACTTGATTCTCCAGGAGAACCAACAAAGTCCCAAATGATTTTCTTCCTCGCAACTTTCTTCTTCTCAGAGACCAAGCGTGACTTTTCCCACTCTGCAGATGTGATGAATGAGTATCCCGGAGAGCTGGAATCATGTGATGCAAAAAGCATGGGGCGCTGGTTGACAGGGGATGCAGCATGGACAACAATAAGAGCCAAAGAATTGACTGGAGCAAGAGGAGATGTTGGTGAGTTTGGTTCCGCAAGATCATAAGTGTCGGTTGGTTCCATGCTGGATTCTCCCTTGTTTGCATACGAATCAGGAG
Source organism: Plantago ovata (assembly GCA_028274465.1). Classification (NCBI taxonomy): domain Eukaryota; kingdom Viridiplantae; phylum Streptophyta; class Magnoliopsida; order Lamiales; family Plantaginaceae; genus Plantago; species Plantago ovata. The sequence continues at coordinate 41,473,481 of CM051457.1, read as the reverse complement.
CAAAGCCAAAACCAATACCCTCAAACAGGATGCCTAGGTCAATCCATAGGGGATCTCCAGCTGCCACGTACCAGAGAACACGTTTTTCCTTCTACAAAAACACACAAATATAATATTGTAAGGATTGCGAATGAAGTACCAACTTAGCAAAGCAAAAAGGATTTAATTAAGGAGATCAATATTAACCATACCACCATTAATCGCTCCCAGACACCGTCATCTGCCATGAACTTGTTTGTAGCAGGTGACCATAGGAGTTCATCTTCAGACCTCATAAAGGACATCACGTAATGTCTATCGTAGAGCATCTTGACAACCTTGACGATATCAGCTCTGTGGTAAACCACGTCAAACTTGCAATACAACTTGTTGATCATCTGGTCAATTGGCCACCACTTTTTCATTGGCCACTCCCAGGCAGCATGATCAATCTGGATTTTCTTGAGACCCTGGAGCAGAAACTCAACATGTTCCTTAGGGAACTTGGCATCATAGAACACCAAGTCCTGCTGGGCAATCGCAATAGCATTAGAGTGCTTCATTGCTCAATGAAACTGGACTCTGATGTGCAATTTGTTTGTGGAGCTCTTGCCTTTTTTAAGTTTACTTTCTTTTTCTGTATAAGTGGGGGATGGATTGTTCTATTTCAGCCATAGTTTGCCTTTTTATAGTGAAGTTCTAGATAATAGCTGGTTCAATCTGATATTAATGCTGTCCAACTAAATCAAATGTGAAATATTTTAAAAAACATATTGTATACAGCAGAGTTATAAATCTTTACATGTTAATTTCAAATTTACGTACTTCTAAAGTCAGTAATTTATAATTACATAAAGTTTGGTTATTACTCTAGTTTGGTTATTACTAAGAGTAGAAGATAGGATAGTATGGCCAAAAGTAGATCATTTCAGAACCTTGTATCCATATCTTTATTTCCGGTAGAAACCCAAGTAATGTTTACTAAACAGTTCTGCATTTTTGTGATATAGACTTATCTGTTCTTCTTACTTTGAGGTTTGTATTTAATATAGGACATTCATATCTCAAACCCAGCATGCCTGTCTAAAGTTGTCTATTTCGGAATGAATTGTGAAGCAGTGAAAATTTTTGAGCTGTACAAGAACTTCCTCATTCATGCTTGATTTCATTGCTGCATTAATTATTTGCACCAGATTGAACTGATATGATAAATATGATAAAGAAATTACATAGATTATATGATTCACATACCTTTCCAGCAGAAATGTTAAAATTAAAATTACACATAGTCCTGTTGGGTAGTTAAGAAACTTCCTCATCCATGCTTTAATTTCATTATGCATTCATAAATTATATACAATGCAAAGATATGTTGTCCTTAGATGAGGAAACAAATTTGGCGTGCATCTCACAGAATCATGATTATATTCAAATATAAATCCATGAAAAGTAAACAAGATTAAGAAATTGGCACCTTAGAACAAAGATTCTAATATAAAAGTACTTCGTAATATGGAACTTAATTGTAAAACTGAGCTACAACTAATGATCCATATTCTCAAACTTATAAATTCTCTCATGTAGTTGAAGTTCCTCCATCTCCGGAACTTATACATTCAGGGCTAACACTAGATCCTTCCTCATCCCTGGACTTCAGTTTTATGTCAAAAGGAATGCTGTCAGATGTATACTCACTTGACGCGCTATCACTCTTATCTGGTTGTCGCACCAGCGACCAACCCTCAAAGATGCTCGGTAGCTCTGCCCAGAAAGGCTCTCCGTGCTTAATGTACCATCCATACCGATCATCACTCTAGCAGTTAAACAAATATAAAACATTAAAGTAATTTCAACACTAAACTTGTATAATAAGAAAGTATCTCCCAAAGTAATGGTGTTGACTTTTTGGTTACCTTAATGATGTCGTCCCATATTTCTGGCTTAGCAGTTAGTGTGTTGGTAGAATGCTCCCACTTCATCCCATCACGACTTAGGAGATTGTTGAAGAGCACATGGCGTTTTTCCAGCATATCAACAACGACTTTCAACTGAGTACGTTTGTACGTGATACCAAGGTACTGGAAAATGTAACTTGAAACTTCATCATAAGCCATATCTGTTTTGTCTGGCCATTCCCAGATGCCGTCATCTGCAAGATCCTTCAGCTTCCTCACTATTAGCTGAACATGGCCCTTCGGAACCTTGCCTTCATACCAAGTTGTATCTTGCATCGACCATGGAGCAGTCATTGATGAGTACCTAAAAATAAGTAGTACTGTTTGAATTGAAAGACCTATGTTGTTGCTGTTTTTTACTTTTGTTGTTTCACGTTATAACTAAAAGGTGTATTAGTTATATAGAAAGAATAAAGGATTTTTTTAGAAAATATAGTGTGGTATATCTAAGTCTTGCTCGTAATTAGTAACTTTGAGGTGCATATTTTGAAGGGTGTTGAAAATTTACAACCTACAAAGTATGAGGTTAAGACTTGTAACTCGATGAAAACTGTTTGTTGTAATTTAATAGATGCTCTGCTGATTTAGTCTTGTTACTAAACAAAATATTGACACAAACAGGAGATATTACAAAATCATAGTAGGTCTAGTATATTCTCAGAATTACACAACAAGAGTTAACGAATTAAAATCCTCGTTAAACCAACAAAAAGCTGTGATGTGCAGCAAAGTAGATGGGTCGAATTCTGAACACAAGTTAAACCTGCCCAAAAGCTAGATATAACTCATCAACTACTCCTAAATTTCAGCAACCGGCATTTCAACAGCCCTCAACCGACGGCGGTACATCACATCTGTTATATTGTTGCGGAATTCACCAATCAGTTCTGTTAACAAAACCATGCATGTTGGGCTCCTCATAGTGAGGGATGTCAACAATCTTTTCATCATTTGGATAGGCGGGATGAAGCTCTGCTTCAACCCAGTCATCATCGGGTTCTTTGGTATGCATCAAGTTATGGATGAGGCAGCAAGCAAGTATGATTTTAAGTTGTTTATCATGTTTGTAACAACTAAGGCTCCCAGATCGAAGAACTGCAAATCGACGTTTTAGAAGTCCAAAAGCACGTCTGATGCTGGTAGTGGCTTCATTATGCTTCTCATTAAAGTACTCTTTTGGCTGGATATCAAGTGGACCACCAGGATCCTTCCTGCAGTTTGCTCCGTGATAAGGAGCCAAGAAACCGGGTGCATTTGCAAACTGGCTGTTCACCAAGTAGTAAGTGCCTGTCATTTAGTCACAAAGGACAATAATAATGCAATCAGCCTGAACAAGTTGATCAAAAATCAGAGAAATGACAAACAATTATTCAGTATACAAATTACTTCGCATCATCACATGAAATCAGTAAAGCAGCTAAGGATGTTCCAGTCACATGAAGATTTAATTTCAGACCCATAATGTGTTTATACTTATTGAACATTTATTGATATAAGTAATAAAATTGAAAAAAATAATGACATAACTATTAGAACATCCTGATTCAATAACCATATGACAATGGGGTGAGAATGACATCATTTATATCAAATAAGGAGGCATTATCATATTTCCTTTAAATCAGTCGTAAAATGCAATGTTAAAAGTACCTGTTTGAGGTTCAAGTATGTCATCTGCCCAAGTGCTTCCCTTAGTATATGCATTGGACCCCTGGATCCATCTAGACGAGTGTTCACGTATGTGAATCTTAGATCTTTCCCACATGCAGCCAGCAAATAGTCATTAGGTCCCATCCTCATGCCATCAACCACTCCAACACACCCCTGAGATATAAGAATAATTAATATCACATTCAGTAGTAAAATAACCAATTTAACAACCACATCATATAAAGTTCAATGTAAATGGTAAAGATAACCCAACCTGAAAGTGATACCAAGGATCATCCCTGCATTCAGAATTGACTGGTACAGGGCGTGCAAGTAGGAGCTCTCTCATTCCAACAACACAATCCAGAACCTCATTGAAAGACCTACCAACAGTAGAGGCCGCCCTCAAGAATGCAAATTTGAGAATACCGTGACTGGTACCATGAGCAAGAACACTGAGGAACATAAAAATCTTCTCCCTATAGTCAACAAACTGACTACTCTGGAGACCATCATGCCTCTCCAACAACTTAGAAAAGCAGTCTAGCTGAGACGAAGACATATGCACCATAAGCCGGGTGTGATTTTCATTAAGGTTCAGAAGCCGGTTCATGTAATCTCCCCTTTGCCTAGCTCTCACAACCGCTGAAATCCTTCTGTGGAGAAAAGTCTTTCCCCTTCTTCCAGCCTTTTTCTTGACACTAGCATGTGCCAAGAACCTATTTCTAAGCTGAGAAGCACTCCTGGTGATTACCACCATATCAGTCAAAACAGAATCTGAAATAAGCCCAAATTGGAAATTATTTATAATATATCTTACTATAACAATTACACCACAGAAAAATAAATCATATGACTATAACACCAAACAGTAGAATATAGCTAAATTGTACAATATTCCATTTGAAGTATAAGCTGGTATATCAACAAATAGTATGAATAATAAAAAATTCAGACACTTGTTTATATACTGCGTACAATAGGAATGCAGCTTTATTTGCTCTTGAGCAATTTAATAACAACTAGTTGGGTATATAAAACTATTCCAGGCAATAAAATCAGGTTCCATATTTAATATAAATTAAATATATAGTTGTTGTCTTAAAAAATACAAGAATTCTACTATTAATTCAATTAATTTGGACACCATAGGCACCGACAATGATTTTTTATGAATAGAATTGACCTAATTCCCAAATTTATCCAACAGTGCACATAAATTCCTAATTTCTTAAACCCTAATTTCGATTCGAACAGCAACGAGAAACCCCCATTTGCTACGAGTGCAGTAAGCAAAGCAGTATACTTACACGCTATGTCTATGTATTATAATCAAATCAAAGTAAACATTACTGAAATGAATTTATGGTTTACCTTCTGGAAGAGGCGTATCGTACTCAGGTCCGGCAAGATCTCGATCTGACAAAGAAAAGATTATAGCAAGTTAATAATGGTTTATTTCCGGCGAATTGAGACGTAGTATGACAAACAAGGCTCACCCGAGTTTTCAAAATATCGACGGCGCGCCAGATTGAATTTTTCTTTCGTTGACACAGTGAGGCGGAAATAGTGGATAGTGGGAACGAAATTTTAATTTATACCTACCAAATAGGGCTACAGTAAAAAAAACGTGTTATGCCTATTAACAAGCCAAAATCAGCATAGTCGTGTTCCCATTTCACGTTTTCTTTGGTAGTTTTTGTTTTATTTTCTTTAAAAACCCTTCCATGAATTATAATATTGCATTATAAATTTTAATATTGCAGTTTTAATTTAAATTCAATTTAAATTACATATTACACATATCGTAATTGTTAAAAAGATTTTTAATATGTTTTTAAAGGATAGAGGTACTTGTATACAATCGAAATAAAAAAATTAGCATGCTAAATAAAAGGGTATAGGCCATAGTGCAAAGGGTTTAGGGCATATTGCAAAGGGTATAGGGCATAGAGCAAAGGGTTTAGGGTTTAGGGCATAGTGCATAGGGTTTAGGGTTAACGGCATGGGCACCCGAGGGGCATCGAGCGGTGGGTTTAAGAGTCAACGCATAGTAGAACTTACAATATTTATATTTTAATGCAATAATACTAAACACGAAAATTATATGTGAGATACATGCAAACGCATATATCTTTTCAAATTGTTAAAAAATAACATATGGAAGGCCATCCGTTCTCAACAGTTTAGCAATCTTTAACTCCGATAATGATATAATTAAATTGCAAGACGTGCATTAGTAAAATTGATCGGAGCGATTTGGTTATATGAATATACTAATTTCAATATTTTATTTTATTTTAATACAATTTCGGTAGTGAACTACATAGGGCATATACTACTTTCATACTAATGTCATGTTTTCGTAGCGAACAAGTTAGGGCTATTCAGTATGAATGAGTAGACGTTTACATAATTTATTTTTTTATTTGACCATTTAATTAATTATATTTTATATATTTCAACCTATCCCCCTTTTGGTGTTCTATATTAACTGGTGCTTATTTGTGAAATGTGAACTATTGCAAATGAAATTTGTAAATTGTAAAGGTAAATGACAATATCGGGACATACTTGGATTACATTTGACTTTTAATGGATATAGCCATGACAATTAAAATCTACCTAAATTGTACTTTTGATTTCCGACTTATAATTTGTACCTCATTTACAATTAGCATAATAAAAACCATAGTACTATTGAAACATAATTTAATACTAATCCCTAATTTGTCCATAAACATCCATTTAAATCATAAACCGTAGTTTGAGCTGTATAGGGAATATCCATTTTTTTTAAGGCGTAGTCTTCCAACGAGATTAATACTACCATGTCTGTCCTATACAACATGGCACATCCTAATCCAGAAACATCTACAATGTTCGCCCTATCAGTATATAGGAAATAGAAGCATCAGTTATGGTTGTATGAGTCCAATTAAATAGTTAAACATGCTTATAATAGTAAATTTAAATCAGCAAAAATAAATATGAAAACGAATCATCAAACAACAATCAGAAACTACAACATTTAATACTAAATTCGGACATAGTTTGAGTTTACATTTTCAGCATATGAGAGGTGAAACAAAAGAATGCCAATACTTGACACAATACAAAAGAAAGCAAGTGGTCAAAAGCAAATATGCGTCCAACAGTTTAATTGTTAAGGAAGCATCCAGAACGAATTGCTTGTTTGATAATCCACTGCCAAAACCCTCCCACATGCATGAATCCACACGTTTAAGGATTGTCTAGATTATTACCCCATATCTCCCCAGAAGTCTGAACCTCATTCATAACCCACTCTTCCATGTCATTGTATTCCATAGCAAGAAAGTCATCAAGCATATTATCATCACGCAGAAGCTTCTTAATCATGCAGTATCTAGCCTTTGGAGGAAGTGCGTAAAAGCTATCCATGTGACTTCTCATAGTCTGAATCTCTTCAGCCTTGTTCATCGGAACTGGGGTATTTGAAATGATTATTGGGCCGTTCATGGACTCTACTGCCTGTTTCAGAATTTTCCCCAGACCAGTCATCATAGTGCTAAAGTTTGAGACCTCATTCTGTCCACGGCCTACCTTTCCCTTCCTGTTACGTTTGAAGTTCCTGTTCGACTCCACTTCATCAGGAACTCGATGTTTCTGTCCGAAGTTGGCATCAGCATTTCCATCAGCATTCATCGAATTGTCACCACCTTCAGCAATTTCCTCAGCATCATCACTGAAATACTCATCATCACTAACAAGAAACTTCTCTTTAGCTTCAGCAAATCCCCTAGCACCCTCACCACGAGCCCTGTCTGTGCCATATATCTCACACCAGTCCTCAAAGAAAACATATTTCTCACGTTTGATCTTGTTAAGAACCTTATGTTTCTACAAGACACACATGACATTAAGAATTTAATAAATATGAAGTACGAACAATTAACTAATATAACTTATAAAAAAAAAACATTAATAACTGGAGATTCAAACTGCCAAGAACAATCTGAAATGATACCTGGCAAGCAGCACGCCATATGTCATCACTACATCCAAACTCCTTCTTGATATCACACCAGCCCATCCCTGATTTTTCACTGAGTTCCAGGGCAGCCTTATGCTTGTTCCCTCATGCTCCGAACACGGTTCTTAATGTAAGGTTTGATCCGCAAGTCAGTACCAGGAAAATGCTTCCTCAAGTGAACCTGCAAGTACTGGAAGCCACCTGGCTTGAATCCTTGCGGGGACTTAAGGCCAGCAAGCTTAGCCTTCTTCATTCCCTCAATCAGACATTTCTCCTCATCAAAAGTCCACGGCCTGTAGCCTCCACTTCCTTGTCCTTTCTGACTTGCATCGTGGACATCCTCTGTTCCTAGACCACTCTGTGGTAAGCTCCCGTTGCTCTCAGCATTCTGTTAAAGCAGAAATCAAAATCAGAAACATATAAATGAAAAAAAAAAATTAACAGAAAAATGTACCTAATTATTTAGGTATGTTTCAATGAAAGATAGATTCACAGAAAACATTATGATATATCTCATATAGATGCAAAGGCCATTACCACGATAATTCAATCCAATTAAAAAGAACAAGAAATTTAAAGAAATTCTACAGCACACCATTAATTAGCACAATCTCAGAATCCCGAATATCTGAATCTAGTTTCACATAATTCATAACATTGTCAGAGAAACTATCTCTACTGCCTATTATTTCTCTGAACACGCCAGTTCACGAACATGTCGTGTGCCATATTTTGTCTCTTTTCTTTCCAAGCTGTAGTCCCTGCAACACCATGAATTGCAGGTTCATCATCCTCCATATCTGCAGGTAATTCATCCTCTGGAATGTAACCATCCATGTCAGCTTCGACCTCATCATCCTCATCAGTTAACAGATCATCTTTGCTCACATTACGAAGGAAGTTTTGAATCAGTGTGCAAGCCAAAATTATTTCATTTTGAGTCTCCAGAGGATAAAATGAAGGAGATCTTAGGATCCCAAATCTCTTCTTCAAAAGACCGAATGACCTCTCAATAATATTTCTAGCAGATGAGTGTTTCATGTTGAAATACTCTTTATGATTCTGTGGTGCAACTCCGCCGTGGCCCCATTCCTGAAGATGATATCGTGTGCTCCGAAAAGGAGCGAGGAAGCCAGGGGCGTTTGCATAAGCAACATCAACTAGGTAATAGCAATCTGGAACAAATACAAATATATATGTTAATAGTTAACAAATAAAAAACTGTAAATCAGATATACGCAGTCAATAGCAGATAGCAAAAAGTTTTAAACCAACACCTGCTGGCACTTGGAAGCCATTTTCCCTATCCATTGCATCACTTAGAACTCTGGCATCTGCTGCCGAACCCTCCCAACCAGTAAGTACGTAGACAAACTTCATTTCACGGTCACATACACCTAGCACATTAACTGTGACTTGGCCTTTCCTATTACGATACATGGCCTGCTTGTGTAAAGGTGCTAAAACCTTTATATAGGTTCCATCTAATGCTCCAAGACAACCCTGCATAAAGAAAAATAATCAATAAAAAGATGAAACAAAAAACATATAATAGTTTATTTGATCTGTTATTATAGGTATAAAACTCAAATAACATATCAAGACTACAGTTATATTAAAGTATACCTCAAAATGCAGCCAAGGGTCGTCTTCGCAGTCTGTTGTTACTGGTTGAGGGCGGGACACGAGCACATCATGCAACCTTAGGACAACTCTCAGTACTTCATGAAATGAATGACTAATTGTGTGGCCAGAACGACGGAAAGCAAACTGGATAACTCTGTATTTGAAGTGATGACCTATAATAACAAGGAAACATGCTACTTTTTCCTGGATGGTAACATGTTTACTGTCCTTAAGACCACCCTCATTGACAAGCAGATCACAGAACTGGCGAAATGCCGACCTATCCATTCTAAGCATGTTTTTTGTGATTGTATCATCTGTGTCTGTTAGTCTCTTAATGTATCTAAGCTGGCAGCTTCTCTTACGAGACATACTATACCTAATATGGAGTCTGCGCTTACGAGACAGTCGAGGAAGCACATGTTTCTGATAATACAACATCAGTACAGCCATCATTCCAATGGTAACAACAATTATTCGCCGCAAAAACAACCTCCGACGTAAAATCTTGAACACATAACCCGATTAAGTTAGTAAAACATGTGGCCTACTAATTGGTAAACAGTCTTTCATCTATATTTTCCATGCCAATACAACAACGCATCAGAGAGAGACAGAGACAAATATCAGAAAGTACATTACTTTGAAGGAGGATAATTTAAACAAGAACTTATTTTCTCATGTACTAGTATCATTTCAAAGATGTACAGATCTTTAAAATCTATTGAATCTCAGCCCTAAACCATGAACACAAAAACCTCAAATTTGCAACACATACAAGATAGCACAAAAGATGTACATAAAACTTCAGGTATTGTACAACAAACAAATGTACACAATTAATGGGTTCTGTACAGACAAAACAACTACAAGCATTGAGAAAACAAACAGTAGAATTGAACACGATAAAACCCAGAAATCAAAGTTTCGGCGTAGGACTTACAGCAGCAGTTTCAGAATCCATGGTTTCCAAGCTCAAATCAACAGTGAAATTGCTCAAACTGCATTACAACAGGAAACCCCAAAATTCTCAGTCGTTACTTTACCATTAGAAGAATCGAAAAGATAGAATTATAGAGGAAGGAATTCCGAGTCGGATTACTGAAATTCAGACCAGATTACCTTCGACGACCTGAACGGGAAGATTCGGCGGCTGCTCTCGACTGCTGAAACCTAGATTGTGAATGGAGTGTTCTGGAGGGTAAAATATATACACTCCAATTATCAGATTTTATTTTCGTTTTAATTTTTCAGTGGCATTCTTGTAAATAGTATGCCCAATTTATGTGCACTTGACCATGCACATTTTTCATACATTAGAAAGGCATGTACGAAAAAGAGGTGTGTTTTGGGCCTCCGAAACGCACGGTCCAATTTTTCCGGCCTAACCGGTCCAGCCAGAACACACATTCTAAACTTAAAAAACAAACAGCGTATTCGGCAATTTCAGTGTGTTTCGGGTGCAGTTTGACTGCAAATACACCCAACCAAACGGGGCATAAGTGGTAGAGAAATTGGGAGGGTGAGTGATTTAGATAAAATTGAGAAGGTAAAACTTGTATTCCCTATATATCCCGCAGCTGCCTGGACAAACTTGCCTTGCCAATACCTAAGGATGCAGCCCACTCCTGCATCACCATTTGTACCAAGGGAAGAGACATCCGAATTTAGTGGCAAGATACCAAAATCGGGGGGCTTCCATTTGCACAGTGTGATGTGTTCTTTCTTATCATTGGGGGATGTTTCAGTTTTACGTCTTCTTCCAATCTTTACAATTGGTAGTTTAACAGATAGAAGTTGATGAGAGTGTTTTAAAAAATAGCTTTGTTTCTACTAGTCCAGATGATCCGACTGCACGCATGGTTGAGTTTATATAACTTGTTACTTTCACCTTCGAGCTAAACAGGGCGTTAGGGATTGAAAAATCGTGATTAAGCCACTTACCAGGGAAGTTTGCTATTCTAAAGTCAGAGAAAGAGCTGTAGTGCAGAAGAATATGGTTTTGAGATTCCTCCTCTACATCACACTAGGGGTGGGCATAAAATCCGAAACCGAAAATCCAATCCGATGATCCGAGCCCAAACCGATCCGATCTGAATTTTCGGATCGGATTACGGATCACTACTTTTAGTAAACCGAATTTTCGGATCGGATTAAAATCCGCGGATTATCGGATTAATCCGATCCGATCTATATATATATTTTTTTAATAAATTATACCTACTATATAATATATATATATACTACAAGCCTAAAAATCTAACCCTAGAATCCCACCATTTCCGCCCCTTTCTTTCTATTTTTGGGTTTCTAACTTTCTTCTCTCTCGCCTGGCCTAACCCTTCTACCTTCTTCCTCCATGTCTTCATTAATCCTTCCTTCACCCTTCCTGCCTTCATTTGTTTAGCATATAACCCATAGTGTGCGCGATCTAAAGGAGTATTGAGAGCGAAGAGAACAGAGGCAAGAAGAAAGTAAAAGCAAGATGCCAAGGTCTCAAGATCCGAGACCGGCCAACAGATGGTGTCAAATGGGTTATGCGTAGTAATTAATTGGTTCTTTGTTTGTAAATTATCCTGAGAGTACTCAGATCTGTTTGCCTCACTCTTGAATTGGGATTTTATTTTTTTCTACCCATAATTCTAGCCTCAACCTTTTTTTTTTCTTTTTAATTTACAAATCGAGTATGTGTACTAGTACTAAATTTCGGATTAAACGGGTTAATCCGAGCCCGATAAGATTATTTTCGGATTAATCCGAAACCGATCCGAAATTTCGGATTTTTGGATCGGATTAATCCGAAGTTCGGATCGGATTTGATCCGATCCGCCCCATGCCCAGCCCTACATCACACAGTCGACAAACAGGAGAATAAATGATCCCCTTCTTGTGAAGAGATTTAAGTTGGTAGGTAGCTTATTGTGGATAAGAATTCATAAGAAAAATTTTATACCGCTTGTAGTGTTCAGATTCCACAGTTTCCTCCGAGGCCAATCAGTTTCAAAATCATTTTGGCAAGAAATATTTAGATAAGCAGTTTTGACAGAGAATTTGCCATTTGGATTATAATTAAGGCAAGTAACTTTATTATTTAAATCTATTTTGCGTAAGGGAATAACAGTTATTTCTTGGGCTAGATTAGTGGGCAGATTTTGTTCAAGTTTGGAAACATTTCATTCACAGTTGGTAATACAGTCACTTACTTTCTCGTTAGGGTCAAAACAATTCAAACCATAATCTTTTAAACGTTTATTCCCAACCCATTTATCAAACCCAAAAACTAGTGTTTCTTCCCTTTCTTATGAGAAAACCAAGTGACAAAGCCATGATCCCCTTTTGCTGAATTATGGATCTCCAAATCCAGCTTGCATTTTGTTTAATAGAGGCTTCCCAGATGGAGCAGTTGTGGAAATATTTGGCTCTTAGGCAGAGATGGATTTAGGAACTGTGATTAGCTTCCACAAGGTTTTAAGTTGGAAGGCTTGGTTAAGATAGTTCAAATATCTTATTCCAAACCCACCTCTAAAGGTCGCTTTGCATACAATCTTCAAACTAATTTTGGGGGGTTTCCTACCAGCTGCCCTAGTGTTCCAGAGGAAATGTCCGTTCAACGAATCAATTTAGTTAATTACAGCCCGTTGGAAGCTAGTTTAATGATGGACATGGCATACATAGGAATTGAATTGGAGACTTCTTTGATAAGAGTGATTCTTCCTGCGTATGACAAGAATGTAGCGTACAAATATTCATATTGTTCACAATTCGACTATAATACCATTGAGCAGGTCGAGTTTTTTTTTTCCAAAAAGGAAGGGGAGGCCAAGGTACTTATCCTTCATTTTATTAGGACTGATTCCAAGGTTTTGAGTGATATTAATTTTAAGGCTTGGGGGAGTATTCGGGGAAAAGATAATACAATATTTATTGCAACAAATAGCTTGCCCCGAAGCATCCTCATAAGTTTTTAAACATATTTTAAGACCTTTAGTTGAAAGCTTATTTGTTTTTTATGAAAAGCATGCAATTGTTCGCGAAGCAAAGCATAGGTACCACTAGGACTGAGCAGAAATGGACCGGACTTGGAGTCCGGACCGGCCCAAACCAGTTTTTTCGAGTCCGGTCTGTGCCCCGGGTCAGGTAATTTTGTATATTATGGGTTTGGACCGGATGACTGGTAGTTTATATATTTATATATATATTTTAATTCTCCTACAAATAATGTCTACTCCCAGATGTAACATACTAACCTCTTCTCCTTCATCTGCATTCTTCAATATTATCCCATTCCAAAATACAGAGGACATTCGCAATGAATCTGGCTTAATAGGGCGTCCACCACGGCAATGAATTCTTCATCACCACCACTCTTCATTTTCAATCTTTATTAGTCATCGGTATCTTCATACTCGCAGATCTCAGAGATCCTAGAATCTCTTCCATATTCATTTTGGTTTGTTTGAATTTGGATAGAAAGGACTTTGTTTTGGTGGATTTTGGATAGTAATAGAAATGGCTTTGGGGTGAATTGGAATGGATTGGAATTATTTTCTATTCTTCTTCAATATTTCTGCTCGGTTATGGTTGAATGACATGATTGTGTATTTATCTTTGCTGCCTTGATGAGGAATGACATAAATTAGAGTTTGCTAGTTTTTTTTTTTTTTTTTTTTTTTTTTTTTTTTTTTTGAAAAAAGAGTTTGCTAGTTGAATGAAGAAAGAAGGAAGAATGAACAAAGAAAGGTGAAGAATGAACAATAGGAATTGAAGTTTGCTCGAGAGAAGATAAAGAAAATTCCCAAGCATACGGCATGCGTGACAAATCTGGGATCTTTTCTTTCCATTTCAATTCTTCTCCTTTTTTATTCTTTTTTCTTTTTAGATTTTAGGGCTTATCCGGTACGGGCTACGGGTCACTAAAATAGTGACCCGAATAATGCGGTTCAGTTCGGGTCTGGACCAGCGCTCAGCCCTAGGCACCACTATGTCAAGGTTGCGAAGTTTGAGGGGTTGGATGAGATTATTTTTTACATTCTTAAGGATGAGATGTACGAACAACTCTTGGCATAAGATAAAGAGATACGGGGAAGTGGATTCCCTTGGCGAATGCCTCTAGACAGTTTTCAATCATTAGAATAATCGTTAATAACTTTTACTTGGAAAGAAGCGGATTTGACACATTGTAAGATCCAATTCTTGAAGGTTGGGTTGAAATTAAACTGTTTAAGCGTAATCTCAAGAAAGTCCCATTCTAACCTATCGTAAGCCTTTTCGACATCAAGTTTAAGAGGATGGTAGTGTTGTTTAGACTTTCGTTTTTCACCCATAGTGTGTAACAATTCATGAGCAATCGTTATATTGTCTGTTATTTGGCCGCCCAGTACAAAGGCGTTTTGATAGGGAGAGAAAAGGCCATTAGGAAGGGGTCTAAGTCTATTCACTAAATTTTTTAAATGATTTTATAGAAAACGTTATATAGACTTATCGGTCTAATGTCGGAAGTGAGTTGCGAGTTCTCCTTTTAGGGGATTGAGACTATGAGTGTTTTATTAATGTTTTCATCCTAACTTCCTCACAAAATTTAGGACTAATAAGTAATAATGTTCCAGTATGTTTTATAGAAGCAACCATTTAAACCGTCCGAGCCTAGTGCTTTATACAACAATCCAGATTTCTTCATCAGTAATTGGGGTAGTGAGGCTTTCATTATCAAGTTCAGACAATTTTGGGACTTCAATGCTGTTAAAACTTTCAAGATTGGGGTCCTCGGATTGTGATTGATTGGATAATAAAATTGTAGAATTCTTTTGTTTCTTGGTTTGTAACCCAATCCCCTTGATCATTACGAACAACATGGATAAAATTAGAGATTTTTTTATGGCGACATACGCGTGGAAGTATTTTGTATTTGCGTAACCAAAATTTACCCAATTTCTACAGGGCCTTTAGGCCCAAATAGACATTGTTTTGTTCAGCATAGTTGGTCAGTTTAACTCTTAAAACTTCCATTTGAGGGCCAATAACAGTTGGATTAGTATGCACGATTATATCTAGGTGTTCTAGTTCTCTATTAATTCTTTCAAGTTTCTTAAAGGCCAGCTTTGTGCTTCCAAATTTAGTTTACTAGAAATAGAAATCCAGTTAGTGTTAGCATTAGCACACATTAAACTATTTAGGTTTGTAATGAAGTATCATTATGAGTCCGAATGTTGTCAAACCTAAATCTCCTAACACTATGTCTAATAGTATCTCTTGTATCAACTAGTAATGGTTTATGATCCGAGACACTATGACTAAGGTGCCTGACTATATATTGTATTAGGAAACTTATTAAGCCAATCCTGATTACCGCATGTACGATAAAACCTAATTCTTATGTAACCAGGGCCTATATTCTTAAAATTCCAACTGAACCAAGTATATTTTGAGCCACAGTAGCCAAGATCAACAAGGTTACAATAATTTAAACAATTATGAAATTCTTGCATTCTATGAAATTCTTGCATTCTATTCCAATTAGGAGTATTACCACCAAAAGTTTCATACGGGTGTAGAAAATTATTGAAATCGCCTAACACGATCCAAGGTAAGTTAATATTAAGACTAGCTCGCTTGAGATTGTTCCATACTTGAACCTGTTGAGTGTGGTTTGGATGGTTGTAAACTGCAGCCAGTTGGAATACAAACGATGAATTGTTGGGGTTGCTCACGTGATGAGGAAAGATCCTAAAATTAATGTGCAACACGATCACCCGCATCATGGACCACAAGATCAATCCGAGTAGAGTCCCACAGAAATCAAAATCCCCTAACTTGGGGCGTATCTTGGGCAGAGGGAATGATATAATAGTTCATGCAGTTCAGAGTTTTGACCACCCTAAGTGCATTGAAGTAGTTCATCCTTTGTGTCCATGATATGAGTAACACAGATTTGAATTCAACAATGTATTCCCTCAAGGCATTTTGCTTGGAACGACCTCCAACCCCTATAATATTCCAACTAAAGATATTCATTTCTGGGATTATAGGAAGTCGGATTCTGGCCTGAGACGCTGATAGTATTGCACCGTGCCCGTTCCTGAGTCCCCCCCCCCCCCCCCCCCCGCGTTTACCCAAAGGTAGAATATAGAGCACATGTATGAGTTGGTGTTCCACAATCATTATTGTCGGGTAATTGGAGTATCACGGAGAAACTGGGCATGCATAACGCGGCATCTGGAACAACATTGGGGTGTGGTAATAGGGTAGAATCCTCACAGTGTTCTGATCCAATCGTTTATGTTCATGATTTCCTCCCTTTGAATTGTGATTCTGACTACTTCTGACATTGGCCAAATTGGCTTCCTCCTGATACTTCTCCCGTTTGGGATTGCACAGGTTGAGCCAGTTTGGATCTCTTGCAACTGGGTTCCAAGCTTTCATTGAGTACAGTGGTTTTTGCTGCCTTGGAGTCACCATCAGACGGAATAGGCTTAGGGTTTGGGCCTGAGGCTGTTTTGGTGGGCTTGGGATTGGTGCTTTTCCTTTGTGTTGGTAAGATGGGCTTCTTGCTGGGATTTGGATTAGGAGTGGACTTGGGGAGCCATCTTGGTGTTCTTGGGAAGCTTGCGAATGGAGAGTGAGCCCAGGAAGATTCTCCCACATGCACGTTTTGACTTTTCAGTGGCCCCGCCTTTGATACACCTTCAGCTGGCTCGATCCTAGAGATCGTTGATTCCAATCCGAGCTCTGAGACTGGTTTCTCAATCCCATTCTGGCTAGAAACTCCCTTTGTTGCCAAATTTGCCAGTCACAAGTTGAGTTTGAGATCCAGCTGAAGAGTTGTTTGCAGAGTTCAGAGTTTGCTGGATAGTTGTTCTCAGAGTTGAGAGTTTGCTGATTCGCCAATGGCATGTTGTTTGTCTGCAGGATGTTGCTGATGAGCAATGTTGGAGTTGGAGCTGGGGGTTCTTTGAGCAGTAGGACTTGAATCATTTACTACCTTTTGACAATCTTGATGCATCAACTTCTTGAATCATTAATATATTATTGTATGATTTATCTAAAAATAAGTTAATTGTAATATTTATGAGGTCAATATAAATACTTGATAGAAGTCACTCTTCTGAACGAGATACTTGTCCCTCTTCCGGTCTTTTTGACCGTATTCTTTCTAACCCAGACGATTTCTGTTGATCTTGTGACATGTCCTATCCTAGTCGATCTCACACCAAAAGTATGAATAATTCGCAAAGATTCATTGCGGTCCCTAGTTCATTCTTTAATGCATATAACATATCATTCAAACTTCAAATCAACATAATGGCCGTCCCAATGAAAACTGAGGGAGGGCTGTTAGGTAGCCATTTGGCAGCTCGGCAATAGCACCCGGCTTTTGACTTTCCCGCCATTACGACCAGTCTCTTCCCATTTGCAGCACCCCATGAAGAAAAAATTACACACAAAAAAATCACACTACCTAACTAAACGCGCATTAATTTTCCATTTCTCAATCCAACCAAATACTTCCCCATTACTCATTTTGACCTTCACCAACTACTATTCATCTCCTTCTCTCCCCATTTCCACCCTTCCCAATCAATCCACGTCCAATTGTTGACTTCTGTAATCCGCATCATCACTAATCCAGATAAGCAAGCTAATCAATGGCGAATAATAGTCGGAAGGAGACGGCGCTGCGGCTGAGAGCGGCGGCTGCGGAAGCTGTGGACTGTATTGGTTTAGGGTATGATCTCACGCTTGACCTTCGATTGAAGTATTGTAAGAAGCAGGAGCAGCGCTCTTCGAAAGACGGTTCTAGGTTGATTGCCATGGATGTTGATCAGGTCAGGGATATAGCTGTTCCTGGTGGTATACTTGTCCAGAACGTTCCGAAATCGATTCATTGCGATAAAGGCGAACGGATGAGGTTTAGCTCTGATGTACTGTCTTTTCAGCAGGTATTTGTTGTTGCTTTAAGTTTGAATTGGTTATCTGGAATTCGATTGGCTTTAATTTAATGGTTTTGTACCAAGCAAATTGATCAGGGTTGCATATTGTTGTGCTTTAGTTTGTTGTAGTTGAAGTATAAGCTTATGAATAAGTATTGAGTAGAATTATCTGTTTGGAGTGGATTCAGGATTTATGTGATTAAGGAGTTATAAGGGTGGCCGAGTGGTAAGGTGCTGGAGTCTTCGAACACCCTGACGGAGGCATAAGGTGATTTAGCCATAATTGCAGACATAAGGTTGGTATAGGTGTTCGGAGTTATAAGGTGGTAAAGGATTAGTCTAGGAGTCGTTTAAAATAAATAAATAAATAAATAATCTGTGATTTAGAGGTGGTGTTTGTGTTTAAATTGAATGGGTAATGATTTCTGTTTTCTTACCTTCTAGATGTCGGAACAGTTCAACCAGGAATTATCACTTTCAGGTAAAATTCCAACAGGCCACTTCAATGCAGCATTTGAATTTACTGGAAGTTGGCAGAAGGATGCCGCCTTCACTAAATCACTTGCTTTTGATGGGGTCGTCATCAACCTCTACAGTATTGCTTTAGAGAAGTCCCAAGTGACACTACGGGATCACATTAAACAAGCAGTTCCATCCTCATGGGATCCAGCTGCAGTGGCAAGGTAAGCCGGATTAATTTTGTTCACCATATATGAAATGTGCCCCTATCCTGGGACTTGATGAATTTGTAGTTATATATATACACATTTAGTCCAGTGAATAATGGATGAGTGAAATATGCACTGATTTACTTACGTTTATGTATGAGAAGGGCTATGCAGTCAATTTGTTGGGTATTTCAATCACCTGATAACAGCCCCATAAAGCTTTTCACTAGAAACACTCTTAATTATACCTCATACTACTATCAAAATAAGGATTTAGAAGACAAGTTACACTTGGCTGTGGGAGATTTGCAATAATCTTAGGAGAGCTCTATCTGCAGTGGAGCTCATGAGGCCTCTGCATCAAAAGTTTCCCGTGATATGCATGTGTAATATTCCAATTGCATGACTCAATCATACACTGTCAGTCATGCACGCTATCATGATCTTGTATTGACATTTTCTTTAGAAAGGGCCAAATATGCACACCTAAGTGGACATAGCACACTTTAATTAGCCAAAGCAAAAATACATTAGTAATTAATTATTCAAACAATCTCCACCATGCACTTTGTCTATCATTAAGATTTCCATAGCTTCTGCTAGACTGCTACCCGGGTAATGTAGTCATGCTCCATATCTGTTCACAATTCACAATAAACCCATCCGAGCATTTAACTTGACAGCTTAGCTATTTCATTAATTATATGCATTCATAACAAAAGTAACCATATTTTGAATGAAAGGTAAAACTATTACGGGATTTCTTAACTTCCCACATTTCGTTGGCAACTTCTGAATACATGTGAACCCATCTTTAAGGCATATATAATGAACGTATAGGTTAATTCTGTCTCTCGGATGAGTTGCTCATCAGGGGACACTGTTACAAGCGTGTCCAAAGGGCTGTTGTCTTCTTCCCGTGGAACTATATGGACAAACATATGACAATATGAAAAATGCAGATGTGGAGGAAATAATTAACAATTTGACGCTGTGAATTTATACCCATTAGTTGTCAACTGCTTTTATTAGATGAAAAACAGACTCGGTACTTTATTCTTAAGCAAAAAGTGAGCATGCCTTTCGTAGGCCCTTTTGGATATGGACCTAAATTAAATGTTTGTTTGGGTTTTATTTCTAGTGAACTGGCTTTTATCACGGAAAATAATTGAGTCACAATGGTGGTGAGAGGTATGTAATCTGAATCATGGTGGAGTGGGCGGAGCCAGGACTTGGTGGGGGTACGGGGGTGGGGTGGCGAAATTACATACTCCCTGAGTATATATGATTTTTTGAAAGTTCCGGGGGGGGGGGGGGGATCGTAAACATTACCTATAAAAAAATTTAAAAAATCGTAAATATTACCTATAAAAAAAATTCAAAATTTCGGTGGGGTTTTTTTTTTTGGGGGGGGGGGGGTGCTGACGCCCCCCGGGGAGTGGATGTGTGATAGCCAATGTCCAAGGTGGAGATTGTTGAAATAGTTACTTCCATTTTTATTTATTTTGTCTTTTGGCAATATAATTTGGCTAATCATTGTACAGTAAGTTCACACAAGTGTGCATATTTGATGCTTTTTACAAGGAATGCCACTTTAAGGTCATGAGCATGATGGCGTGTTTGATCAACATAGCATTAAACATGGCTGAAGACTTTTGGTGTAGAGTTAGCCATACAGTTTATTTGTAAAAATCTTTGGAATATGATCACTGGAGGTGTACATCTAATGTCTATAGAAAGAGAGGAATGATAGAGATTTCGAAGATTCCTCTCTGCATAATCCATGATTCAGGATTTCATATTTAAGATACTGTTTTTGTTGTTCAACGCTGTAGCTGAGAACCCTATTGCTAACTTTCAGTACATTTTGACTATATTTAGTACTTCCTCTGTATTATTTTTGTCGTATGAGTAAAATTCAAGATTACTCATAAAAAAAGCGTGAACTTTTAATGCGGAGGATGAGAGAGATTGGCATTACAGTTACATTTGTAATACCAGGGTCTGATGAAATAGGATTAATTGAGGCAGTGTTTTGTATATACATAATTCTCTTGAATAGATTACCCTGCTCTTTATTTACTGCACAACACTTAGCCTGGTTGCACCGTATAAGCGAAGGCTGGAAATCCATTGTTTTGAGGCCGTCCACATCAATTATGTTTTTTTAGCCAGTATCTTTCACCAAATATGCCAGATTATCACTCAAATTGAGGAGAAATGCTCTCTATACAAAATGACTGTTCATGTAATTGTTCTGGTAAGATTATACGTACCTGCACCCGATTATGGGTGGGTAATGCTTTTTAAAATATAATGGTAAGCATTGACTGGTCTTTGTTTCTGGAGAATTTTCTTCTCTTCTTCAACATAGTTTTTCGCATACACACCTGCTCATCAGTTTTGAGTTTTCTTCTTAATTTTGACATGTGCAATGTATGTGGTACATGGAATTTTACTGCTGTTTCACGCTACATCTTATTTAAATATGTGTATACAGGTTCATTGAGAAATATGGAACTCATGTCATTGTTGGTGTGAAGATGGGGGGAAAGGATGTTATATATGTAAAGCAGCACCATGCTTCACCTCTCCAGGCCAGTGATGTACAGAAACGACTAAAGGATGTAGCGGACAGGAGATTTAGTGATGTGAATGCACAACCTGGCAATGATCATGAGATAGCTTATGGAGGCGAAATGGTTAGTGCCATGTAGTTTCTTCAATACAATAAACGATTCTGTGAGTGAGTTGTATAACACTTGACTAGGTCAAAGTTTGGCTGCTATAGAGATATTGCCAAATTATTTATTTTGAAGTATGGAAACCTATCTCGCATCTCTATTCTCTCTGATGCTCTATTTGAATAAATTACAAAACTGCTGTCGTCTTTCATCAGTTTTTTTTTTTTTTCTCATCTTCTTTTTCACTTATTTCTCCATTTTAAGTGTCTAGTTTTGTAAAGTACTGAAACATTGTTCCGTGATAGCCATTTGTAATACCTTATTTGATCCTTTTTTCAGCATGAGAGAAATGAACGAGGACTGGCCTTCTCGGATCCCAGTGCACCAAGTTTTCACTCTAATCAAGAGGTAATAGTTGATCAGTGAGTTGGTAACTTACACTGACAGACAGCTTGGCTGACTCTATTTTTCTGTGTATGATGGAGTCAAAAGACCAATGATAAACTTTTAAGTTTTACCCATAGAACCAACATAATCAAAGTACATATATTTCAAATGAATTATAATCGTGGACAAGCATTCCCAATTGGAATTTTGCACCAATGTCGATACAGCGGAAAATGCTTCATTCGTTTCTGTTTTCAGTTACAACTTCAATCTGTTATCTAAATTTATTTGGGATTTCATTGCGTGAGTCAATTTGTTATCAATTTTCAGGAAATTACATTCTTCTGGAGGAGGAGAGGTGGCAGCAGCGCCAGGACTATGCCCCATAACAAGTGGTGCCAAACTGTACAGCTTGAGCCAGAAGTTATATCAATGTCGTTTATTCCAATATCATCGCTATTGAATGGAATTGATGGGAGTGGATTCCTCATCCATGCCATTAATCTATACTTGCGCTGTAAGAACTGAGTTTCTTCATATGCTTTTAAAACATATACTATGCACACAATCCAGTTAGTTCATTCTCATTTTTTTATAGGTAGTTTACGCGCAAGATATGACCTACTTCATCACACAAACTTTAACTTACTGAATATTTGTAGTCTGTTCCTGCAACTTTATTTATTTCATATACTTTTTTTTCTGTATGATTTCATAAATTTAATTTGACTGCTAACTCATGAAATAATTCCATTTAATGTAAAGCTCGAACTTGTAGAGATGTGTAGAACTAATAAATTTAATATGGTTGGAGATGTCGGTGGCGGTATTCCATCATCGCTAGACCTCCGCATAGAACTTGTGCCTAGTGAGTACCATAGAAATACTTTTGCAACTATGCACCTTTTTCTGAAATCTGGTCCACATAGCATGTTTTACTATGGCATTTTTTTTAGGATAGCTGTCAACTTGGTTATCAGCCTATCACTTACACCAACATCCATCTCCTAATTCCAGAACATTGAGTTTAAATCAGACTCGGACTAATTTACACAAAGTGCTGACCTTCGGAGTCCAATTAGCGATTACCTTGAACTTGACATAATAAAGAGATCGAGTGGTATTGTGTTTTGACCTGCACCAAAAGTTCTATTGGTTCTAAAGTTTTCTTTGCTTGTAGATAAGCCACCAATAGAAGAACTTCATCAATTTTTGGAATTTCAACTCCCAAAGCAATGGGCACCTGTATACGGTGATGTTCCCCATGGTCCGGATAGAAAACAGCAAGGAAGTGCATCATTGCAGTTCAGTCTGATGGGTCCCAAGCTCTATGTTAATACGAATGAGGTAAATTCCGTCATGCTCGTACATACTCATACATGCAATATACTGTGAATGTTAAAATGTTCCCAGATGGTGAATAAATGGATTCTTCTCATGCTATCATTTCGTTTGGGTCCTACTATTATGCATGAATCTGACATGTCATCTTAGCAGAAGATATGTATTTTGTGCCACCATGGGTCCATGGGATTGCTTAGACACTAGCAGTTCTGAATTCCATTGAAATCCTCATTTAACCATGGTATTGCTTAGGATAGAAACTTTCTTTTTTACTACTAGTTTGAAGCAGATCTGTTTAGTGTTGCTCAGTAAACGCTTTTAAGCACATGGTAATAGCAATAAAACTACACTGATATTTGGAGAAAGAATCGAATGATAAATGAAGCAAATTTCCATAGAAGCATATATAGTCAGGGCCACACTCCTAGGGTGTGCAAGTTTCTTTCTCAAACTATGAAAGGTATAACCAATAAGGGTAATAACCATAAAAATAAAATAATAATAAGATTAAAATAAATAACATAAATGATTCTAATCTCCTCTTGGTCATCATCTCTTTCTCTAGTACCATTAATGTCATAGGAGTACATTCTACCAGTGCCTTTAGCTTATTTCCATCTACGAATCTTTTTCTACAATTAACCTTTGTTTGTACTGAAATTGCGGGAATCGTCTTTCATTTTTTTCATCATTGTGGTACCTGTTTGTGTTTGTTATTTATTGTACATGTCTCGTGGTAGATGGCGGTCTATCAGGACCATAGAGGTTTTACTTAATAACACAGTTGCTTTTTCATAAACAAAAAATACATTTTGGTACAACACACAGTAGGTGTCTTAATCTTAACTAACAACAGCGTAGTTTTTCTTAGCAACATGGGTCGGTCAATCTTTAAGTCAAGATTTTGTGTTTTATGATTCGTTTTGACCTTTTAGTTGCTTCTCAGCTATCTTATGTGTTGGAAATATGGATTCTGGCTTCTACCTGGATTTTTATGAGGCAAATAACTAGAAGCCCAAGTAGAAGCCAAAAGATTTCCTTAAAAGCTCTTGCATGCGACTAAAGGTGCTTTTAAATCACACACAGACAAATTGTTTTAATTATTTAGTTACAAAGAGGTAAATGTTTCAAATAACTGTTGTAGGTGGATGTGGGCCACAGACCAGTAACTGGCCTGAGATTATACTTGGAAGGAAAGAGAAGTAATTGCTTAGCAATCCATTTACAGCACTTATCATCCGTGCCAAAAAGCTTCCAACTTCAGAGGGAATCCAATGGACAAAATACTAATTCTGCTGATCGAAGATATTACGAGAAGGTGCAGTGGAAGAGCTTTTCACATGTATGCTCCGCTCCAGTTGAGTCTGATGATGATCTCTCTATAGTTACTGGAGCCAATTTTGAAGTTAGAGAATCCGGTATGCAGAACGTCTTATTTATACGGTTACATTTCTCAAAAGTTGTTGGCGCAACAGCCGTGAAGAAAGCAGAGTGGGACGGTTCCCCAGCTCTGCTACAAAAGTCTGGAATTTTTTCAAGTATAATTTCTACTCGTTTCTCCACCACACAAAAAGCTGAACCTAACCCGTCTGATGTAAATATCAACTCAGCTTTGTATCCTGAAGGGCCTCCGGCGCCTGCACAGAAACTTAAACTACTAAAGTTTGTTGACACCACAGAAATGACACGCGGACCTCAAGATTCACCAGGATACTGGATGGTCTCAGGTGCTAGGCTCATGGTTGATAAGGGCAAAATATCTCTTCGTGTTAAGTACTCTCTTTTGGCAGTCATTTCACCAGATGAAGGTATGATGTTGCAGCATTGATGGCCTTTCTTAGTGAGTATGGTGAAATGACATTAAGAAAACCCCCCTGTACTGTATACAAACTTGTGTCGCATTCCATTTTTTTATTTTATTCTTCGGAGTTGATAGGAAACAAGCCCTTGCTGTTCTCCATCAGCGCTTCCCCTTTGTGTTTAGAAACTTTATGCCAAAACTCACTTGAGATTGTTTCCCTGTGAATGTAATTAGAAGATCTCAGATGAGTGGCACTTCTTTGTATCTTTTGGAGTCATCGTAGTTCTACGAACTTGTTAAGACCATAATTATCAACAACCCACTCACACACTCTTTCGATTAAAAAATTAATTTCCCTCTCATATATATATCCAATATTCCAATCAATCCAATCATAACAATAAAACATCATTTATTCGTGATAACACTCACCCAATCTTCCAATTAATATAACACTTTATTATTATTATTATTATTAGTAGTAGTAGTATTAGTATTGTTTTATAATATAATAATTAAATATTATAATTAACAATAATTAAAACACATTGCATTTATATTAATGGGAAAAAAAAGAACATTACATTAAAAAAAGGAGTACAAATTTGAACAAATAAATTCAAATATTACAATACTTATTCAAAAATACGTTAAAAACTTACAATACTTAAAAAATATAAAAAAATTATGGGTAATATGAATCCATTAGTGAGATAGAGATTAATTGAAGGTTAGAAAATGGTTTGAAAATGGTGGAGTAATGGTAAGGACATGAATATGCATTGGGTTAGTTGGGATACTTTATGTTTGAGTAAGAGGGACGGGGGTTTAGGTTTTAGAGATTTAAAGGCTTTCAACCTTGCCTTACTTGGTAAACAAGTCTGGAGAATTTTTAACGAACCTGATTCCCTCTTAAGTAGATTACTCAAAGCTAAGTATTTTCCCCATTCTAATATCTTTGATGCTAGGCCAAATGCTAATGCCTCCTTTACGTGGAAAAGCATTCTAGCTGCTAAGGATCTTGTGAATACAGGTATGCGTTGGAGAGTTGGAAATGGGGAAAATATTAGTGTTTGGGATGACAAGTGGATTCCGGGCAATAATTCTTTTAAACCAAAAACTCCAGACCCGTTTCATGAAGGTCCTCTACAGGTCTCGTTTTTAATCCATCCTCATGTACACGAATGGGATTTATCTATACTTCAATTTCTTTTTTGGCAGGAGGACATCGAGGAGATTATGAAAATTCCCTTGGCCCATGCTAACGATAATGATGTCCTGATTTGGCACCACACAAAGTCGAGGATATATTCGGTCAAATCCGCTTACAGGCTTGCAATGACCTTAAAAAGTCAAGCTATTGCAGATCAGTCTGGTATATCTTCTCATCCTCTATCCCGTAACTGGAACTTTGTGTGGTCAATACGTGTGCCTCCAAAAATTCGACATTTCTTGTGGAGATTTCTCCATGGTATACTCCCAGTAAACCATGAACTGTGTAGGAGGCACATCTCATCTCTGCCAAATTGTGAAATCTGCGGGACTGAATCAGAATCGCTGCTTCACTTGTTTCGTGATTGTCACTTTGCTCGACAGGTATGGGCCTTGGTGCATTTTCCTACATATATTATTTATGCTGCCACAGAAGATATCTGGCATTGGATTACTGGTGTTCGTCTGCGATCCGACGGGGAGCAGTTTGAATTATTTGTGATATGCTGTTGGAGCATATGGCATGCTAGAAACAGCCGCAAATTTGAAGAACAGGATTGCGAGCCCATGGAAACGGTGAACTTTGTATGGAATTTCACTAAATTTCATAGGTCTAATGCGTACCAGCCTGTTGGGAAGTTCATCGATAAACAACACACTGTGCTGGGTCCATGGCAATCACCACCTGTGGGAGTAATAAAGGTTAACTTTGATGTCGCAGTCCCGTTTGATGGCTCGTTTGGAGGCATCTCTGCAGTTTGTCGAGACCATACTGGTCTGGTTCTGGCTTGGCAGCGGCGCAAGCTGAAGGCTCATCATGATGTGGCTACGGCAGAGTTATTAGCAGCACAGATGGGCTTGGAATTAGCGCAGCGTTTGGACAGCAGGAGGATCATTCTCGAAGGGGACGCACTCCAAGTTATTCTGGACTTGATAAATAATACAATGCAGTTTGCTACAGCTGGAAATATTTACTCTGCAATACAGAGTTCTCTGAGCGAGTTTGAAAACGTTACAGTTCAGCATATTAGGCGGGAAGCAAACCAGTTGGCTCATAAACTGTGTCACTCCTTCGTGTTCGACGCAATAGGATTCATTTCTCTCCCCTTGACTACACAGAACCTGTTTGATTTAGCAGATTGAGTCGATGTCTTTAGATTGTTTTTTTTCCAGATTTTCTTAGTTTTGTCAGAATTCCTTACGTTTTTTTTTCATTTTCCCTTATGTTGCTGCTGCTAGTTTTTCTGTGTACGTTTCTCTGTTTGTAAGCTTTCAACTTGAGCTACAGCTCCTTGATTGGTTATGAATAAAACCATTTTCTGCGTCTCAAAAAAAAAAAAAGTATAGCAAATGTGGTCTCTATTTGTAGAGGGTTAAAAATGATGAATTTTGGTATAATTTATTATTTTTTTAAGAAAAATAATCGGAAGATAATAAAAAAATAAAAAAGATAATCTATAAAATTCGATTAACCAATAGGGTGTCCCCTTCCTATTGGCTAAATTCAACCCAATCTCAAGCATGGAGCATGCATTGAGATCAATCTTGCTTGAGTGAGATTGCAAGCATCATTTTCTTTCTTCTTTTTTTTTTTAATTGCTATTTATTGGGGTCCACACATGCATGCATGTAGATAATCTTGGTCTAAGATGCTACTGTAGGTTGAGTGGCGGTATACTAGAATGCACATGTGTACACACTGTTGTGTAAAGTTTCGACAACACTGATTCTCTATGTATGTGATTGTACAAACAAGGAAAAAGGAGCATGCCTTAGTTGTAATTATACTTCATCAGTATAGTTCAAATTCGATTAGTTTATGAGCTGGTGAACTTGTTGTCTGGAATGGTACAAGTTTAGTTGTTTCAACAAGTATAATTCGTATTTGATCTGTTCAATTTTAGACGTTAAAATCAATGGCTACTGTTTTAAGAGTAATCTTTTGGACAGAGCTGATGCCATTCCACAAGTTACTAGTTGTAGACAACTACACAAGAAGAAGATAAATAACTTGTGTTTCTGGCAACTTATCTGATTTTTTCTTTTTTTTTTTTTTTTTTTTTTGAAACTATGAAAAATTGCATTACTCCAAAAAACAATTCGACTACAATGAGGTCGACAAATGTCCATACCAACCCAAACACCTAAAAGAATCTCAGAATCAGTAAGAAACTACCACCCAAAAATGAAATCAAATCAGTCCAAACTGAAGACTCACTACAAGGATGCACAGATCCAGCGACAGATCCATCCGTCGCTGGATAATGCCGATCCATCGCTAGAAAACACTAGCTACGGATCGGCCGATTTAACGACGGATGAGGGTTCCGTCGCTAAATCGTGCGTCGCTAGCGAATTAGCCACGAATCGTTCATCCGTCGCGAATTAGCGACGGATGAATTGTTGACTTTTTAGCGACGGATGCGTCCATTGATACGTGTCGTTCTGGTCCGAGATACGGCGACGGATGACGATCCGTCGCACCGTCGCTAAATCTAATAGACATTTAGAGACGGATGGTCCATCCGTCGCTAAATTTTAAAAAAAAGTATTATAATAATGAATACAAAATCAAATTCAAACCTGTTCAGTTAACCAACATGCTACACAAATTATTATAGACTAAAGGTACCAAAAATAATTAAAAAATTATAATAAATGTAATGAAATCTTCCATACATATAATAATAATAACTATACGTACAATACTAATCCAAAGTAATATCATATCGCACACAGTATTCATGCAGAAAATAGTAATAGAGCTAACGAAAAGGCTATGGGGTCATGGAGAGGGTGGTGGTGGTGGCTGTGGCGGTACCATCCCCAGCCTCGCATACAAGTCAACGAACATAGCTTGTTGCTGAGCCTGCATCTCGAGTACCCTCCTTATCTCCTCATCCTTCGCCTGCAACTGAAGTTGGAAGGCATGATCTCTAGCGACAGCTGATGAAGATGACGTGGTATGTGATGAAGAGCTACCACGGGCACGAGCCGGCCTCGAGCCCGCATCTGGGAGGGATGATGCACTCCCCAGTCCCAAGCGACGACCCTTCTCGTTTGGAGGATTCACCTCGAGGAAAATGCCATTCATTTCCTCAACAGTGAGATCCTGATCACGAATCCTCTACTCGTAGGCCGTCTGAAATGATAAATCAAGAGTGCAAGGTGTTAGTTATGTTGTTAATTAGTTACAAAATCATCAATATTTAATAAACACATGTATTGTTGAACTCACCGCAACTGTTCTGGCTTCATCACACAACCAATCTCCGTCCTTGCCCTTCTGAGATCTCGAGAACTAGGTGAATAGGAGACTATCCTTCTCCTTCAACTGAATGACACATGAAAACATCATATACTTAGTTTCAAAGTTCGAAGTAAATAACAAGTATAAGAATGATGATAAAATGAAAAAGTTAATACACTTACCTTCTGCCTCCTATGTGCTGTAGCGATCGACTCAGATCCAAAACGGTGTGTCACCAGGGTCCTGGTCCCATCAGTCGGCTGCGCCCTCCTGTTCTCACTGTTCTGATCAGCTAGCGCCTGGACTTTCGGGTCAATCCAGTATACCTTCCACGCCTCCCAAATGCCATCTCCCAACCAGGTGGGTTTTGGTTGCTTCAATTCTTCTGCCACTTCTCCTTCAGATTATGAATCGTGTCCTTGTAAATGGCACTACCATGAGATTTGAAGGTCCACCAGAGATCCCACATCAACTTTTTCGGCATGAAAAATTCTTTCTACACAATTACAAATAAACATCCAAAAACATACAACGTGTGAATACTTAATAACATTCAAGTATAACAAGGGGAGGAACAACACAACAATTATATCGGTGACTAACATATCACCCAAGTTCAGTGGCTAACATACCACTCACATATAGTGGCTAACATACCACTCACATTGTCCTATATTTCACTATAACAATGGTGACTAACATATCACTCAAGTACAGTGGCTAACATACTACTCACACAAAGTGGCTAACATACCACTCACGACACATAAACAATTAGGTAACTAATGTACAATTATTAACTCACCTTGAGCTCCTCGAATAGCTCTCCCTTCAGTTGGTCCGGGATGCAATGCCACTTGCTACCACCCTCTTGTGGTGGGATCATCTTGTTCCTTATTATCTTGCTAAGTTCGTTGGCAGCGTGGTCCTCATAAAACCTGTGAAGAATAATAGACGACATCAATAAGCAAACCTTCGTTATATATATGTTAAAAGTTGATGCATAATACTTACTTCTCTCCATTTGGGTAAAGGACAGGGCGACCCATCCGCAGCAGGCCATCTTCAGGACTCTGAAAGGGACAATCGTCGTCTGGAATGTGGGCCCATGGGTCTGGATCATGGACCGACCAGACGAGCCTCTACTCGACTCAGGTGGAGTCCCAAAAGCAGCAGGGGAGCCCTGCTGGGAACCATGCTCGGTGTCCTCTCTGTCGGTATCATCCCTCGGGACCTGGTACCGTGGTCGCCTGGGTAGTGGGATCTGAAAAAAAAAAATATACGTGTTAGTACATACACAATTGAATATAAAACATGTAAAACAGAGCTATAGTACTGAACGACATCTATTTATTATAAACCTAATAGCTAAGTCATATCTAACTACCACAAACTATGTAGTACTAATTCACATACCCTCTATGATCTCCTCTGGTTCTAAGTCAATGAAAATATCATCATGCAGCTGTATTTCTTCTATCGTAGCCTGTACAAGTTTTCTAGCATGACCATCGATATCTTCTTCTTGGTACGAGTTGTTAATTGACTCGACCTTCTCCGCATACTCAACTTTGGATCGAGCATTTATAGGTACAACATCTAACCAATCGCACTTATCTTTTTTCAAGGTAGGAAATTCAAGAAATACAACTTGGAGTGCTTGACTTGCCAAGATAAATGGTTCGTACACTTTGTACTTCTTCTTATAGTTTATCTCCACCATATCATACTGTAAGAAAATATGGTCAGAGTTACCCCTAGGGTACGCATCGGAATTTCAAAAAATTTCTTAACATACAGGTTAATTGATTATGCATATGTCGTATATATATAAAAACGTCAATTAGAAGACTAACCTTACTTCCAAAGCAGCTTCCAAATCTTCGTAATATTCCGGTGTATCTTCTCCTTCGTCGAAGTCGAAGATATCTACAATACTCTGTATATCTACAAGACAATAAGAGTTAGTTTCCAGCTCCTAGAACCTCAACCTTGGTATCCACGGATGAACAACCTATCAGAAAGAATGCTAGGATATTCTTTATGTGACCAAGAAGACGGGGCGGCAATTCCTCCGGGTGGTGGTTGCGCGCGCGTGAGGCTAATAGGAGGGGAGAGTTTTTATTTTCTCTAAGAAAACTGGGTAGAATGACTGTCAAAGTCTATGTTAAAAACTCTCTAATAATCTACTATATATAGTAGTCAATAGAAGCCTAAAGTATAAGCAATTAGACTTCGTAAAGGAATAAGAATCTAATTCTTATCGCACAAGGAAACCAATATCAAGTCTAGATTCATTCCCAATCAAATTAAAACTCAATTAGGAAAATCTAACTTATCCTTTGGACTTCTAATAGAGGAAGGAGTTGAACTCCTTCCCCTTATCTGGCCACGCGCGCGCGCGCGCGCCTTGTCCTACGGAAGGTGGGTCCCACTTTTGGGACCCACTTATATTTCTAAGGCAATCCAAACTCCAAGTAGATTTTGCCCAAGTGCATATGTTAATTCTAAATTAACATATCCTTTCTAATCGAACCTCCATTATATTTCCAAAATATAATCTTTAATTGTATTTACATAAAATACAATTAATTAGCCAATTCAATTAATAATTCCAAATCATTAATTGAGCCACCAAATATTATAATTAATTCCAAATCAATTATAATCCATCAATCACAATTAATTCCAAATTATCTTCAAGGATATTCTGATAGACTGAATCACCACATAGTGTGACCCATAGGGCCTCATCGTATTAAGCAAGTCCTAGACTAGGCAACATGGAATTCCTAGACGGTTCAATTTGCAATATTAATACGTGAGGACGTTTGAGAGGTTTCTCAAAGCTAACCCTTTCGTTGCGAAGCCTGTTGCGCTCAACGCGGCGATGGTAACGTCCCTTCATCTGACTTGCTCGAATGTATCTAGGATCGATGAAGTGTCTATCCCAATAATACATCCACGGACGTCTCAGGGAGTTTCTTGGTTAAGATATACTTATGACCATCATAATATATCATTTGCACTGGCCAGTGACTTTACCAACACAACTATGCAGACTATGAGCAGTGCTCTCCTGTGCTACACTTGAGAGATGAATCCTTCACAGAATCACTTATCACCCCCATTTGTATTTAGCCATAATCCTGGATCGTGTCTTAGGTCAGCTGCTTATTCAGAGCTGACATCGACGGGTCCACCAAGGATATGGGGCAACAAATATGATGATAAGATCCTGTAAGTGCAAAGGACGAATGGCATCACTTCGACAACTCACCGGTTCCCATAGACACGTCGGTATAGAGTATACATCGATGGGAGTGTCCGGTGGGTACTTCCATTGTTCGATAAAGCTTCTTCGAACAACTATGCGCAGTTATGGGAACGTTCCTTGATTGTCCAACAATCCGTTCCGTGGCCGTGGGATCGGCTCACACTTGCTCCAACAAGTATAACCTCCACGCATACTAGTCTTGTCCGGTTCATTCAGACCCCCGCATCCGAGATGAACCACGACTAGGGAGAGTTTGGGATAGATGATAACTCACATAGCTCCCACTAACTGTGTGATCGGTCATCTATCCGAGGGGACATGTTTAATATCAATACAGACAGTAATAAAGATATGACATGCTGCAGCCTGGTGTAATATAAATATGAAAGCGATACTCAATAGTAAAATGCAACAAACATATATTATATTACGTTGACCTGTGTAATAGTACATATATGTCCTCTATAAGGGCACCATGCCCTTAGTAAGGACTGTCTCTAGGACATATACACTATCACATACTCCTCAATTGTTCTGGTGCCTACATCAGTGGGATCATACCAATCAACATCAAACAACATTGTTCTTTTCAAAGGTACTCCGGGATATTCAAGGCGAACAATACGCCTAAGCTTCCCATAGTAATCGTAGAGCTCATCACCTATGTCTGTCCCCAAGACACGAACCCCACCATTAACTGTAGCATTTGTCGATCCACACTCACTACTGTTGAACCTAAGTCCATTTACAATGTAAGATGGGAAGGAGGAGTATCTTCTCCCAGGTCCACTTGCTAGTGCTATTAAGTAAGGACATGTTACGTTGTTGTTCGGGTTTTGTACATGCTCCTTGAACCATGTTGGAAATTTGGAGACTAGGGCCTCCTTGAGCATGTCCTCAATTGTGTCATCCGCCACTATAGGATTCGCCTCCACACAACGGTCGCTGAAGAAACTGCACATGATGTGCATATTTGGTTTAATACTACCACTTGCAGTTTCTCTAAAATAAGGTTTTAACTTAATCGTAAAGTGTAAGATGGCAACTAACCTAGCAAACTTGACATGGAATGGCTTGAGCTCTGCACAATTCTGAAGAACATACGAATGTGCAGCATTGTACTCCTTATTCGTCAGATATGCCACTTTTTCTTCACCATATGCCCTTCCCGAAATCTTAAAGATTGATAGTGCAACTTTATGGTCCTCTTGCACCTGAAATGTGTCGGCATTTCTAGCCGGCCTAGATGTCTTCGAAGGGACCCAGTGTCAAAGAAATAGGAGCAGAAAGTTGCAGTCTCTGCTCGAATGTATGCATTGGCAATCGAACCCAGCTGCGCTTTGTTCTTCACATAATGCTTCAACTTGCCTAAGTATCTGTTATAATATGTATGACATAATTAGATATACTATACAATTATATTTGACATATGTTTGTAAATATGATAGTAAAATATTTACCTCTCAAAGGGATACATCCAACGATACTGAACAGGTCCGGCTAGCAACGCCTCATCTGGGAGGTGAATGGGTAAGTGTTCCATGGAATCAAAGAAGCTAGGTGGAAAGATACGCTCGATCTTGCACAAAATCACAGGTATGTTAGCCTTCAGCGTCTTCAACACTTCAACCTCAACAACCTGTTTGCATAGATTCTTGAAGAAAAAGCTCAACACGGTCAA
Organism: Plantago ovata; assembly: GCA_028274465.1. NCBI lineage: Eukaryota > Viridiplantae > Streptophyta > Magnoliopsida > Lamiales > Plantaginaceae > Plantago > Plantago ovata. The sequence goes on along the minus strand of CM051457.1, from coordinate 41,439,025 downwards.
GGCACTCCATACCGGTCTATCTAAGAGCTTGCGAAATATAACCGGGATGAGCCTCTCCATGAACACATGACAATCGTGGCTCTTCATCCCATACATCTTTGTCTTATTCGTGTCCACGCATCAAGAAAATTTAGATGCATAATTGTCGGGGAACTTCAACAACTTCACCCAATCATAAAAGTGACTCTCTAGCCTCTTTGGTCAAACTGTAAACTGCCCTGGGCCACTTTCCATCAACATTCTTCTTGGACAACCCGGGCCTCCTGCATAGAATCTCCAACTCTTCCATGGACTTAACCGTGTCCTTTGTTTTGTTGGCAATGTCACAGATGGTTTTGAAGCAGTTCTCAAATACGTTCTTCTCAATATGCATGATATCCAAGATATGACGTATGCGAAGACTACTCCAATAAGGCAAATCCCATAGGATGCTTCTCTTTTTCCATCCATGTTCGCTTTTGATCTTCTCGTTATGCTCTTGCCACCCAACCTCTGTTACTTTCTTGTACCCCAAGTGTTCTATAATAGCAAATTGATGTGCACTTGTTAGTTATTCATGGGCCTTCTTCACCACCACTTTGTTCTTAATAAACTGAGTCTTGTTCTTTCTGAACGGGTGCTCATCGTCTAGAAACCTGCGATGACAATCAAACCAAGATTCCTTTCGACTCTTCTGCAGATAGTGTGAATCAACATCATCCAAACAATATGGACATGCCTTGAATCCGGATGTTTTCCTTCCAGACAACATGGAGTACGCAGGGAAATCACTGATGGTCCAGAGTAGTGCTGCTCTCAAAGTAAAGTTCGTCTTTGTGGAGACATCATATGCCGGGATACCATCCTCCCACAACTCTATAAGCTCCTTCATCAGTGGCTGCAAGAAGACATCCAACTTCTGTCCTGGATCATCCGGCCCTGGCACCAACACAGTCAAGAACATGAATGATTCTTTCAAACAGTCACCGGGAGGCAAGTTGTAAGGTGTAAGCATCACTGGCCAGCACGAATACTTTCGTTCACTCTCAAACGGGTTGAAACCATCATTACTAAGTCCCAACCTTACATTTCTAAACTGGGCTGCAAACTGTGGATATTTCACATCAAACTCTTTCCATGCCGGCGAGTCTGATGGGTGACCCATCTTACCCTCTTGGTCATCCGCCACTACTCTCTCCTTGTGCCAACGCATCTTATCAGCACATGCATCTGATGCATACAACCTCTTCAGATGAGGACCCATAGGGAAGTACCACATTTTCTTGTGGGAGAGATTCTTCTTCTGTCGTTTCATTGCAGCGTTGTCCTTGTAACGACTATACCGTTCCTTCCCACAATGTTTGCAGTTCAACAGACATTCATCCTCCCCCCAATAAATCATACACATACCCGAACAGCAATCTATTTTCTCCATAGGCAATCCCATCGCCTTCATCTTCTTCTGCGCTTGGTAATAGTTTGTCGGAACTAGGCTTCCTTCAGGCGCAATATCCGTGATCAAACTCAACCAATCGTTGCAGCTGCTTTCTGAATTCCCACCACCCTCCTTGTTGCTCATAATTCTAGACAAGCAGGACAATTCATTTATCCTGCACCCGGGGTAGAGTGGCATCTTGGACGCTTCCAACAAGTCAAAGAACTGCTGCGACTCAGCATTCGGAGGCTCCTCATTAACAACACCCTCCATAAATTCTTGACCAAGCAGCGTTACGGACCATCTCTTCCATCTGGTCCCCTGTGGAATCATCATGAGTAGAGGCACCTGGTGGAGCACTACTCTCCTGCATTCTTCTACGCTTCCCCGACAACTGCGTATAATCCCCCAACGTACGAAATGCCTCACCATGATGATTCCACACCTCATATTTAGCCACAAAACCATTACGCTTCAAATGTTCTACAACCATCGTAGAGGGCAAGTACTTACTGTTCCTACATTTCTTCTGGTTGCAAGGACACTTCATCATCCAACTGCTCAAACACTCAGGTTTTGACAATGCAAATTCGACAAATGCATTGACCCCTTCTAAAAACGTAGGCAAAATTATTCCATATGCAATCCTACTGTACATCCAAGTACGATCGGGATTCATAATTGAATGCTAAACCTGGCCAATGGAAGTTTAGTACATTGCGGCTAAAGTATTTTTTCAACAAGTACTCATTTTAATTACCAATTTTTTACAATGCATTATACTCCCAATATTTCTAAACTAGAACTAAAAATACTCATAATATGTTCTAATTTTAATTTGTCAATGAGTTATTTATCTATATTTATCTACACTTTTTTTAAACAATAATTACCTATATTTATCTATATTTCCATTATACTTGTACAATTTTCATTATAATAACTACTTACAATACACTATAATTACGTACCTATATTTACCAATATTTCCATTATACTTATGCAATTTTCATTATAATAACTATTTACAATACACTATAATTACCTATATTTATCTATATTTCCATTTTACTTATACTTATAATACATACTCCTATATGTGTCTTTGTTATAGTTATAATGCATACTTATACTATAATACATACTTATACTATAATACGTACTCCTATATTTATCTATATTTCCATTATACTTATACTTATAATACATACTCCAATTATCTTATAATTAGTATCTCATCTAAATCCATTAATAAGATATATACTACTAAATTCCATTAAAAAATGGCAAAAGGGAGAAATGTAAGAAACCCAAGAACAAACATAATGCTCAAAATTGAAGAATATGGATTATATCATTAGTACTATTATCAAACATATTAACAATGTGCTAAAAAACAAAGTCTCAATTCCTAAAATACCCATTTTGTCCCAATTCTATCAACTAACCAACCAAAACTTGTGCATTCCCCCTAATTTGAGCTACACAACATAATAGATACTAGTACAATGCATACAATTCATTGAAATAGGAAAAAAAAAAAGGAAGGATACTCAAATTTAGACAAGTTAGGGTTCGAAGTTAATACCTTTGATAGCGGAAGAAATGGTGAAATAATCACGCAATTGACTAGCTACCCGTGTTCCTTGATGAAAGAGTTTCGAAATGCCTATCATCTTGCTCGAAATGACCAAGAAATGAAGAAGATATGGTGGTGGCGATTTGGAGAAGAAAGGGGAGAAGAATTGAGTTGGGGCGAAAATGGAATTCTGCCGAGTCTTCTTCCCGTTAAGTAAGACGACCTAGCGACGAATGAGTCATCCGTCGCTATCCAGCGACGGATGAGACCATCCGTCATTGTAATTTTAATTTCCTTTTTTCTTTTTTTTTTGGTCAACCTTGACCAAAGACGGATGAGTCATCCGTCGCTGTATAGAGACGGATGACGTCATCCGTCTCTATATGTTGCGACGGATGACTCATTCGTCACTAAATTTGCGATGGATGGTCATCCGTCGTAAGACTTACACGCCCTAAGGGTTTAGGGACGCGCTCTATGACGAATTCGACTCATCCGTCGCTACCCTATCCCGATCCGTCGCTAATTTCGTGGCTGTTAGTGGGATTTCTTGTAGTGACTATACACATCAACACATGTATCTGAAGACACGAATATAAATGACTCTGTTGTATGACTCTCCATATAGTGTCTGCTCCTATCTCATCAATATCTATTCGCTTGTGCTGAAAAATATTACGCGCAATCCATATGCCATATACAGCCTCAGCTAAACATGCCTTCAAAAGTTTTGATTTCCAGCCCTTATCTCGAGTTTTAGCCTTCAACCACTGAACTGCTTCCTCCCAGGAATTCCATGCGCTACTCATCTGCTACCAATTCATAATCCTGTCAAAAACTTTGCGTGTTTCCAAGCATTGGAACAATAGATGTTCCACAGTTCCAACACCACCACACTAAACACAACATCCATCTGTCACAATGCCAAATAGTCTCAATCTATCTTTTGTCGCCAACTTCTTTTGTAACCCAAGCCATAAGATAAATATTGCTTTTGGGCTAGCAATAGTCCTCCAAACAAGATCTCTCCAAGCTACTTTTTCTTTTCTACATCTCAGTTCCTTATAAATTTTCTTAACTTTGAATTTCTCATAACCCAATGCATCCCCATCAAACAAGGAAGCAACTGTGGTTCGACACTAGAGAATATCCCCCATAATCCAGGAACAGTTCTCAGTTGGTTATATTCTTGAATGAGTCTCCCTTTCATTTAATATATATGCACTCACCGAATCCACAATTTATCCCTCTTATTTTGCACATTCCACAACATCTTAATCATCAAAACTTTATTCCATTCTTCTAGTGAAATCAAATTCAAACCACCACAACTAATTGGGTTACATACCTTGTCCATAAAAAACATCGGAAAATACTCTTAATATGATGGAGGACCTTCTTTGGCAATGGGAAAACTTGTGGCCAATAATTTGCAACCGCAAAGAGCACACTACTTATCAATTGTTTTCTTCCCACATAGCTAAGAAGCTTTGAAGTCCAATGTCGAAACCTATTTTATCTATGAGTGGTTGACACATATTAATTGTAAGTTTTCTTGACGCCAACCCCCAAATACTTTACTGGTAGACTGCCCTTGACAAACCTGTGCACTCCAGAATCAGATGTTGTTCTGTCCCAATAACTCCTCCAAAAAAGACCTTACTCTTCCCTACATTAGCTTTCAAACTCGTAGTCCTCGAAAACATCTCAGACTGCCGCATCATTAACCCCACAAGCCCAATATCACCCCTCATAAAGATCATCAAATTATCCGCAAAACAAAGATTTGTGATCTTGAATTTTTCACACTTAGGGTGAAAATTAAAGTTGGAAGTCTCCACCAAATGTTGCAAGCAGTGATGTAAATATTCCATTCTAAACAAAAAGAGCAATGGTTACATTGGGTCACCTTGCCGCAAACCCCTTTTGGCTTTCAACAACTTCGACGGGACACCACTTATTGCATACCTATATAAGACTCCACCCATACAAATCATAATCCAATCAAAAAATTGTGTCGGGAATTCAAGTTCCCTCATTATCGTATTCAAAGCACCCCATTCTACCGTATCATATGCCTTTTGCATATCCGTTTGCACCATACACCAAGGGGAGATCCCTTTCCTTCCATATCCTTTAACCAACTTTTGAGCAAGTAAGATATTGTCTTGGAGCACCTTTCTGGGACAAAAGCAGATTGACTTTCATCCACTACCGACCCTATAACTTTTCCCAACCGGTTTGTAATAATCATAGAGATTATTTTGTAAACATTGGTGCAACATGAAATAGGACGCATGATGAAAGGGTTCATACCGGTTAGGAACAAATTATCACTCTCTCGCTCTCTACACTACAAAACAAAACTATTTTTAGGGACGAATCTATTCGTCCCTAAAAACGTCTATTCGTCCCTAAATATGCTAGTGACAGATAGATTCGTACCTAATAAGGTCGTCTCTATTTTGCGCGTAACAAGGAAATTAGTAACGGCATTCTATTGGTCGCTAATTAGTGATGAATAGAACGTTGACCGGGCTGGAGACGGGCTCGGGCTGTCCGACGGATATATTTTACCCGTACCTAAATTTAGTGACCGATAGTGTCTATCCGTAGCTAAATTTGGATTATTTTTTTTAAAAAATTTCTGTTTCTTTTAATTTCTTTAATTCACCTACAATATTATAAAAATAATATTTTTTGCAATGCAAATAAAGGGGTGCTGGGAGAATTGAACTCGCGACCTCTCGCATTAAGCGAGAATCTAAGTGAGTGATGACGCACAAATAATCACTGTCATCAGAGATATTTTTTGCTATCTTTGAGTTGCATATTTCATTGCATGTTTACTAGTTTAGAGTTACTTTTGTAGTTTTATGATTTTCAGGTACCTTTGGAGCAAATTGGTATTTTTGGTGCAAAAGTGGTGCTTTTGGATGCAATTGGATCACTGTTGGATGCCATGGATCGATCTCCGACAATGCTCACATGCCTGCCGTTATGCCTTGGAGAGGTGAAATACACTATTTTGGAGTCATATGTCAAGGAAGATCCTACTAATACCACCAACATCTCTTTAATCAATTGTTTAATAAATTCCTAAGCCTACGTTTGTTAATTGCATTACTTTCAATTATTTGTTTACATTCGATTCATTGTTTACATTCAAGTTATTCAATTGCTCTTGCCAATCATCATCGCCATCTTTCAGTTTAATTGCTTTAGTTTGATTATTACATTGTCTTGCATTAGTTTTAGCTTAGTTGTATCCTCAGAGACTGACGCTCGAGTTAACTTACCATTACACTAGTCTTTGTGTGAAATTGAGTTAGTTTGGCATAATATAAATATTATTTGGTGATTGTGAGCACATGACACAGAGCACTCATTAGTGATTTTTGATTATTATTTTTTATTTTAGAAAACAGAACTTCATTCATAAGCCTCAAAGGCAAGAAAACATTACACAATATCCTTGAAACAATCAGGCAACACACTGCCTTGCTCATCAACTAAAATATCCTTAGCTAGACTATGAGCCAAAAGATTACTACCTCTCCTAACAAAATCATATCTAACTCTATCAATCTGGGCAACAATTATATGAATTATATGATTGTCTTCAACTAATGAACCTACTGTTGTCCAAGAAATTGCTGAATAACGCAGCTGACTAACCAAATTCAAGCAATCACCCTCCAACACTACATGCGTCAAGCCATTTCTGCAGCAAGGGACACACCGCAACGGGCTGCTAATGCCTCCGCAACTTTAGCACTGCAAACATCATGAACCATCATCATTTTCCATCTTAAAACTGCACCAAAAGAATCACGAACAACCACACCCAGACCTGCTCGGGAATGCGCAAAAGAGGCGTCATAATTAACTTTATAAAACACAACCTGCGGCCTCTGCCACACTCCCTCTGGCAAATGAATAATTTGGTTTGCATAAATCCCTTGAGAAGAATCATATGAGCTCAGAAAACGACGCACAAAACTAATAATGGCTGAAGCATCAACAACAATACGCTCATGCACTAACTTATTACGCTGAAACCAAATGCTCCAACAAATGCAAACAAACAAGTTAAAATCATCAGAGTTAAGCCTAGAACGCATATATTGGAACCAAGAAACCAAATATGCATGTTGAAAACATCCGAGCAAAAGGCAAATTTGAAACAGTCCACACAAGTCTAGCAAAAGAACAATCCCGGAAGATATGTAAAAATAGTTTCTGATCCATTTTCACATAGAGGGCACACATCTTCAACAAACACTCCCCTTTGCAGCAAATTAGCTAGAACATGCAAAGTATTTCACATACTACGCCACACAAATACCTTCACCTTGTTTAGGACTTTAAGCTTCCAAATCCAGTCCCAATTGCCGACAGAAACACAACTACTACTACCACTAGCATGTGTAACCCTTCTTTTAGCAATCTCACGTGCTAACCAATGAGCTGACTTAACCGTATAATGTCCTGGCTTAGCATAATGCCACACACGCAAATCAGGAAAACTATGCAGAGGAAGAGGTATTTTGACAATACTACAAACGTCATCATCCCAAAAAATAGCTTTGAGCAAATCAACATCCCATACTCCATTCACAATAAAAGAAGCCACCGTAAGATCATCAAGAGCATGCAAATTTGGCGTAAAAGGCTTCAGGCCATGATCACGTGGGATCCACCCATTACTCCAAACTCTAATAGACAATCCATCACCAAACTTCCAGCGAATACCCTGTTTAAACATAAACAGAGAACCATAAATACTCTTCCAAGTAAAAGAATCCGAAGGCTGAACAAAAGCATCTAATTAAAATATCAGTGGAAGGAAAATATTTAGCCTTTTAAGACACGACTCAATAAAGCATTGTGAATTGTGATAATGAATAATACGCCAAACCTATTTACCAAGCATCGCAAAATTAAACGAACGCAGATCACGAAAGCCCATGCCCCCATCCCTGTTAGAATCACAAAGAGCCTGCCACTTGACCCAATGAATCTTCTTAGTATCCCCATCACCCCACCAAAATCTTGCAATAATTGAATCAATCTCCTGGAGAAGGGAGTCAGGCAGCTTAAAGCAGCTCATAACATAAGTTGGAGTTTTGAATTTTGAACCTTTATGGATGATTCTGTTCCAACTTTTTGCTCACAATCTGAGATTTATGCCTATTAATATCTCCTCTGCTATATTGCTATTATTCGAGTATTGTCAGGTTTCAAATGAGAGTGACTCTTTTCGCGGTGTTTGAACTTGTTGAATTTGTATCCATCCTTCACAACATATTCATCAATGGTTATCAGATGAGCTTTAAACTGACAGAAGAAGACTTGGAGGGCTCTAAGATGTATCATCAGCACAAATACAATTTAGTGGATGAACTTCTTGACTGTTATCTTGTAAAATTTCTTCATGGAAGAAATCAACTGTTTAATATAGTAATTTTATGACTTGGGAATAAAATAGTCTTAAATTTCCTGTCAAAAACCCTTTGAAGTAAGGAGATTTTCTATTTGGAAAATTTCATTTCGGTAGCCAACCTTTAAAGCTTTGCCGCAAATTCTAGCTCGTGTCAGAACGCAGAGGGAAGATGAGGAACTGAAAGAATTCATTGTATTATGGAAAAATTACTCTGCAAAGTTGTACGGAAGAAGAGATACAATACAGCTATATATATATATACTTTTACCTAACCGACTTCTAACTAAAACCTAAACTAATACGCCGTCTCTTCTCAAATCTTTCGAATAGATTCAGTTGGGGCAGAGCCCTAAATCTCAAAAGACTGGGCTTGGGCTTGATACGGTGTCGTTCTTTTCTATTTTCCTCTTTTGTTGATTCACGACTTATCGCGCTCTGTATGACACAGTTCGCAGCCGCTCCTATGTTCTTCGTTTCTTCTTCAATTCTGGCTTTCTTCTCTTCACTCTCTCGACTACTTCTCTTGCTCACTCGTTCAGATTCCCCCTCGAGATGAGAGTATATGTTCATTACTCCCATCTCGTGCATGAACTCTTTGATTTTATCAGACGGTAATGCCTTTGTAAACATGTCCGCCAACTGATTCTTGGTACGCACATAGATGACTTCGATGATCTTGCTCTGGACTTTTTCTCTGATGAAGTGTTGATCTATGTCAACATGTTTAGTCTTCTCATGATACACCGGATTCTTAGTCAAGCTTATTGCCGACTGATTGTCACAGAACAACTTGGTGGGAGTGTTTTGTTCGTATCCAAAGTCTTTGAGAACATACTTGATCCACATGATCTCACAAGTTCCATGCGCAATAGCTCTGTATTCAGACTCAGTAGAAGATTTACTGACCACTGTTTGTTTCTTTGATTTCCAACTAATGAGAGATTTGCCTAAAAAGACACAGTAACCTGAGATTGATCTTCTTGTATCCAAACAATTGTCATGATCAGAATCTGTATAAGCAGTTATGTCCATGTTCTTTTATGCAGACAAAAGTATCCCTTGACCTGGATTAAGTTTCAAATATCTCACCACTCGATATGCCAATTCTAAATGTTCCTTAGTCGGTGTTTCCATATACTGACTCAGTATATTTACTGGATAACACAAGTCAGGCCTTGTAAGAGTTAAATAGATAAGTTTTCCCACTATTTTTCTATAAACAGTTGGATTTTTAAGCTATGTTCCTTCTTTGGAAGTATTATGATTTTGCTCAATTGGTATAATTAATGGCTTACATCCTAGCAGTCCATTTTCTTCGATTATTTCCAAGGTATATTTCCGTTGACAGATATATATACCTTTGTCTGATCTACTCAGTTCAATTCCTAGAAAATACTTAGGTTTGCCCAAGTCTCTAATTTTGAACTGTTTTTGTAGATAAGCTTTAATCTTCTCCATTTCTTGTAAATTGTTCCCTCCTAGTAATATGTCATCTACAATACTAGAAGAGCTGCATAACTAGTTGCAGTTCTCTTGATGAATAAAGAATAATCATGTTTTTATTGTTCAAAACCAAATTGAATTAATGAACTTCGAATGATTTTAGCTTGTTTGTTAAACTGAGTTTTGACAGAAGTGATGAATGTTGGTAATACAGTAGATACATCTGATTTGTATTTTAGCAGAATCGTCCAAGTGAAGCGAGAATGATCATCTACGATGGTTAAAAAAAATCTGTGACCATGTAGTGATGGTTGTGAAAATGGACCCCAGATATCAACATGAAGTAAATTAAAAATTTCTTTGCTAAAAGTACTTTCATTAATGGGAAAAGTAAGTCGTTTAAATTTTGATCTACTACAAACATCACAAAAAGTAAAATCAGTGCTTGTTACATGAGGGGAAAATTGCTCAATGAGCTTTACTCTTGTAACTGGAACATGGCCTAATCTGAAATGCCATAAGTCCTTATTTAGCCGAGCACACTGATTGGTTTGATGAAATGCAGAGTCAAAAACGACATAATAAAGTCCTTGCTTAAGCTGGATCTTTCCAATCTCCTTCTTCTCGGAGCAAGTGGCCTGCATTGAACAAACGTTCTTAGTGAAAGTAACAACAAGATTATTGTCCTGTGTTAGCTGCCTAATGGATATCAAATTAGCCTTAAAAGTTGGCACATAAAGAACATTTTTCAGGACAATATTATCAGCAACCAGTATATCTCCTATGTGTGAAACCATAGCATGTTCCTTGGTTGGTAATTGTACTCTTGATGTTAATGTTCTAACATTATGTGTAAAGAATGATAATGATGAATAAGTAACATGATCAGATGCCCCTGAATCTAAAATCCATTCAGAATTGCAAGTGAAAAAATTATTAGTAAAATGCTTACCTGCCCATTCGGCATCTGTCATTGGTGCATCATCGGAACGGAAGGCATTGATACTTGGTGAAGCCTGGGAACGAGCTGGGACAATAGCTGAGCTTGTTGGAGCAGCAGGTGGCGTTTGAATAATGTTTAGAATGGCTTGGAGTTGAGCATTGGTCAGGCCTGGAATTACTGAAGTTGCAGGAGCAGTAAAATGTGGAGAGTTGTGCATCGGCTGTGATGGGAAAGCTTGAACTGCATTCACTTGGCTAGCGGCTCCTTTATTGAATTTGTAATCTGGAGGAAAACCATGCTTCCTATAGCAATTCTTCTCAAGATGCCCAGGCCTGTGACAATAATCACAAATCATACAACTCTCAGTAGCATGTCCTGGCCTTTTACAGTTTGTGCAATACAAGGCGCTTTTTCCCTTTCTCTTAAAACCAACAGCCATGGCAGAAGACTCTGCGCCATTGTTGTAGCTGTTTCTAGCCTTTTTCTGTTTTTCATCCTGCAATACCATATGAAGAGCCTTGTCAAGTGATGGTGTGTTTTCCACAGTGAGGATATGAGTCCTGATTTGGTCATGAGCAGCAGTGAGACCCATGCAAAATTGGATCACTTGGTCCTCCTCTTCTTGCGCAGCTTGGTCACGAAGGGACCTGCAGGGACACTTCCCGCATTGACAGCCCTGTTTTGGCCTGTATGCCCTCAGCTCTTCCATCAATCCAACCATGCCATCAAAATAATTTTCCAAACTCAATTGTGACTGGATTAGAGTAACCAGATCTCTTCTGATCTCAAAAATTCGTATTTTGTCAGGCGAAGCATATCTTACTGCTAGCTTATCCCAAGCTTCTTTAGCAGTGCTCACATACCTGATACTGGAGGCTATCTCCTTACTCACAGAATAGAGAATCCAAGTAAACACAACATTATTGCACTTGACCCATGGTATATAAGCTGGATTATTAATGGCGGGTTGTTCAAGAGTACCATCAACAAATCCCATCTTGTTTCTTTGTTCAAGTTGCAATGTAATCATGCGTTTCCAGTCATAGTAGTTGGTGTTATCCAACAGTGGATTAATCACAACAGAGTTGGAGTTATCATTAGGTGCCAAATAATAAGGACCAAATTGGTCAGTGAAATCAAGCACAGATGATGCGTTCCTTTTCTTAAGAGCATCTTCATCTTCAGTAGTTTTCAAAAGAGTTTCCTGATCCTTATCGTTAATAGTCATGATGAAGGAATTCAAGGTAAACGATCAAGATAATATAGCTTATATGCAAGCTTTCAAAACAGGTAGAAATTTATAAAAATTCAACAGAATCCGTAAATATTTTAGCTAATAATAATAGCTTGAGGAATGATTTGAGCTGATAGAAACAGCAAGCAATTGGTGATTGTAAGATTCAACTGATAACAACAGTATGATCTTAGTATTGAAAAAAGAAAAAAGAAAAAAAAAACGCAGAGAAAATAGAAGAAATAACAGAAACAATGAACTCTGTTTATGCGGAAGCGTAAGAACCTGTAACCAAAGAAATACTCTAGATTGTTAGTAACCTTGCTCTGATACCATGTCAGAACGCAGAGGGAAGATGAGGAACTGAAAGAATTCATTGTATTATGGAAAAATTACTCTGCAAAGTTGTACGGAAGAAGAGATACAATACAGCTATATATATATATATACTTTTACCTAACCGACTTCTAACTAAAACCTAAACTAATACGCCGTCTCTTCTCAAATCTTTCGAATAGATTCAGTTGGGGCAGAGCCCTAAATCTCAGAAGACTGGGCTTGGGCTTGATACGGTGCCGTTCTTTTCTATTTTCCTCTTTTGTTGATTCACGACTTATCGCGCTCTGTATGACACAGTTCGCAGCCGCTCCTGTGTTCTTCGTTTCTTCTTCAATTTTGGCTTTCTTCTCTTCACTCTCTCGACTACTTCTCTTGCTCACTCGTTGAGAGCTCGAGTTGCTCTTCACGACCGGAGCTTAACTTTTTGGCTACGTCTCAACTTAATTACCACTCGGATACAAACAAATTGACCATTCCACTTGATTAACCCTAAGAGCAAGTAGAGACAAATATCAAAACTCAAATGACTTTTACAGCTTCTACAGTTCTACTTCACCATCATCATCGTCACCTTATTCCTGACCATTTTATTTTAAATGTTTTCAGCGAAACTTATTCAATTGTTCAGGTGTTTACCAGACTGATGCAGTCTAACTAACAATAATTATATTACAAATAACGTGTATTAGCAAGTTTATCAACGTCACACATTATTATATACTCCATCTCATTACAATACTAGTTTTCCCGTTAAAAACCTTTGACATTTTTATGTCTCATTTGACCTTAATCCCAAATTAACAAAAAAGTAATTTATAAAATTATATTATCAAAAATTCCTATATCAATACATATCTACGAAGTTGTTAACATATTGTATTTATATTCCCTTTTTTATTTAGTAGAAAATATCTTTGTACTAAGTATACGTAAACCTTATAGTTTTGATAATAATTTTTATATTTATTTGTCTAGTTTTATTTTATCAAGACCGGTCATTTTGGATAATCATTCCTCAAATTGATATAAATGTACGAGAAAGCACGAAGACTTTTAACCTATCCACATCACATTATGCAATCATGACCGGAACCAAACAAAGTCCAATGGTACAGACAATTTCTCATGATATCATCATTCAAGTTGGTGAAAAAAAATGCCAAGAAGATGTCATTTTTGCATGTATAAAACGGCCTATGTTTGCTTATTAGTTCTACCTCCAAACGAAACAAAAGACAAGTAAGATACACTCATATCGGGTTTAATTTAAACATGGCTGCACTTCCAAAGAACAAGATTCTCATCATAGGCGCAACAGGTTACCTTGGCAAGTACTTGATCAAAGCAAGCGTCTCCATAGGCAACTCAACTTACGCCTATGTCCGCCCTGTTAAACTGGATACTGATCCATCCAAGCTTCAAGTCCTTAAAGATTTCGAATCCATGGGAGTCGTCGTTTGCCAAGTATGTTGTTCGTCTATGTATATTATAAATCTCATACGTGTGCCCGAATTTCGATGATGATATTCTGACTGACATACATGGCACATAATTCTATCTCATCTAAAACCTCGAAGTTATGGAGTTATTTATTTAATTTCATCTATATTCGACTTTGGCGCACCTAGCCAAAACTCTGATATATATGACGAAAGAATTTCATCCCATTTTGAAAAATCTCGAACTTGTAAAGAGGCATGCATGATACATAAATTAATCATGATTCATTCATATTAATTCTCTGGTGCTTTTGACATAATTATGGAAACAGGGAGAGTTAGACGATCACGAAAAGCTTGTATCAGTACTGAAAGAGGTAGATGTGGTTATATCCGCGCTGGCAGTACCTCAACATCTTGATCAGTTGAAGATAATCAGCGCCATGAAAGAAGCTGGCAACATAAAGGTTACTAGCTACTTCTAGACATTTAGTGTCTGTTTAAGAAAAGAAATTGATAATTTGACTGATAGTTGATAAGGTGATGTTAAACCGTTAAAGTATAGTAGCTGATCTGCCACCTTATTGACGACAGTCATGAAACAAATTTTTATTTTAGTCATATCCTGTTATTTGCATATTTAAGAAGTTTCGCACCAACTTTTGGAACTTACACTGAAAGATTGACTTGCATGTAGAGGTTTATTCCGTCTGAATTCGGGAACGAAGTTGACAGGGTAAGCGGTGCGTTGCCTCCATTCCAGAAGCTACTGGATAACAAGAGGAAGATAAGGAGGGCTACAGAAGAGGCAGGGATTCCATTTACTTATGTCTCTGCTAATTCATTTGCTGCTTACTTTGTTGATTATTTGTTGCATCCCCATGATGCATCTGATCAAGTGACAGTATATGGGTCTGGTGAAGCCAAAGGTACGCTAATTTCTTCGTTCACATGTTAATTCGATTTAGTCATGTAGAAGTTCGTAGTAATTCGTGTTATATCTCACGTTACATGCATCCGTGTATGGTTTTAGCTGAAGTTAAAAAGTTATTAGCTAGAGTTTTGAAAAACAGACAACAACGAAGTATAGCTCAGTGTATGGTAAGCCGTTTCACCTCTAACCAATAGGTCGACGATTCGAGACACCACGGGCTAAATGGAAAACCATTATTAATTCTGACTTTGCCGGTTAAAAAAATTAAAATTATTAGCTAGAGTTTTGAAAAACAGACACTCCCATCTCGGTGTAATACATATATGATTAATTTGTGTTCAACATAATCTATAGTCCGGCAACCTTTTATTTTTGGACTATTATCTACACCTTGGTCCAACAATGGAATATCTTTTAACATTGATTAATAGATTCATTAAAAACGTCAATGACTATGACTAATTCTTGTGGAATCATTTGAACCAATCACTTCTTTGGACAACTATTCCACTGGACAAATTTCGAATCTAACAAATTATTGATTGTGAGCAAATTATAATGCAATACTCCAAAAGTTTGTATTTTACGCTCTCTCTCTCGTTGAGTTCTATGTATGTGTTTCAGATAAATTTTTAAAGGGATAATAGTGTGGGTTAATAGTTTTAGTGGTAGGATCTTTAGAAGAGCTTATAAAAATAAAATTCTACAGAAAACAAGCTAAATGGAACACATGTAAATTCAATGAAATGGGTGCAGGAGTACGTAATAATTTGTTTGATTGCTTTGTAGCTGTGTTAAATTTCGAGGAAGATGTAGCTACATACACTTTGAAAGCCTCAGTGGATACAAGGGCGGCCAATCGAGTTATTATCTATCGACCCCTCAAAAATATTGTTTCCCAATTAGAATTAATCGATGCTTGGGAGCGAAAAACTGGACGTATGATGAAAAGGGTTCATATCACTGAGGAACAAATTATCACTCTCTCTCAAAGTAAGTCAATTTTACTACTAATTGAAGTATTGTCAGGTCTCAAATGAGAATGACTCTTTTTAGATGTTTTAACAACGTGTGAATTTGCAAATGCAGATCTGCCTTTCCCGGATAACATACCGGTATCTATCCTTCACAACATATTCATCAAAGGTGATCAGATGAGCTTTGAACTGACAAAAGAAGACTTGGAGGGTTCTAAGATGTATCCTGAGCACAACTACACTTCAGTGGATCAACTTCTTGATCGTTGCCTAGTCGATCCCCTTAAGCCAAAATTGGCTGCTTTCTGTTAACACTTGTATTTTATGTTCATTAATTTCTTCTTCTTTCATTTGGAGAGGATAAAACCGTGTCTTCTGAATAAATCATGTGCAAGTATAGTAATTGATTGGGTGTGCATTTTTTTAATTTCTAAGTTAAATTTGTCTATTTATTCTTTGCCCCGATAAAAATACTTGCATTATAAGTTCTAAAATCGCTAAACTATGTGTGTTTGTGATCCTACGACTTGGAGGAGCAATGGTGGTGTTGGTGTTAAAATATGTCCAGTCCGTATTTACGAACTGGAGCGGTCTAAGAGCGATACAAGGCTTTAAGTACCGTCCCTCAAGGGGCTCGACCACATCCAGGTCTGTCACCTGAGTGTGGATCGACCAGCATATGGTCCGACCACCCTCAAGGGGCTCGTCCTCGAGATGGCTCATTGCCAAGATGAGGTTGTCCCCAGTGTGGCACGAGGAGCATCTCTAGGGCGCGAGGAGGACCTTACGTCAAAGTGACACCCTCCAAGGGAGAACATGCAAAGCACTACTTAGACCATGGGTATCAGTGGAAGGTACGAGGACCCAGGACGACCACCCCTGGTCGGTCCCTGAGGGGCCCGCCTTCCGGAATATTCCATGAGACCTGAAAAGTCAATAATGCTCTCTAAACCCTAGTCAAGATGTTTGGGTCAAAGCCCATGGACCTCCTTAATGGGTTTGGGCCAAAGGAGGCTTCTATCTCAGCCGGACACTTGTCACGATCCTACAAAAAGTGACAATAAAATACTATGAATATATAAGGGATCTCATTCATAATCCCAAGGTAAGCAATCATAGCTCTCACCTACCACTCACCTACCACATTTACTACTCTTACTAGGGAAGCCCTTCAACTCCCTACACGTAAGGTCGTTCCTCCGGTCTGATCTTCGACAGACCGGGCACGCGGTACTAACCCCGCTCCAATCTCTTTCAGGTACGAAGAAGCTACACGACGAATACCTACGTTCATCAGAGGGAGACTACATGAAGAAGACCTAAGTAGTTTCCTTTGACGGTTTAGTACGAACTTAGGAGATTGCACGAACTACCCTTCAACAGGTGGAATTCGACTCATTTGGTGAAAATTCCCCACAAGCAGCCTGGTGAGGTGAAAATCTCCATATTTAGCAGAAACTCTAATATTAAATTCCAGATAAATTCTAGTATAATTTGAGAAAGTGCACCCTCCTAAGATATGCCAAGTAGCGCCTCTACTTCTCCACCACACCACTTGCAACAAATATCAGTCTCATTCAAAAGCACACCCTGCTTCCTAAAGTGCCCAAGATACTCAACCTCTCGTCGCCCAAAGAAGCATTTTGATGGTTTAATGACGAAGGATTCAACTTTGAGTATGTCAAAACCCATTCGCAGCTGTTTCAGGTGCTCCTCCCATGTGAGGCTGTAGACCAAGATGTCATCAAAGAAGACAAGGACGAACTTACGTAGATATGGCCGGAAGATCTAGTTCATGACTGCTTGGAAAGTGGATGGGGCGTTGCAGAGCCCAAAGGGCATTACTAGGTATTCATAATGCCCACTATGAGTGCGGAAAAAAGTCTTATGGATGTATGCATGATGGACACGTATCTGGTGATACCCAGCTCGCAGACCGAGCTTGCTAAAGTACTGGGCCCCATGCAATTCATCCAGCATATCTTCAATCGTTGGTATAGGGAATCGGTCCTTTACAGTTGCCTTGTTGAGTGCCCTGTAGTCCGTGCAGAACCGCCAGGTTCCATCCTTCTTTTTTACCAGCAGTTGGGAGAGGAAAAAGGGCTGGTGTTGTGTCGTATAAGTCCTAATTCCAGCATCTCCTCCACTTGACGCTCGATTTCGTTCTTCTTGATAGTAAATATGTCCTAGAGACAACCACATTTAAGGACATATATACTACATCACAATCAACGTAATATATTATAGGTTTATGTTTGCTTATGTATTTATATTACACCGGGCATATAGCATGTCATATCTTTATCTGGTTGGTTTGTATCGATATCAAACATGTCCCCAGTGGATAGATGACTGATCACATAATTAATGGGAACTATGTGAATTATCATTTATCCCAAACTCTCCCTAGTCGAAGCTCATCTCGGATGTAGGGGTCTGAATGAGGCAATCAAGACTAGTATGCGTGGAGGTTATACTTGTTAGAGCAAGCGTGTGTCGATCCCACGACCACGGAACGGACCACATGGGCGAGTCCATAATGTTCCCATAACTGCACATGCATAGTTGTTCGAGGAGATTATCCGAACAATGGAAGTACCCACCGGAAACTCCCATCGATGTATACTCTACACAAAGGTGTCTATGGGAACCGGAGTTGTGGAAGTGATGCCATTCGTCCTCAGACTCTTAGGACTTTACCATCACATTTGTTGCCCCATAGTCTTTGGTTGGGATCCAATGCTTACGCCTTGAATAAGAGGTAGATACGGCCCTTCTGGGACTATGACTATAATACAAATGTGGATGATAAGTGATCCTGGAGAGGATTCATCTCTCATGTGTAGCATTGGAGTGAACTGCTCAAAGTCGTCATAGTAGTGTTGGTAAAGTCGTTGGCCAACACATGGATATATTATGATTGTCATAGATATATCCACTGAACCAAACAACTCCCTGAGGCGCCATGAGTGTATTATTGGGATAGACACATCATCGATCCTAGATGCATTCGAGTCAGTCAGGTGAAAGGACCTTACCATCGCCGCATTGAGTGCAACAGGCTTCCCCAACGAAAGGTGGTTTTGAGATTTCTCTCCAACATCCTCATGTATTAATATTACAAATGGAATCGTCTGAGAATTTCATAATGCCTAATTGTCTTGTCTAGCTTAATACATTGAGGTGCTATATATCACACTATATGGTGGACTGGCTTGTCCATAACACCATAGGAAGAATTATAATTAACATGGTTAATTATAATTGATTGTGGCATATTTAATTTTTTTTTTTTTTTGAAAATCAAGACTAGTGCATTAAATTAAATAGCATTAGGTTTTACAAGCCGAATAGAAGGACTGGAGTCCGAAAGTAAAACAACAGAAAGCCACTGAGGACACAAATCCCAAACAAAATGGTACATATTGTCCATCGGGCTATTTCTTCCAAAAGTTAGCTTCCTAGCTTCATTAGCAATACGATCAGTTGCATTGTTGCATTCCCTATAAATAAAACGGACTTCAATTTTTTCCAGCTGCTGCAATAACTCAAGTGTTTCCTACAAAATAGTTTGCAAGTGCACTCCAGCTACTTCCTTCCTGTCAAGTGCAGAGATTACAAGTTTTGAGTCAGTTTGGATAACAAGCTTTTTTGTATTCAACGGTAAGACAAGTTTTATTCCCAGCAACAGAGCCATGAACTCAGCCATATTATGATATGTACTTCCCAAATACGTAGCACTTGCTCTAACAAAGGATCCTCTCTCATTCCTAATAATACAACCGGCTCCAGCTCCCCCCTTTAAGGGATCGGCTGAACCATCTACATTTAGGCAAAGAAAACCAGTTGGTGGAGGAGACCACAAGCAAGGGGTAGGTATTCGGATAAAAATCTGTGACTTATGAGAAACAGAGTAGTCTTTTACTAAATCAAGGAGCATGCTATTGAATTTATAGAAATCAAGAACAGTTCCATTAAAAATGAACTCATTTCTCTGTTTCCACACAAGCCAACAAAACATAACGCATTTTGCCTTTTCATTTTCTAATAACACGTTACCAAACAAAAGATCAGAAAACGAATTAAATAAAGGCAGTTCATTCCTTAATAAAACCCATATTCTCACAATGTTGAAGTAAGAGCGATGAAAAAACAAATGGTTAAGGTTTTCATCTTCACTTTTACACAAGCTGCATTTAGAAGTTGGCACAATTAAGAACTCGGCAAGTCTAGCAGCAGTAGGTAGTCTATCATGTAAACAAAGCCAAGCAAAAAATTTGACCCTAGGAGGAACTTTCAAATTCCAGATTAGCTTCCAGTTCCAGTTCACCCCAGGCGGCTCATCTTGCCTTATTAATCTATTATAAGCCGATTTGACAGTAAACTCTCCTTTGGGACCATCAAACCAAATATATTTATCAAAAAATTCATTTTTCTTTATGGGAATTCGCATAATTTCCAGAACTAACTCATGAGGAATTAAATTTCCTAATTGAGTTGGGTCCCACTAGTTGTTGATAATCAACTGGCCAACTTTTAATTCTATATCTATATCAGTGTTCACATAATTGTGTAACACCTTATTATTGACCCATTTATCAAACCAGAAGGAGGTGTTATTGCCAGAAGCAATTCCTATTCCTAAATGATTCTTAAACTCCTCTTTAACTTTTACAAGATTTTTCCAAAACCAACTACTCTGAGGAGTAGCTTTAGCTAGTAGCAAGGGGGAAGTAGGATAATATTTGTTCTTATAAACCCTACTCCAGAGTGTGTTAAGCTGTGTTAACAATCCCCAAAGGTTTTTGAAAGAGTAGGCTTTATTAAGAGCAGATAGATCTCTAATTCCCAAACCACCAAGGTCTTTTGGTTTGCAAATTGTATTCCATTTAACCTTCCCCCTGGACTTACCTTCTTTTTTGCCATTTCAAAGGAAGAGTCTATTAATCTCATTAACCTTTGTAATGGAAGAAGCAGGGATGGAGATTATGGGCATAGAGTATGCAGGGATGGCATTAGTGACTGCTTGGATTAGAGTTACTTTCCCTGCATAGGAGAGGAACCTAGAAAACCAAGTACTCACTTTTTCCATTACTCTATTTACAACTTGATCAAACAAGTCTCTTTTTTTTTACTCCCATAAGGAAGGGGAGTCCCAGATATTTGTCTTTTCTTTTATTTGGAATAACTCCAAGTTTTTCAACGCAATTTCTTTTTATGTCCACTGGAGTATTAGGAGAAAAAAGAATTCTACTTTTTTTCCAACAAACATGCTGCCCAGAAGCTTTAGAATAGTCATCAAGAATTTTTGAAATGGATTTGAACGAAGACTTATTTGCTTTTCCAAAAATGAGGCAGTCATCAGCAAAACACATTAAAGTGATAACCGGACCAGCCTGAGCAGCTTTCAATGGAGAGAACAACTTTTGATCAATTTTTTGGAGAACTAAATGAACCAGGCATTCTTGGCAGAGGATAAAGAGGTAGGGAGACATGGGATCTCCTTGCCTAATTCCTCTTGTAGGTTTCCAAGTACTAGACAGTAAGGAGTTTACTTTAGCTTGAAAGGAACAAGTTGTCACACATTTAATTATGAGTTGAATAAAAGGTGGAGGAAAGTTAAACTTTTTTAAAGCGAATTCAATGAAATCCCACTCCATCTTATCATAAGCCTTTTCAATATCAAGTTTCAAAGCAAAGTAGAATTGCTTAGATTTTTTCTGTTTCTTGCTCATTGTATGTAGGAATTCATACCAATGAGGTCTAGCTTAATTGGTTAGAATGAGGTGTCACGACACTAGAGGTCATAAGTTCATGAGCAATCATAACATTACTAGCTTTGTAATGTTACTTATTAAAAAAAATATGTAGGAGTTCATGAGCAATCATAACATTATCACTAATGAGTCTCCCAGGAACAAAAACATTTTGATAGGGGACACTAATTTATGCAGAAGTGGTCTCATTCTAGCACTAATGATTTTTGTTATGATTTTGTAAACCACATTGCATAAACTAATGGGTCTGAACTCATGAGGATAATGTGCATTACTCTTTTTTGTACATAATTAATATTTTGAATATTTTGAATATTACTTGTATATATATATATTAATTATGTATTAATATATTAATTGTATTTTGAGAATACAATTATGGGTTAAATTGACAGGATATATTAATTAGATTAATATATGCACTTGGGCAATGGGCCCACCTCCCTCTAACCGCCGGTGGCGTGTGTGAATGTGTAGAGAAGGAGTTTTACTCCTTCTAATTAAACTTGAGGGATAAGTTTTCCTAATTAAACACATGGTGTAAATAGGAAATCTTCTAGAAGCTAGATTTACTTGTGCAATAAGAATTAGAGTTCTTATTCCATTCAGGATTCTATTGGCTTCTAAAGACTTCCAATAGAAACTATAAATAAAGGTGATTAGAGAGCTGAAAATTCATTCTAATGCTCTAATTTTCGTGCTCCCCTATGACAGGAAAAGACACACCCTCTTAACCCATGTCGCCGCCATGCCACCTTCCTACGAACTACGTTGGGTTTGATTCTTTTGAAGATACGTAGGCAGCTTTGAGAACAACCCCAAGAAAAAGCCACCATCCATCTATGGATATCAAGGTTATGTATTATAAGTTGTTATATTGTTTCTACACTAACTTCTGTCTTGCAGAAAGAATTCCCGAGTGCAGATTTTCTGCACTGCGCAACGATTTTGTAAAATCAATTCCCGCTTCGTTAGAAACGATATTGAGGTGATTATAGTTGGAGAACACTCCAGACTCATTGAAAGTCCTTTATGTAAAAGGGCATCGCGATCGACGAAGGTTTTCCCTGTCAATTCTATGCCGAATTAAAGCTGCGGATTCACAAGTTTGTCTGATAAACTCTGATGTGATATTAATATACGTAGATAGATAATCGATTGGCATGCTTGTTAAGAAAATTTTGAAATTCTTCTGCGCTATCTTTGAGGTACATCTTGACCATATTTTCTAACAATTTTGGAAGTGAGCATATCGGTAAGGTGGAACATTGACTGGCGTTGTTTCATCTATTAGTGTGATTCGGTAGTCTGACTCGCGGTTTGGGGTCAAGGTTTTGGGCTCTTCCGTCACTTTCTTGTAGTCATCGAGTAACTCACAGATTCCAGGTCCCAGTGGTTCTTCCTCAGAGGTGGTTCGTACGCCTGGAGTGGTGAGTAGGTAAAACTCGATGTCATCCCCTACTTCCTTGAGTAGTGCACTAAACTGAATTTGTGTTGGGGATTAAAGCATATTCCTTTGAGACATATATCTTGGTGGTCCTTCTGGATGTTGATAGACAATTCTCGGCCATCAAAGGTTGTCGGGCTTACAAGTTCAAGCCAGGGCATGCCGAATATGACTTCGACCTGTGCTAGAGGCAGACCCAAAAGAGTGACTATAAAGGTTACACCTTGAATGATAATGTGAATGTTATCGTACCTCTGAGTGAATGATAAAGGTTCGCCACTCCCGGTTTTGACTTTAAATTGACCATTGAGTAGGGTTGGTTTGAGCATCAGTTGGGTTGGGGTTTCTGCAGTGATAAAATTTAGTGTTGCCCCTGTGTCGATCAGTATGGTCACCGGTGTCTCGTCAATCTGTCCTATGAATTTGAGAGCTCTATTCCCTTCTTCCTCACTGAGTGTGCTAAGATTGACTTCGGTCTCAGCTTCCTCCTTACTCACCTCGTTTTCCTTTAGCGTTTCTTCTCCTGGTTCAAATAGATCCAAGATCATCACCTTAGGGCTTGAACAAACATGATTAAAGGTGTATTTCTCATTACACGTGAAACACAACCTGAGTGATCTCCTTTTCTTGATCTCCTCATCAGTGAGGCGTTCACGAGGTGGGTGGGCCGGTTTGTTAGTGTTGCTGGCCGTTGTTGAGCCTGTAGGTGAGGCTTTCGTTGTTTTCACGGCAGGAGTGCCTTTGGCATTACGCTGTTGTTCATCCCTCCTTGCAGCTAATTGAATCGCTTCCTTGATAGTTCGTGGGTTGAACATCTTGATTTCCGAAGCAATTTCTGGTTTGAGACCTGCCATGAAGTTTCCAAGTAGGGTGGCTCGCGGCCAGTGGGGAACTCGGCTCGAGTGATTTTCCCATTCCTTGAGGTAGTCTCGGAAGCTTCCTGTTTGCTTGAGTTTCATGAGGGCTTCGTTGTCATCTTCTAACTTAGAGGATGCAAAACGGTTAGTCAATCCGTCTTCGAATTTAGTCCATGGGCCCTTTGCGTTCCTTTGGATACGGTTATACCACCTCCACCATGCGCCAGCTTCGCCTTCCAGATAATAGGAGGCGATATCCACCCATGCTTACGAGGTACCCTGTTAAAGTCAAAGTACTACTTGGCGTGTTCCAACCAATTAGTCGGGTCTTCCCCCGTGAATTTCGAGAAGCCTAGGTGCTTGCTGATCTTTTTTCTGTGGTGATCTTCAGGTGGATCATCCAGGGAATCATCATCGTTAGATACTTCATGATCAGATAGTTCAGATCCATGCTCTTCTTCTGTTCCAAAAGGGTTTTCAAACAGTTCAAGATCTTCTTTCTTCTTGTGTCGGGCGGCGCCATCTTGTGATCGCACCGAGCTGCGGCCCCTGCGCGGGCTGTGGCTCTGACGATCCTCTAGGGTTTGTTCGACTGCCTCCATACACTTAGAGAGACGTTTCATGTTCGTGAGGATCTCCTCAATCACGCAACGATTAGACATGTTGGTGGTCATGAGTTCGGTTGTTGCGGAAGCTTAGGTCTGAGGGATCGACGTGGCTCTAGATGCCAAGCTGATGGATCCCCAAACAGATGGAAGTAGAAAGACCTAGAGAATTGCAGAAAAACAATAAATCTAATACAAAAGTACTGGCCAAGAAAATTACTAACGAGTAATCTACCTACTAAAGCAATAACTAAAGAGTTAATTACCTCGAATAATCTCTACGGAGAATTGTGCTAAGAAACAGCAGAGCAATGACTCAAATCAATATTCAACTATGAAAAAAGATGAAGAAGTACAATGCTTAAATAGTAAAGATACCACTTGTTGGAAAAGTTCTGCTCTCTAAAGATAAGACAGAATAAGGTAAAATTCTGGTAAATCTGTCTTAGATCTCTCTCCTAACTTTGCTTAATCAACAAGTTAACTGACTCTAGAAGGTAAAAACTTGCATAAAGGCAAACCTAGGACTAAGTCCTATAGCTGTCGCGCATGCCCGGGTAACGTGGGTTGGGTATGCGGCCACGGGCGCTGGTGCGTACCTGGGTCTGAGTCGGGTGTTCATCATTCTCATATCGGGAGCAGACGTGATTACATAGTGGAACTAATCATGTCTAATAAGAGAATCACAGTGTTTTAGGTCCTGAACGACTTGTGATGGACTTAGTGGGTAGTCTTTCAGTGTAGCAAAATTTCCCGGAGAAATCCCGTGCATGTTTGACTTTCAAAAAAAAGAAAATCTTCGAAGGAAATAATAATCGATCCTCAATAAAGGCGAGTGATGATGGGATTACAAAGAATCAAAGATAGTCAAGGATCATTCAATTAAATTAAATAATTTTAATGACAGATGCAATATTCATCTCATACAAAAACCTTGCAAAATAAAAGAAAATAAAGTCACTGATTTCACCAATTAGTCTTCTTTATCAGTTAAAAGTAATATAATAAGTCGGTTGATTTACTTAATTGATTGACCTACCAATTAATTTTAATCCATTGATCTTGCTTATCCAATTTCAATCTGGTGTGTACATGTGTCATTAGTTAATTAAAAGATGTAGGGTTTGAATCCTGTTGGCGTGATTTTTCTCCATTATTTTTATTATTGTTTTTATTGAAGGTATTTGGTTTCAATCTTGTTGGCGTGATTTTTCTCTATTATTTGTATCATTATTTTAGGTGAAGGTGTTGGGTTCGAATCTTATTGACGTAATTTTTTTCTTTTTTATTTATTCTCTTCTTAAATTTTTATTTTTTAACATAAAGTTGTATGACGTATTATATTTAATTTTAAAAAAAAACCATGATATGTTCTTATAAAAAAATACATACTTCCTCCGTCCAATAATAAATGTAACACTTGATTTTGTTGACTTTTTCGATGGTCATTTTGACCTTAAATTATTCTTAAATCATACGATAAAAATAACTAAACACATCATATTATGAAAATAGAATGTTTATATGAAGCACTTGACAATATATTCAACTGATGAAGAATACCAATTAACATGCGAAAAAGATGCATTGCAGATTTTGAAGTTGAATGTTTCCAAAGTCTAGAGATGTATCTGATGGTTCTTAACTCATCGGAAGAGTACTTTTCGTATATATAATATAGTTCATTCAAAACTATTAATTGCATAAATACAAAAACTATATCCATTTATAGCACACCGTTTATATAAGTTTAATTACTCAATTAGTTATTTTTTATTACGTTTAAAGTCATTATGTGAAGATTATTCACTCCATTTATTTTAATATATTATTTAATAAAATAATAATGTTTTACAAGATTACGCTTCACGCGCGTAGCGTGTGACGCGGTTCCTAGTAGTATATATAAACTGCGAAGAGCCATGACAATTTCATTGAAGCAATCCATATTGAATTCACATCTTAAACATTTCAATAGTACTAAACATGGTTGGAAAAATATTTTATATTTTGCTCTGCCTAGCTCTCGTGGTGTGTACAGCTTCTGGTAAGTTTTTTATTATCCCTTTTTTTTCCACTTGTTAATTTATCATTTTAATCCATATATACTTGAATCAAAATTTATCTTACCCATAGCACACATGACGAAAGCCAACATTCAGCCGTAAATTTATCGATAATATACATGTCTAGTTAGCCAACTGCCCAACTGCATGCCATGGAAAATTAAGTGATTGATTGTCCACATATACGGAGTTATAAAGTTGGTGGAGCGGTAAGGAGTTGAGTT
The DNA here is from genome assembly GCA_028274465.1 of Plantago ovata. NCBI lineage: Eukaryota > Viridiplantae > Streptophyta > Magnoliopsida > Lamiales > Plantaginaceae > Plantago > Plantago ovata. Next base: position 41,412,301 of record CM051457.1, on the reverse strand, counting down.
AGTGAATGAGAGGTGCCGGGTTTGATCTCCGGCGGTGGCGGAGTCATAAGGTTGGTTTGGTGTGGAGAAATAAAGTGGTTTAGAAAGTTTGTATAATATTAGTGTAAAAGTAGTTGTAATGTTTGTTGTTTTAAAAAAAATTTATCCATATATTGATGCAACAAAGAAATAAATAAATTGTAAGTGTCACTGTTTCCAGAGTGTTGACATAGGGATTCACCTATAGGTTCACTCAACCCCTCGTTTCGGGAAATAGAGCACTTTGCTGTCTATTTTAGTTTTACCTATTCTAACACTAATTATTCCACAGCTGTAGTTGTTTTACTTGTGCAGGAAGTTTATTAGAATGTGGTAATTGTCAGATTACAAGAAGGAAGAGACTTATTGATGAATGTGTATTTTACACTATCATTTGAGTCTTTTTCACCTATTTTAGCTATCCGCTATGTTAATTTAACTATATTTTAATGCATTTTATTAGAATAGTGTCACGTTTCCCTTTAGATTTTATTTTACAGGTTTTGGTTGAAATTCGAAGATTTCCGGGCAATTATATTGAAGTTGACAAGGAATTGGTGTTTCAGAAGCCTATTTGGAGTATCTGAAGGTTTCCGGATAGAATTTGGAGTCTAGGGGCCGAATCTGGAGGTTAGAAGACTACTAAAAGTCAGAAACCGAGTCCGAAAAGGGGAAGAAATCCAAAAACGTGTCGAAAACGCGGAATTCCGCGAGAATTCTCTGGGGCGAACGGCCCCACACCGGGCGAACCGCCCCACAGTATTTCGGGGCCTATATATAGTTGCTCAGTTTTCTCCGAAAATCATATCTTTCCAGACCTACTTTCTCACCTCTCTCTATAGTTGTAGGTAGGAACTTCCCGGGGCCTGTCCTGGGAGTTCTGTAGCTTAGGGGATACTTTTTCATAGCAGATTGGAGCTCGTAGGACCGCAATCATCCGAAGATTGACAACCTTCGATAACTTTGTATCTTACAGTTTTATTCTACTTATTTTATTATATTCTTTCAACATGTTTTCTTCTATGATTTCTGTTGATTGCATACCTATTATAAGTAGCTAAACTTATCGTTGGTGGTGGTATGTGAATTCTTAGCGAAGGGAAGATAATCATGCTAATGGCTATATCGCGCATTATACTCCGTGTCATTGCTTTATTTCGTTGATCAGTTGTAACCAAAATTCTCGTATGTTGTATTAATTATTATGCACAATTGGACACTTGTCGACCATCAGACCAATTATCTTCGTAGTGTTGAATAATTACGGAACACATTAGGACAATCGTGATTGACTTGTCAGACCAAATTATCTTCGTAGTGCTTAATATTTGCAACGGGACACTAGATTGATTCAAAGATCTTTATGCAAGACCGAGGAATTTATGCATGATTATCGACCCGTTATGTTAAGAAAGACCATACTATCACCAATCTCCATTATCTGCTAGAAACCCCCTATTGCTATATGTCTGCTGTTTTATATTCTCTTGTTAAATAGATAAAGCTAGTTATAGTCCTGAGAGAACGACACTCGAGTCATTCTACTGCTACACTACGGTTTTCGTTGTAGTTGTGGATTGCCTTTGGCTAATAACAAATTTATTTGCTGAATCGAGACCTGACAAATCTCCGTTCATCACTTATTCAAAGAAGGACTCAAAAAGGAAATTAAGTCTTAATAGTAAAAGCAGTTCTTGTAGAAGAAGTTTATTCCTAATAGAAGACTAATTCCAGATTCTGTCCAGATTCATCAAGACGTGTTTCCTGATAGTATTCGACAAGGTTTTCACTACTATATATATGGAAGAGTCGACTACATAGAAAATGACACATGACGACACAATAAGAAAGCAATCGAGTTATTGAGTTTTAGGTTTTATTGTTTTAGTTATCGTGTCTTTTGCACTAGTTTATATTCTAGACTTCTCTAACAACGTATTGAAGGTACAATAGATAGATTGGTTTCTATATCATCTTTTAGGTGACTAGTGTTGTTTTTCTAGAATAGATATTGAGAGTATACAACGTTGTACGAATAAGATCTTTTCTAGTTGATTTTCTGCCTTGACTGGGTATTCAAGCAAGCTTACAAAAGTTGCTTGAAAAGTTTCAAACACAGATTCTTTTTTATATTCCGCTGTGCTTTAATTTATATATATTATCTGTGTTTGTTAATCTGTAGGTTGACGTAGGTGTTCACTGAACCCCGTAGTCAATCGTGGACCATTGACTGGTAATTTGTATCTAAAGCAAGTTATACCGATCTAAAGATTATTATATATGCATTGAATAAATGTCATTTTTGTTTCGTTAAACTTAAACAGGTTCCAGTGATGGGGAGGTTGATCGTGCAGTACTGCAATCGAGGCACTATAGAGTGAATCAAATTTTTGGAAATTGCTATGAAGAAGGAGCTGGTTGCAACCCTGTCGGGAAATTTGCAAGGGGCCAAAATTTCAATGTCACAAGGATTTGTGTTGTTGCCTCTAAAATAAACTTGTAGTATATTCGTTTGTTTAATTAATACACTTCTTCGAAAAGAAGTGAGTATAAAAGAACACTACAAGTACATCTCTAATACCCCGTCGGCCCGTCCTTTTAATTTATTATTTACTACTTTTTGGTAGCAATTAGTTAATATTTAATAATTTTCTGAGTAATAGTACTTATTTTGTTGTTGTTTCTGATTTTTGATTAACTCCTGCGTTAGAAAATACTAATCTTCTTTTCCCTTCTTCTATTTTCATTTCAACCCTATCCCTTTTCTTTTTTCTTTCTTTCCTTTCTCATCATCTTCTTCGGTCTCAATCCTATCGAGTTTATTTATTAGTTTCCTAGTCTAATCCCAGCTTTAGACTTGAGATAGAAGTTGCTGAGGTCTTATTAGGTCGTAGGAACCTCCCTGAACGTACGCAGAGCACTATTTAGAGGGTGCTCTAGAGGGAATTACAAGGGCTGCTGGGAGTAGGAGCAATAAGGCGAGTTGCACCAACTGTTCCGATCTGTTTTGATTTCTGTTTTTATTATGATGTCTGATTTGTTTTATGACTTTTTCCGATTTGTTTGCGAACTGGAAATTACTAGTTCTGTTAAAATTCACCATTGCACGAATACCACTGTGATTTTTGTCTCACTACTCTTTCAGTTTTATTTCCATCATTGTAGATTCATCTGAAGGAGAGCAAGAGTAGGCGTCCAGCAACTCGAGAGTTGGGTTTAGAGCCTTGGGTTTCCTTGTTAGTACTTCAAGAAAACTTTTGATCTTCGTTTACGCCCATCTATGTTAGAAATTGAAGTCTGTTAATTAGCTAGTGTTTGAGGTTGTAATTACTTTCTAGTGTAAAACCGAAGTCTTAGTTATATGTAATTTGTTTTGTTTGATTATGTAAAATTAGTGAACGTCATAACTCGTTTTTGTCAATTTTCTGAAAGAAGTTTAGGTTTTTCTCGAAAATTATTCGATTTAAAATTTCCGATACCGTTACAACATTAATGTCAGGACTCCTCCATTTCTCTACGTTCGATGATATATATATTGTTCAGTGTTAACATTGACGTATCATTAACTATTTTAGATATCTAGTTAAAAAAAAGAATGGCTATGTGCGTCATGCACCAAAACAAAAATAAAATGGTCAGAGAAATAGATACGAATAGAGAACAAATATTAGGTAATAGTGACTCATAATACAAAAAACGCTTAGTTTTCGTCACTTGTTGGCTGTTATAGTCACCTGTACACCAATTTTCTCTTCCAAATTACATGCTACCTGCAGTTCCATAACAGAGCAACAAACTAAGAACTCTAAACAAAAATAAAATCTAAAAGCTCTCATGTCTTCAGCCCTAGTGTGCTCCGACTACGTATCAGACCACCAAACCAACAGCTTTGCAGATTGTCTCGACTGCTCATCCACCCATCCTCCAGTAACTGGCAAAAGCAAAATCCGAACCAGATAATACATTGAGGTCTTTGCCAAAATTTATTGTGTATCATGAACTAATAGGGTGTCAAAACTCAAAACTATAAAACGAAAGTTTTATTCACAAATATAGGGTAGGATATAGCTCAATAAAAAAATCAAACGATGTGAATGAGAGTAGGGAGTAACATAAGAAGTAAGTATCACGCATCGAAATGAGGGTTCTAGGTAGCACAAGACCGAAGGTATCATGGTCGAAGGCCATGAGCCAATATCCTTCTCCTAAATAGCGAACGGCTACGATGGAGACACATGTCACAATCCAACGGTTGCCACAAGCCTCCAAGTTTAAGGGATCCAGTCCCACGCATTTCCTATAAATAGAGATCAACCACCGCATTTATAAGGTAATCTCCCTTTTCTTTCCCTACCATACTTTGAGAGGTCGAAGTAATTTACCCTTTGGACCATAAAGCTCGGTTAAGTCACAATCGATTTGTCTAAGGCAGGTCGGTTTATTACTAACCATCTACTATTTTTATATAGGGACGAAGAGAAAAGGTTAGTGAATTATTACAAATGTAGGACTAACAAACATATTATGAAAAAGAAAGGATTTTAAGTGATCGTGTTAAGAGGGAAGAAGCTTGGTCACCATATACCTAAGTTACATGTATCAGGATTATGTAAGCCATCTACATTTGAAGAGAGGAATCGAGGTGAACAAAGTGTTTGTATGACTAGTGAAATGTTGACGGAAAAGATTATATAAATTGTTTGGCTCACCATTTTACCCACAAATTATCCCACAATATTCAGAATGTTACACAATTTCTAACATTGAAATTATCTTGAACTATCTAGATATTTATAAGTTTTTTTTTTTTTTTTTACGAAGTAGATATTTGTAAATTGGTAAAGTGAAGTGGATCCAGAGAAAAAAGAAAAATTAAATATTTACCTTATTGTATTTTCCATTAAAAATTCACAAATTGAACTAAAATATTGAAGGTCAACTATTTCTATAATTTCCTTTCACCTCAGTCACGGGATACTCCAAAATTCTAATTATAGCTAATTGTAGTGTCCATAATCTAAGGTACAACCATTCCTTAACAATGTACAACCACCAAACAGCACTCATAATCTGCACAATCCTACTCACACTCCATTCCCCGCCCACACACTCGCACTCCGTCTGCATAATCGGCAGCGGCATCGGCGGCGCCTCCGTGGCTCACTTCCTCCGCCGCTACTCCACCTCCTCCCAAATCGGAACTATCGATGTCTTCGAGCGAAACGACATCGTCGGAGGCCGCATGGCCACCGTGACCATCGCCGGCGAGACCTTCGAGGCCGGCGCGTCGATTCTCCACCCGAAGAACTACCACGCGGTGAATTACACCAAGTATCTGAATCTGAAATCGAATGAGGATAAGGAATCTGACGAGTCGCTCTCGTTGGGGATTTGGAATGGGAGTAAGTTCGTTTTTAAGACGATGAGCTCCGATTCGAAGCTGCCGTTTGTTCAGAAGCTTGTGGAGTTGGCGAATTCTGTTATGATTGGCTTGCGGTACGGGTTTTCTCTGTTCCGGATGAGCTCTTTTGTTGAGGTATTGATGAGAGATGATGTTTGTGAAATTTACTCGAATAATCGAAATCATAATTAGAAATTTAGAATGTAGGTGTGTTCTGTTTTTATCATTGAGTTAGGGTCGTGTTAGTGCGAGATTATCAGCTAGCTTATAAGCTATAAAAACGAGCGTATTTGACCATTTGACGAACATAAGTATGTTATGTGAATGTCTAGTACTCTAGTTAGTTGATGACACCACCATTAAAACCAGCTAGTCTGTCAGTTTGTTTTCAGTTGTGGATACCTAATGGACTAAGACTACGTTCTCTTCGTTCGTCTGAAAATTGATTATTTTAAGATCAGATGCATTAAGTTCATTTCAGAGTATAGTATTGTATACTACAAATAAGTTAAGTTCAGACCTGTTCAGGTCAGTTCTGTTCAGATCAGACGAAGAGAACAGAACTTAACAGTTAGCTATGTGGCTAGTTTAGCAAACAGACTTAATAATGATGATGATTATCTTAGCTATAGTTGCTTAGTTTACTTACTAGTAGTATCTTTTACATACCAGATATATTCTTATAATGTAGTTGTGTTGTTTCTCTGTTGTTTTTACTATTGTAATTTTTAGTATTTTTGGATGATTTTCTTTTTCCATATGGATACTGAAATGATTAATGATGAAAGACAAGCAAACACTCTATCTAGAAGTTTTATAATCATATAATGTCAAACTTGTCCAGTGGAATACAGATCAGACTGCTAGTCTGCTACCTTTTTAATGCGAACTAGTGTGGAAAACTAAGATTGTGTACCTTCAAAAACTATGGACTACTTGCATGTTAAATGGTTGTGTATGGAAATAGCAAGGGTGATGTTGTAACTTGTAAGCATGATATGTGCAACTGATAAGAAGCAAATTCTGTGGGACTTGGAATATGTAACTTCTATTATAACACGTGGTCCATGAGTTTAACAATTCTATTAGCTTTTCTGCTGATTCCTGGTTTATATGTTGTAGGAGACAGTGGGAAATTTTTTGAAGTATTATCAAGACGTTGACATCCGTCCAGTGTTTGAGAATGTGGAGGAAATGCTCAAATGGGCAGGGTTATACGACCTGACAACACTACCCTTGGTAGATAAATTGGTGGAAATCGGTTTGTCTCCTGTGCTTATTCAAGAGCTAGTCACTGTGAGATGCTATTTCTATATTATTTCTCATCGTACCCTTTTCTATTATACTTCTTCAACTTTGTCTATTCTCTTTGTTTATCATCATCGTTGGCAGTACCCCTTTTTATGCCCATAGTTTTTGAACATGTCACTCATTTGATATCTTCTTCTGGTAAGAGTATATTTATGTGGTACTTGTAATGTAAGACCTGGTTTTTCCATTTACAATTAGCTTCTTTTTTCTAGGTCTTTTCTTAGCCCGTGAAGATAATACTTAATTTAGGTTCTCTTTTACATAAATATTCTGTTATCGCTGGAGAAGGTATCTAATGTTCCATTTCTTGACTTAGAACAAGCCCTATTCTAGTCAAAGATATATTAGGGTTGTGTTAAGCTGTATAGAGGTGCCCACTACCATAAAACTGACTTAGATAAGATAAATCATTCTTTCTTATCCTTTGTGTATGGGCACATTTTTTGTAAAAATTCACAATAACATGAATGTCGGTAGTGCATGATCAGCTGAACAGGCCTTTATGCTTCTATATGCAGGTTATCACAAGAATAAATTACGGGCAAAGTGTCAATATTAGTGGACTTGCTGGTGCAGTTTCCTTGGCTGGATCTGGGGGAGGTCTATGGGCAGTTGAGGGAGGGAACTGGCAGATGGCTGCTGGTTTGATAAACCGTTCAAATGTTGCTTTGCATCTCCGTGAAGAAATTGAATCCGTTTCTTACCTTGGAGATGTTTATGAGTTGAACACCACAGAAGGAAAGAGTTACAGCTGTCAAGTCACTGTGGTATCAACGCCTCTAGATGAGTTGAATATTCACTTTAATCCAGAAATATCTATACCTCCGAGGAAACTACAACACACTCATGCAACTTTTGTTAGAGGCCTGTTAAATCCTGTGAGTGAGTCATACTCCGTATATAGTTATGGAAAAATTGCCAATAGTACACCAAAGTGAAGCTCTTTTGCAGTTTTGGTCATCTTCCTTGAAACTTGAAAATTTTATATCGTGTTGGAAAAGTCACGTGATAGTACCCCATTTTGAAGCTCGTGTGCAGCTATGCTTTTTCCCCTGAAACGTGAAAGATTATTCAATGCAGAATTTGCATATTGTTTATATGCTCTTGTGCTGGTGCAAAATACTTCCCTGTACTTCTAAAAAAACCATGTATATAATCCCATTACTTGTGTTGTTAACTTGTTACTTATTGCAAATGATTTTAGATTTCACATTCTAATCCAAAATTATGCTGTGATAGGCATATTTCGGTATGGGCAAGCATTCAGATATCCCAGAATGTGTGGGTACAACAGAAACTGACGAGGTACCCTTTTCAAGTATCAGTATTCTGAAGAAACATGAGAAAGATATGACGTTCAAGGTGTTCTCCCGTGAGCCACTGGCAGATGCCTTACTGGATGATATTTTCAGGTAACATGCACATGGGCTTATTTTGCGAGTTACTTCATTATTCGATATAAAATAATCCAACTTAATTTATGAATAACATGGTAGAGAACACTGCTTCAGCTTAACTTAACAGCGATTTGTTTCCCACAAATATTTTCATAACATAGTTTTGGTGGTTGAAATTGAGGTTTTGGATTTTCTGTGCAAGTAAACTCTAATAGTGGATGGGATATAATTCCCAGTCCCATATTTTTCTTCCACTCTAATTTATTTAAAAGTAAGTTCAAAATTGTAAACATGCTAATTCTGTGAATGGCCAGTCTAGTGATTTTCTTGTTTCTTATTTGTGTTATGCTGGAATTCACAGTGTGAGGGTGGAAACAATCAGAATCAACTGGGCTGCTTATCCTCATTACAAAGCACCTGAAAAATTTGCACCCTTCATATTAGATGGTAAACACCTATACTATGTCAATGCTTTTGAAAATGCTGCTAGCACCATGGAAACAAGTGCTGTATCTGCTGAGAATATAGCACGGCTTATTCTGTCAAGACTATCTAGTGAAATCGAAATCAGGTTACCAAACTTGGAGAGTGATGGGAGTAATTTGACAGAACTGCATTTAGACTTGTAAGTTGAAATTTGTATGTATATGTACAATCTGGAATAGATAACACAGATTTTGTAAGCAAAGAGTATCTGGAGTTACGGGTCCTTCACTCTCCATGGAAAAGCTATGTTCTTCTTCTTCAATAAGTGGACATGTCAATAGTCCGTGTATCTGATGGAATACGTTTTGCGATTGTGTTGTATATTTATCTAATTTCCCATTTGTTCTCATATTAAATGCTAAGTGGTTTTATCACATTTTTGTTAACCTCGTCTCCTCTGTATGATCTACTACCTATGAAGATAAGAGTTCATGGATTACAGTTTTGCATGTTCTGTTTATGCAGTACCATTATGGAAAACTGGGAAAAACTGGATGGTTTGCATTTGACGATCCGCTAGGAAGTACCCGACCCCTGGCACCTCCACCCTTCCTGACCCATCTTCGGGCGGACGAAAATCAAATCCAATAATATATAACTAAAACAGGGTAACATTGTTTGAATCTTGATGTGAGCCTCATCCTGGGTAAAATTAAAATTAAAGAATGAATTCATCTCCATCAAGCCGAGTATCCAGTAGTATTTTGACTAGAGTCCTCGGGATAAATCTCTTACTAAAAGACTGCACTTGAGAGAATACAAACATATAAATATAAATAGAGGAACCGAAAGGTGTAATTATGTAATGGGCACTCTACTATTTAGTCTCATTTTTTGCTTCCATAGTTTACCATTTGAATACTACCACAATATTTTTTACCATTTGGTCTCATTAGTTTTAGTACTCGGGTACTTCAATTTTAGTACCCCGTTAGTTATAGTACCTAAATACTTATAATTAGGTACCCCACACTTTAGTATCCCCTAATTTTGGTACTAATTGTTTAGTACCTGACACTTAGTATCACATTAGTTTTAGAACCCGGTACTTAAATTTTAGTACCGGGATACTTTTTTATTTTACCAATCAATCAAAAAATGAGACCAAATGGTAATTAATAAGACTAAATTGTAAAATATTTTGTGGTGTGATTCAAATGGTAAATAGGTCCAATTTATTTGACCATTTGGTAAAAACTCCATTCTGTAATTACTTGGTAAGATATAGTAAGATGTGAAATAATTTCAAATGATGAATATGAATTAAATTGCATGGATGATAGTAGTATACAACTAGAATTTGTGTAACCCGGCGGGTGAATACGCTTTTTTACCGATCCATCCACTATCATAAAACATATATGTTTTTTTACTCTATCTGTATCACAAAACATTACTTATTACAATTAGCGTGCAATTTAGGAGAAACAATAAAGTAATAATAAAAAATCAAATTTTGTTATATGTTATTGTTTATAATAGAAAAATATAGTTGTGAAATTGTGAAGGTAGCAAGATGGTCAATCATATATTCATTTTGCACAATACAATGCACAGATGACAGATAAATCATAAAACTTATTCTCCTGAAATGTTTGTTGTTCTTTGGACATTTAAGAATTATATATGATAGCAAAATTTGTGCACAACTCAAGTAAAAATGTTATATTCAACCCAATATGTAATGCCCCGCATCCCACATCGCTTAAGAGCGAGTGGAATAAAGGGTATATATGTTAGACCACCACTCTCACATGGTATGAGGCCTTTTGGGTGATTCCAAAAGCAAATTCGTACGGGCTCAGGCCCAAAGCGGACAATATCATATTGTTGGGACGTGTGTGGGTCCGTTCAGAAGTAACCACGCCGGCCGGATTGGTCGGGTCGTTACACAATAGGTTGATCATATGAGCCAAAGTATTGCATCCAGTGAGATCCATGTTGATCCAAAGTTCATTCCGCACATCGTGAACAATATCCCTTTTGAAATATTCAGAACGTCATCCACATATATCTTGTTTCACTTGCACATGGACTATAATGAAGGGATAGCAAGAAGCTTCAATACTCACTTAATGTCAAAGGAAAAGTTGAGCAAATGAGCTGAAAGTAAGTTGTCGTATTATTATGAATCAGATAGTCAGGTGGGGATAATTGTATATATGAAGTACACTACGCATATATAATTGTATATATGAAGTACACTACGCATATATAATTGTATATATGAAGTACACCACTCTCACATGGTATGAGACCTTTTGGGTGATTCCGAAAGCAAATCCGTACGGGCTCAGGCCCAAAGCGGACAATATCATATTGTTGGGACGTGTTTGGGTCCGTCCAGAAGTAACCACGCCGGCCGGATTGGTCGGGTCGTTACACAATAGGTTGATCATGAGCCAAAGTATTGCATCCAGTGAGATCCATGTTGATCCAAAGTTCATTCCGCACATCGTGAAGAAGATCCCTTTTGAAATATTCAGAACGTCATCCACATATATCTTGTTTCACTTGCACATGGATTATAATGAAGGGGATAGCAAGAAGCTTCAATACTCACTTAATGTCAAAGGAAAAGTTGAGCAAATTAGCTGAAAGTAAGTTGTCGTATTATTATGAATCAGATAGTCAGGTGGGGATAATTGTATATATGAAGTACACTACGCGTATTAAACATGTATTATATAATTAAAGAAATATTATAATATAAAAAATATTAAGTTTCTCGGAAGGTCTACCCCTAAAAATAACATTAGACTGGTAGACATACGAGTTATTAGCGAAAACGTAGAGTATTTTTAAGAACATAAGTATTTTATTTTAGTTAGTGAAATATGTCGTTTTTCATAAAAACATATCATGATGCCAAAGTCTAGGGAGAGGACGGACTTTCATAAAACGATGGAAAGGGCTGGTTTTGTGATTCAATCGGTGGTTTTGAGCAAAAACTCGCTCAACCTTAAACCGATCGGTTTTCTTAGAAAACCCGATTCACCTTGTGGTATAAAATAAAGTGAACACACAGTAAACGTGTTTACTGTGTGTTCGTCTCTACTCTTCTCCCCAAATCTCTCTGAGATCCGTTTTTTCTTCTCCTTCTTCTCCGAGATTCTATCGATCAATCGACGACATAATTGTTATTCTCTGACTTCCGATCTATGGATCTGTGTTCTTCTCCTACTTCTTTGAATCGTTTTTCGTGTTTTCTGAGATCTAGGATTTGAATTTCGTATCCTCTCAGATCTGATTTCAAATATCTAGGATTTTGGTGATTAAACACGACGAAGAGGAAGGTTTCTTCCGATGTCTCCGACAATCCTAAGCCGAAGAGGGCCAATCAACGGAGAGGTGCTTCTAGTAAGGGTATGTGTCCGATTTCATACATCTAGTGCTTTTATTTTATGGATTTTTTGTATGCTTATAATGGTATTTGGTGTGTTTTTAAGTCTTCTTTTGTATGCTTACAGTTTTTATGTTATTCTACTTTTACTTTTTGTATTTGCAAGTACTCGAGTTTCTCTGGTATGCTTATGAATGATGTTGGTGTTGTTCTAAGTGTCCTTGGTGGGGTTTTAAGGTTTATTGGGCGGTCTTTTGGTGTTATTCTATGTATTTTTTGGTTTTGTTTTAAGGTTTGTCGGTGTTGTATTTTGGTGTAGATCTAAGTGTTCTTGGTGTGGTATAAAAGCTCATTTGTGTGTTTTTTAAGGGTTTCTAGTATGCTTGTAAGTGTATCAGGTGTGTTTATAAATGAGTTTTGGTATGGTTCTATGGTTTGTTGGTGTGCTTCTAAGTGTTTTTGGTTTGTTTCTAAGGTTTGTTGGTGTTTTCTTTTGGTGTATCTCTAAGTGTTGCTAATGTGGTATAAAATCTGTTTTGTGTGTGTTGTTAAGTGATGTTGGTATGCTTTTAAGTGCATTAGGTGTTCTTATAAATGAGTTTTGGTATTGTTGCATGTGTGGCTTTTTGTTGATTTTTAAGGGATTTTGGTGTGGTTGTAATATAATTTCGTGTTGATGTTTTTTTTTTTTTTTTTTTTTTTTTTTTTTTGTAGCAGCTACGGATGCTATAGGCAGTGAATCAAATGAAGCTTTTGCTTCAACAAACACAAAGTTTGTTGGGAGCACAAGTACTGGGACAGGTGGTACTCAGGTGCTTGGGTCAGGGGCTACACAGGTGGTTGGGACTAGGTACTGTTTCTCAGGAACCTCGTGCTCTAGGAACTAACGAAACCGTTGTCCTAAGGCCTTCTGAACAAGTTGTTGGGTCTGATAATGCTGAGAAGGCAGTCAAACGCCGAAATAGAGTGAAGTAAAATGTTATTGAAGTCCATGGCGAAGATAAAAGTGTTAAGCACTGTATGTTGTTTGATTTCTGCAAGTTTGAATGGACTGAGAAGAAAAAGCAATCTATCATGGAGATTGGATTCGATGGGTTGCTGCACTTGAATATTAGGAGGATTCAGGGTGGTGTCTTACCACATCTTGTGGTTAATTTTGATGGCCTTCTTCGTATTCAACGCACTGGTGGTGATTTGTATCAAATTCTTACTAGGGATGTGCAGGATGTACTTGGTCTCCCGAGGTGTGTTGCGAACTCGATTACTACAGATCAGGATAAATCTATGACTGAGGATTTTCGAGATAAATATCCGCATTTGACAACTAAGGACAAGGATGTTTCTCTACCACTGATGTTACGTATTGTTCATCCATCACCATTTACCTTAAGAGATTGGAGGATGGAGGTGATGAGTTCAAGAGGCTTTTTATCTTGTATGCTTGTGGTTGTATCCTCGCTCCCAAACACACCCACATTATTGATTATGCACTCTTGCCGTTGTTGGAGGATTTGGAGAATGTGAAAGAGTTTGACTGGTGTGCTTATGTCCTTAACAAGTTGTCTGTTGCAGTGCATAGGTTTAGGGGTAATAATAGGGGGCAGCATGCGAGTGGTTGTGTTATGTTGTTGTTGATTTGGTATTTCCACAGGTAATTTTACTTGTTGTTGTTTTAAGTTCTTTTAGTATATTTTTAAGTCTCATTGATGTGGTTTTAATTGTTTCTCTTTTCTCCATAAATATCCATATCAAGGTGAGGAGGAGCCAACTGAACTGCCTTTGATAAAGCATTAGTCTACTAACAAACTGACCAAGAGAATTGATCATGAGGTAAAAAGTCTTTTCAAAGGTGTTCAGGTGAAGGGTGTTTATCCTATCAGCAAGCCCAATGACCGTTTGGTGGTGATGAAAGTTGAGCCCATTTTTTAGCCGATTGTTGAGCCGAGTGCTGCTACAGCAGGTGCTGAGACTGACGAAGTCAATCCGGGCATCGAAGTTAATGGGGATGACGGTTTTGTGACTTTGAAGCTTCGTGTCCCGCCTGGTGTGCCAACGGATAGCGATATTCAACATGTGCATAAGTGTAAGTACGTGTTATAGTGTGGTTTTAAGGTATATTAGTGTGGTTTTAATGGTACATGGTATGGTTTTAAGTTTTATCAGTGTTGGTGTTTTTGTATGTGTTTTTGGCAGTTTCTTTTTCAAGGATTCATAGTGTGGTTTTAAGACCTGTTTTGTGTGCTTTAATGTTGCATGGTGTGATTTTTAAGATGTGTGTGTGATTTTTTTTTTTTTTGGTGGCCTTATTGCAGGAAGAATTCAGAAAATTTGTGACGTGGAAGCGAAACTTCCATCTGTTTGTAAATTCCCAACTGGACATGTTGTCTATTCCTGATTCCGAAGTGCATGAATCTCAGCAGGTGCCTGTGGTTGATGACCAGCCTCCTGTTAATTCTTCAAGTGGTGTGGCTAATAGTTCACATGTGCCTTCACGTAAAAGCTATATTGGTAGTCTAGGGGATAGCATTGAGTGGGATGATCAACTAATTTCGATGCTTGATTATGCTGCGGTGGAATCTATGAAGAAGAAGCAAGAAGTTGAAAGCAGACTGAAGAAGCAAGAGGTTGAAAGCAGACCTGTGGAGGAGAAGAAGAAGATTAAAGACTCCAAGTTATGATGATTTTTTTAAACCAACTGGTGTTTATATGAGTCAGTCCCAGCGTGCGAAGAATAATGTTCCAGATGAGCAAGGATCAGAAGATATGGGTGATCGTTTGGTATGTGTGCTTTTTAAAGTCTTTATGGTTTTATTATATATTTGACAGTGTGGTTTTAAGTCAGTTTCTTGTGTTCTTAAGAGTTCTTGGTATTCTTATAAGACTGCATTGTATTATGAATCTGTTAATTTTTTTTTAAAGATTTGGAAGCATGATTTTAAGACTTTGTGGTGTTGTTTTAAGTTCTCTAGGTGTGGTTTTAAGACTCATGGTGTGGTTTTACACTTGTGCGTTGAATTGTTTTTATGCAAATTGTCTGTTAATTGTCTTTACCACCAATGCAAATTGTTTTTATTTTAAGTTGGGACTGTGTGGTTTTAAGTTGATTGCTTGTCGTTTAAAGACTTGTTAGTGTGGTTATAAGACTGTATTTTGTATGTTTGTTTTTAAATTTTTATGTTGTTAATTTCAGAAATCCTGGCGTCTACTGCTGAGAGCTGAAATGGTGGCCACTGTGCTTTTTGCGGACTATAACTGTATGAGAGATGATTTAGTGAAGGCGGCTAAACGATTTGCATATGGTGGTAAAGATGAAATGATGAAGGAGCTTGAGTCGATGAGGGAAGCTGTTGCCAAGGAGAAAGCTACCAGAAATGAGAGAAGAAGAAAAAATCTGATGAAGAGAATAAGCGCAAAGAGGAGGAAAGAGAGAAGCAAAAGAAGGAAAAAGAAGAGGAAAAAGAGAGGCAGAAGAAGAAAAAAGAGGAGGAAACAGAGAGGCAGAAGCATCTCAGAGAAAAAGAGAAGAAGGAGAGGCAAGAGAAGCTTGAAAAGGATAGGCAAGAAAAGAAGATTGCCAAAGACGAGGACAAGCTTGAGAAGCAACAGGCAAAAGAGAAGGAGAGGAAAGAAAAGGAGAAACGTGACAAAGAGGAAGAGATTCTTGAAAAAGAGAAATATGACAAGATTGAAAAAGAGAAGCCCATAGAGCAAGAGAAGATTCAAAATAAGAAACTGAGGATAGTATTTGCTGCTAAAAGAGACTTAAGATCAAATGCCAAGGTTGATGCCTCTGTTGCTGTTTCTACTAATCAATCAAGTGAAGTTGACAATCTAGTTGAAAATTTTAATGTCCAGATTAATGAAAAATGTTATGTTAGTTTGAGATTTGGACATTTTTAGTTTGTAATTTTTTTGTTTTGGTGTGTAATTTGTACTTTGAATTTGAAGGAAATTGTCACTATGGTTAGTTTGTGATTTGAACATTTTACTCTGTTTGTTCTTTTAGTTCTTTTGATGTGTCTTAAAATGTTACCATGATTGTTTAAAACCACACCTCTAGTTCTTAAAACCACACGTTTTGTTCTTATATAGTACACGAAGTGCTTTAAGAGTATCCTGAAGTGTTATTTTTTTGTGATTTGAATTTCTTAAATCCACACTATATGGTTTTAAAACATTACCATCATCTTTAAAAAATACACCAACTAGTTTCTATCTATTGCTATCTATTATCTTCTGAGTTTCATTTACTGTCTTATTTTTTGAAGTATTATAAAGTCATTTAATGAAATGTACTTAAATCCATACCATAAGTTCTTAAATTCCGACCGCATGTACTTATAAGCACACATACATGGTTAAAATTATACCGCATGTACTTATAACTACGCAGACATGGTTTTAAGTCCACATGGTATAGTACATGTGTTTAAAATGAGAACTTATATCATAACAGATAAAATAATTTATATAAGTTAAGATCATGTAACAAGCAAGTTTATAACCACACCATAAATTCTTAAAATCATACCATATGTACTTATAACCACACAGGCATGTTTCTAAGTTCCATGTGGTGTGGTTATAAATCCACATGGTGTTGTTGTAAGTCTTGATGAATGTGTATTTTACACTTTCATTTGAGTCTTTTTCACCTATTTTAGCTATCCTCTATGTTAATTTAGCTATATTTTAGTACATTTTATTAGAATAGTGTCACGTTTCCCTTTAGATTTTATTTTACAGGTTTTGGTTGAAAATCGAGGATTTCCGGCAATTATATTGAAGTTGACAAGGAATTGGTGTTCCAGAAGCCTATTTGGAGTATCTGAAGGTTTCCGGATAGGATTTGGAGTCTAGGGGTCGAATCTGGAGGTTAGAAGGCCACTAGAAGTCAGAAACCGAGTCCGAAAAGGGGAAGAAATCCAAAAACGCGTCGAAAACGCGGAATTCCGCGAAAAAGTCTCCGGGGCGAACCGCCCCAGACGTGGGGCGAACCTCCCCACACCGGGCGAACCGCCCGGTGTGTGGGGCGAACCGCCCCACACTTATTCGAGGCCTATATATTTTCCGATCTATTGATGGAACTACCGCCACTACCACAAGTCCCGATGATCATATATTAGGCTCCCAGAGCAGTCCCAATAACTCAGAAACAGAATTCTCAGCCGACCGAGGCCAAACCATGGGGTAACATCTAGTATCACATCTTATTTCCTCATTTTCTTACTGCTAGGGACAAGCGTTAATTTCATGAGGGGGGATGGGATTTAAGTGATCTAGAGTTGTTAGTTTGGAGCTTGACATTGGTAGGCTGAGTATAGTACCTTGCATGATTTATCTGTTTGCATTTGCATTTGCACGTTTACAGCTTTCTTAGATTTTCTAGGTTGCATTCACCGCATTCATCCTAGGATAGTTTTGCATGTTTTATATGGAGTTTATTGCCGAATTTTTGAACGCGTTTATTGGGTAGATCAACTAACTTTGCCATTATCGTATGCTTCATCTCTATGAATTTGTTTGAGGTTTTTCTCGCTTGGCTTGTCACATTTATGTATTGCACTTAGTTAAGCTCGGTAGTACTTAGTGGTGTTTTCTCTACTGCGGTTCACGAAAGCCTTTATAATAGGATGATGCATGTTAGGGTCTTATGGTTGTTTTCCCGAGTAATTATGTACCTAAGAGGCAACAAGTCTTCACCATGCTTTGAGATTGCTAAATGCCTAGGAAGGGGGTAGTGTGAGGTTGTGTGATCCTTTGTTTATAACTTATTCTTCCGAATAGGTTTGGGGAGGGGGTTACATTATCATTAGAATTGTTTTTCGTTTTTCATTTCCGTATTGTGAGTTTGTTTCTCCTTTTCTCGTAAACTTTGTACTCCAACCTATGCTTTCGAATAGGTTTGGGGAAGTCGTGTGAGTCATTTTCTCTCTTTTTGTTATGCTACTGCTGGCTAAAAAAATCGAAAAAAAAAGAAAGAAAAATTCCAGAAAAAAAAAAGAGAAAAAGAAAAAAAGAAAAATTTGGAAAGAAAAAAAAGAAAAAAAAATAAAAGACATTGGTAATTGCTGAGCAAGGAAGGTGTTGATTTTCTGTCAAGGTTTCGAATGCTCAAACTTCTGTCAGGCACTACACTCAAAAAGGAAGGTGTTGATTTTCTTCAAGGACATAATCTGGAGAACATCAAGCAGGTTCACTTTCACACCAAATTTATAAAAAGCGTCAATAGAAGTTTTTCTAACAAGGTACAATGGTAATTGCTGAGCAAGGAGAGTTGGGAACACACGGTGGGACATTGCCGATGACCTCATCTTTCGTCATGGATAATGGCATTCTTGGAAAAAATCGAGGGAGAAAGGTAAAAGCAGAGATAATTATCTGCCTTGCCAGCTCACACCAACGAACCAATCAGATGCCTGACAATGCTTATTATCTGGGGCAGCGAATTTTTTTTCTCCGGCATTTTTTTGTCGACCAAACGGAGAATACGTATTCTCCAAGTGCATTCTCCCAATTCTCTGCAGAACCAAACGCCTCTTTAGAAATACGAAGAACCCTCTTTCCCTTTATAACATCCAAAACCTCTCAAAGTCCACCAACCCAAAAAGAGTTACAGAGCGTTTGACTCTCTTTTGGCCTTCATTTTTACGATGTGAGGGGGAGAATGTGAATATAATTTTTTTGTGAAGTGAGAGAAAATTAGTAAAATTATTTCGGTAGTTTATTAGAGTAAGGAAAAGAAAAATGATAATGTGTAAAGAGGAATTATAGAGAGAGAATGGGATAGAAATGGTATAGAGAGAGAATGAGATAAAAATGGTATAGAGAGAGAAAGTCTTGAAATAAAAGAAGGAGAATGACTATAAATGGAAAAAAAAAGGAAAATGGCTAAAATAGAGCCAAACCTACTCCAGTTTTTTAGAACTTAGCTCTCCAAAAGGAAAAGAGAGACAAACAGTTTGGTAGTCTATCAACATCCCAAATTACCAAATTACTAACAAACTTTCTAATTTAACTTTTCAAATACATATTCCATAGTTATTTCAATAAAATTTATACTGATTTGAAAATTCGATAATCTTTATATTTACTATTTTCAACTCTTTTAGCTAGTTTACTTAATTGATTTCAAGTCTTTTACTTTACTTAATTGCTTTCAAGTCCTTTAATTTTATTTATAGCTTTCAAGTTCTTTACTTTTCTGTTATTATGCTATGTTACCAACAATTTCTTTTGATATGATTGTTGAATCCACCAAGAGTAGCTAAATCAATCCGTCGGTGGTAGAGATTGCATGATTTATATTTAGATTTTACGAATATTAGGGATGAGATTGGTTTACATAGTTCATGCATGTTTCTCGATTATCTAGTGCATAATTTATTTGAGTAAATAGATTTCATTATTGTTTTTATCTTGCCATCGTGCTCTTCCAGTAAAGTAACTAGACATAATTATAGGTAGTAGATATTGAACACAACTATTATAGTAGGTCCTTTTTTCTGTTTTCCTACACCAAAGTAGTTAGTTTGACGCAATCCCCGATGCACCGTCGAGTGAGTGGATCTCATTATCGATCGCTTAGAACCTGTAATCTTTAAACTGCATGCGCATGGTCTATTAGTAAGATTGACAACCTTACCTTAGGCATAGATATCGTATTTGTACAACTAATACAAGGTAGTTGTTTTTTTAATAACGTTTAAGTGTCCATCCCAGTGACAACAAATTTGTGCAACTAAATATATATCATATATGCAACATCTCTACAAATGTTTACAACTCACAACAAACAAGCGACCTCTCTCTCTCTCTCTCTCTCTCTCTCTCTCTCTCTTTTCTTTTACTGCTTTTATTTTTTTACTGTCTATTTTACAACACTCAACTCGAAATCCGTTTCAAACAAAGTTCAACAAACTCGAAAAGCAATTGTTAAACGATAGCTTCGTATTAATCCTGAGAGGACGACACTCGGAGTTAGCTTGCCACTGCGCTCTAAATCTTTACTTTTGTGTGGTAGTTTCTAACTTTGACTACAAACAAATTTAAAAGTAAATTTGATGCATCAGCTACAAGGTGCTATCCCAGAATGTGAATAGTTCTTCTGCAAAAAGGGTACAAAGCTCATATTCATTCATTCATGGAGTGAAAAGAAATTGGTTAAATTGTGATCGATAAGGCAAAATCATTCGTTTGTGTTCAATATAATAACCAGATCTTGATAAGGTATGAATATGAGTGCGAAAGGAAGTACAAGAACTAGGATCGAAATACATGTGAGGACTACATTGAAGTTAAACTACAAGCCAGTGAAGTTAGTGCATGAGCTTGCAGACATTTGAAAATAATAGTGGACAATGACTTAGTTTTTAATTTTTAATGTTATAGTTGTTATTCTAACTATTTAACAAACTCCAACTCTCTTATTCATCAATTAACAAGTTAGCTCTTTTCCCCAATTGACCTGATCCTCTTTTTGTAATTATGGCCACATAGACTTGTATATATTTGCTAATTGCAACTATAAACCAGATTGTTTATTAGTACTAGACTACTAGTACTTTAGTAGTTAAGTTATGACTAGTTGTACATGTTATTGTATTGGTAGTTGCTACTCTTTCCCTTAGTTGTAGTTATGGTATATATGTTTGTGATTTACTTTATATTGAATTGTATGTTTGGAATTTTTTATTTTTGTTATTTTTATTTATTTCATTTTTTGATTGATCAATGGAAGGTATGGAATGGACCTTGAGATTTTTTACTAGTATTAGTATATGCTATTTCTTTTGTCGCATATTTGATATCAATATATTAATAAATTATTTAAATATATTGTTGCATTTTGATATCAAATTTGTTGACCATGTATGATGTTATAGTTTCCTAATAATTTTAAGAATTGGATACTAGGTAATGCTAGTTAATGAGAATTGAATATTTGTAAGTTGGAAGTTGAAACTGTCTTTCTGGTTCAAAATATTATTAATTTCACATTAAAATATTTTTTAAATCATTAATAGTCGCACTCTAAGGCGCTCACACTTTCTAAATTTTATGAAATTTGAGCGTATGTTTTCAATTAATTCCCGCCCGCGCACGCAATAAATACCGGATAATTCTTTAGTACTAAAAAAACACTTATAACTAATTACATAAGGATTCACACTTTGTTAAATAACGAGAATAAATCTTATAGGTTGAACCGCGACTAGATAAAAATTGACATATTATATCTTTATACTCGCCACATCAGCTTGTAGAAAATTAGCAATTCAAAGGTAAGTTTCAATAAGGGGCAATGTATCATTTAATTTTTTTTTATATGTCTTCTCCTACTAAATTTACAAACTCTATGCCATTCATGTAAAACTTCAGGATGTGACTACATGTTTAGTGCAGTAGTGCCTTCATAATGGGTGTAATTTAAACTTGCAACACATTTAAACCGTCTTGAACACATAAAATGATAACATGACAAATGCAACAGATATGAAAAATAGATCTAAAGAAAAGACAGCACACAGTATTTTTTAAGAGTTTCAATACTAGCGGTATTAGAACTAGGTGGTTCAAAAGAAACTGAAATGTGAAAAAAAGTAGATCTTGGGAAGATGAATATACCTGGACAAACTCAGAGTAATTTAAATTGGTTGGTGCCAACTTTTGTTTGTCCTTTTGTAATAATTTCATAGAAGAAAATTATGGCATCGGTATGGAGGAAAGTGAGTATACCGATAGTACTTTTAATGAGTTGGTGCCAGCTAATTATCTCATGTAAATTTTGTGATAAATGAAAGTATTACTTTCGGTACCTTAAATAGAGAGTTTGAAGTAGGAAATGTTAGCATGTACATAGTCACACTACTTTAGATGATCAAAATTGAATTACTACATTCTAAATGTAGAAAAATATTAAACATTATATTATCATTATTCCATCCATTTATTGCAATTAAGTTTTCTGAATATTTCAAAGAAACACATTACTATTTATTTTTTGGAAAAAGTTTGAATGTGAAATTGTCAAATTAAGATAATTTATTAGCATATGCTTTCGTTCAATTTATACAAATAAGAACATACACTAATTAAAATGAGGCCTTAAAGTTTCACTCAATTTGTAAAATTTATTATTATTTTTATTATTATTATTCTTACTATTATTATAAATATGCTAATGTTGTTGTTGTGGTTGTTGTTGTTATTATTATTATTATTATTATTATTATTATTATTATTATTATTATTATTATTATTATTTGTTGTTGTTGTTTTTGTTGTTATAACTTTTAAACTACACAACTATAAATATTTTAAACGAACTGTATTAAGTAATCGCTTTCAAGTTTAAAAGGCTCTAAAGTTTTACTCTAAGATCTATTTTTTTTATTAACCTACACAACAATGAATATTTTTAGCGACCGAACTTTATACTAATATGTAACTTTGAAACAATGAGAACCGATCATATGTTTTGTAAAGTTTGGCCAAAAACCCATGTAGTCCTATCCTAACCCTACTAGAGTCACAATGAGAATCGATCATATAAACAATATAACAGAACATGCACTTGAATACGATGTTATAAGGGTTATCGAGTAGCAATGAGAGGGTGGAGGTTCAAACCCCGACGGAGGCATAAAGTGATTTAGGATATTTAGAGTTATAAGATGGTTAAGAAGTATTGTGTAGGAGTAGGAGTGGGTTAGATTGTCTATTAAAAAAAGCACTTGAATACAACTCTCAAGTCTCAACGTACATAGTACAGTAAAGATCGCCATACATGTTGTGTCACTATAGTTGTATCACATTATAGTAACCCAGATAACCGCATCATACTTCTACAAGATTCTTTATCATAACAATAATAGTGTCACTCCCAAGTCTGAATACATATATGACATTAAAGATCGCCAAACATGTCACGTCACTGTCGCCGTATCACGTTATACTAATCCAGATAACCGTATAATCCTTCCACCAAATCCGTTATAATAACAGTAATAGCCCAAAAAGTGTTACGACTCTCAACACAAATACACCAATCAGTAGACATGTCTTATCACTATCACAGTATCACGTCAATAACCCATATAACTGTATCATACACCCACTAGATTCATTATTATAACAGAAACAATATCACGACATGTTACGACTTTCAAAGCACATAGAACAGTAAAGATCATCCGACATGTCATGTCAATATAACAATATCACGCCTTACAAATCCAGACACCCGTATAACCCACACTTCAACTAGATCCATCTTTATAACAGAAAAACAGTATCACCACATGTTACAACTCTCGTCTCTGTACACATACAAACATAACGATCATCAGTAATATGATAACCCAGATAACGTAACAGTATCGTAAAGATCACCATGCAAGTCATATCGTTCTCGCCCTGTCACGCCATTAGTATCAATAATAACCCAGATAATAATTGATCGTATTTTGTACTAGATTCATCGTCTTATAATGAACTTGAACTACTAGATAATAACCCACCGGCACATGTCATTAGTTATTAGTATCAAACTATAATGAACTTGAAGACTACTATATGTTATATGTTATGTTATAAATATATTTTGCCTATAATGTAAGGATTGGAAAAGAGCATTCAATATAAATAGGCGGTATTCGGAAGAGGGAAGAGAAAAAGAGAGAAAAAAAGAAACAAACAAAGACAACACAACACGTCAGTCATCTCATCTCACATACGAGACTGCCCAAATAACTAACGTGACCGCTTCCCTTATTTCCTCTTGACGTCTAAAATTTTTATTTTTTTATTTCTCCCTTCCTTCTGCACCCTCTCCTCTCTCGCAATCGATTGTTCCAATCCCCAAGGTAAAATTCTTTGCTCTCGCATTCTACTTCTGGCGGGAAAACGCTCCTGGAATTATTGAATGTTTTCAACTTCAATTTATTGTAACCTCTTTGTTGTTGTTGTTGTTGTTGTTTTGTTATTATTATGTTTGTGTGTTTCTGTGGCAAATCGGAACTGGATCGAATTTGTGACTTTTTTGTTGTTGTTGTTTGTCACTGTGTTTTTTCTGCTAACATTGGCCTGGAGCTTCAATGCATGCACAGATTGATGGTTAATTTCGCTTGCTGTTTGTTTAAAGATTTTGATTCCCTTTAGTAAAAGTTTGTTTGATTTTTTGTCTTGTTGTTTGTTCTAGGGTTTTATTTAGGGATTTCTCTACTGGGTTTTGCCCTTTTAGGCCATATGTGTGTGTTTGTGTGTGTTTTGTTTGTTGTTGTTGTTGAACATGGATTCTGAAGTAGTAGTAGTAGTAGTAGTAGTTTCAGCCTGAAGAAGAGTTTGTGTAGATATACTGTGTTTTAGTGTGTTGGTTTCGATTTTGTGGAGTTATTTCGTCTTCAGAATCACTGATGCACGGGTTTTGTTGCTTTGTTCTTGTTTGTGTGGGTGATCAGCTTAGAGATTTGTGAAGGGAATTGAAACCCTAGAAGCAATGCCCCTTTATAAAAAGAAACCATTTCCTTTGGTTGAAAAGCCTGTGGACTTGAAGCCTCAGGAAGATGTCTTCCAGATCCGCTTTACCAAGGAAATCTTCAGAAGTTATAGGTAAGATTGTTTTTCTTTCTGGACTAACCTTTTTTCTTTAAATGTATTTTATGAATTTCTGATGATGGGAAATCTTGATTGTGGCAGTGAGTACTTGAATAGAATTAACTTCTACCGGAAGAAAGTTTGGACTTGTAAAGCCACAGGGAGAAATAAGCTCACCTATGAAGAGGCGTTGCTTTCTGAGAAAAAAGCTTCTGATAGGATACAAAGCATCCCTATCGAATATATAGCTCCTGTGCTCCGGGAAATTCAATACAGTGAGTACCGTTTTGTCTGTGTTTATCCTTTGTGATGATAGAATATTTGTGTTGATAACTTTTGTGATAGATCTATATTCAAGTTGTGGTACTTATCTCATTTTTATGAACGAGCATAATGCTCTGGTTTGTTCTTATCCGGACCAACGGGCTGCTTAATCTATACATGTGTCAAAGGATAATGCAAAGATGGTATGCGAATTAATGGCACTTCCGGTGCCACATGGATGCAATGTACTTGGAAACTAAAGTGAGAAATGATTGTGTCGTTTGTGATCATACTGTCGGAATCCACGTAATCCTTTCATTGATGATCTGCCCATGTAATCGCTTGTCGCTTATTGATTGTTAGTCAAGGTTTCAGCTATAAGATGCCAGATGGTGCACTAAACGACACAATACCTAATCAGAATATGGATGGCCGTTATACTTATGTAACTAATCTCCACATTTAAGTTGGGTTAACATAAACATATTATCTATAGTTACTATAAACCATCTTCACATCAAAGTTCTTCACTTAAATATTGCTGTTTTTGTTACATTTTCTATTCTGTTGATATCCATGCTTGTAAATGTCAATTTTCATATTGCTAATGCTTTTTGTAAAATTTAAATTCTCCTTAGGCATGCTAAATTTGAAGGACATGGTCGACTCAATTGCTGCAAAGTTCCATGGTCCGTTTTCAGAGGGTGGTGAAGTATATGGGAGGAAGGATGGTTGTTTACATTTGTGTAAGATAACAAAAGTAATTGAGGATGCTGAAACAACCAAATATGAGGTTGAGTGGCTCAGCAGTGACCAGAAAACGAGTGAAAAGGAATTTGTGAATGGTGATGAGTTTACGAGAAAGGATCCTCCTTTTAGCAAGCGACTTCTGAAGTCTTTTATTAGAGATTCTACGTATCGGAATCTCCCATGGGTCTTGCATGATAATTTGGCAGCGAAGCACGGAATCTCAACTGAACCGCCTGCTAAGCTTAAGCCTAATATATCTATTCAGAATGGGCTTGTAGTTTGTTGCAAGAAAAGAAAGAGAAATGATGACAAGCAGAAACCTGTGGTAAGATTCATCAATATGCTGCTTCCTTCTCTATCTTCAGTGCTTTATGCAAAATAAGTCACTGACAGTTTTTTGTGTGTGTTGATTCTCTTAGGAGCCAACTGAAAAGGGGATTATAGTGTATAAGAGGAGGCATAAAATGACAACTGAATCGGAAGGAAGAAGTGCTAATGCAGGTAATGTGTTGTTATTGCATTCCTGGATGGGAACTTTGGCCTTTTAATTTTCATCGTGTTTCTACATGAGTTCCACGTGCCACTTGCATCTGTTATTTCTTATGTAAGAAAGAAAGTTATATTCTCCTTTCTCGTGTCAGACACATCTATTCGTTTATGTATATAGGAGTATTGTTTTTCAAAAAAAAAAAATAATAAAAAAAAATAAAAGAAGAAGAAAGAAAGAATGAAAGAAAAACTGTGTTTGTCTGTCAAATTTGGAGGTGTATTCTTATTAATTTTACATTCTTTTCCTTCTTTTTTTTTTTTTTGTTCTCTTTGCGCAAAAGTTTCTCATACGTTGCTCACAAGTCATTAACTAAATCCTTCTCTTCTTCTCTTTGATTGAAGTGTGTTACTCACTCTTATTACCTGTCTTTTGGGTTTTAGGGAATGAGAGCACACAAAAGTATCCTATTGATGACTTGCTAGTGCAACCTACAGAAGAAGACCGACTTCTCATGGAAAGGCCTGCCCTGTGCAGAGACTTCAGTGTACCTATGGACTGTGTTGGGAATATTCTGATGGTGTGGGATTTCTGTACTAGTTATGGAAGGCTGCTCAATCTGTCGCCTTTCTCCTTTGAAGATTTCGAAAATTCAATTTGTTACAAGGACAGCACTCCAATTCTAATAGTGGAATCTTGTTCAGCTCTGCTTCGCTTGCTTCTAGATGACCATGGGAAGTTCTTCACTGAAACTGTAGAGAGAAAACATGAGGGAAAGGTAAAACATATTTGATTCAAAGAATCATAGTTGATGAATCCATGTTCTCGTTTTGTGAATTGATGTATAGGTACACCTGTTCGGTTCACTGAATAGCTTGAACTCCCTTTTTTCAGATTACAAAGATTACATGGATTGATTATCTATGTGATTTCATCGAAACAAGCTGCCCTCTTGGCATGGCCAGGCACACAAGTACAATCAAAGGAGGCCGCTATGGCCTATTAGAGACGCATGTGAAACTGGCAATATTCCAGGAACTAGTTACCCATGCTCTTGAAACGGTAACTGTCCGGGAGAAGGTGGACTTGTATGTTGAAGAACGACAGGCACTTGCTGCAGCAAGGAGGGATGAAGCATTGGATGAAGGTAGAAAGAGGAGAGAAGAAAAGGAGCGAAAGAAACAAGCGAATGGTGTGGAAGTTAAAGAAGAGGGGGTAGTGGAATCTGGTGATGGCGATCAGCTGCCTAATGGGAAGAATAACCATGAGGTTAATTCTCGACAGAATATTTTATCTCGGAACAGGTTGGATTTTGCTTTGATTTCTTTAACTTAGGAGCAAAACACACTGGTTGAGTCGGACTAATCATTTTTTGTTTACTTTTCCTCTTTTGCCTCTTCTATCCTTTGCAAAACCTTTACAGTCAGAATGGAAAAGGAGGCAGCACATCAAAAAAGAAAACAAAGAAACAGGAGGTAGATGCAAATGCATTTTTAGAAGATGGGCTCCATCCATCAAAGAGGGAGATACACAAGTTCATGAAAAATGAAATAAAAGAGTCAATGGAGGGGAAAAGTCTTGAGGAAAGGGTAGGTTCTCTATCCTGTATGTTCGCAATGCATGCGCATTATCAGTATGTTTGCACCATATATGAATGCATATGCGCAAATATTGCGATAAGTCCTAACATATCTATTTTCTTTTGCTGTTCTAGAAAGAAATTCTTGACCGGGAAATTGAAAGGAGAATCATACGGACTAGTGCACTGGGGAAAGACAGAGATCATTGCAGGTATTGGTTCTTCAGACGCAATGGAAGGGTATTCGTTGAGAATCCTGACTCCACTCAGTGGGGCTATTACCAAACGAAGGAAGAGGTATAATGCTGTTGCTTTCTGCTTTGACACATTCAAGGTCTTCTTAATTTATCTGTTAACTTCAATGATTTTTGTTTCTTGTGTTTCATGCAGCTCGATGCATTGATTGGCTCACTGAATATTAAAGGTGAGAGAGAGAGGGCTCTTAAGAAGCAGCTGGAGAAATTCTACAATAAAATATGGTTAGTAATACTTGAGTTTATCTGTTTTCCATTCACTCATTCAGTATTACTTAATGTTGATTACTGCGATCGGATTTTATTTATTCAAGTTGATCTGCCCCTCCTAAAGAACAGCTCTCATTTCCTATCTTCATGTGTAACATCTACAATATGCGCTAATTGAACCCGATAAAGTATTGTATTACTGTGGAAGTCCATTGCACCATCAATGATTACGGTGTCAACTGTCAATTTAATTCCTCAAATTGTTACATACCTAAATATCAAATCTACAATTGGCATTACAGCACTATTGTTCTTGATCTCAGGGCCATTAAATTTTGTTAGTTGTTACTCGTTTACCTTCAGAGGGAAATTTCATTTTATTTAGTTTGTTAGATATCTAAAATGTGAACCCGGACTTCCATTAAATTCTGTTTCCCGCTGCAACTTTTTAGCATTGAAGTTCACCATTTACTTAATTCTGCTTTGCAGCTCTAAACTTCAGAAAAAGACCAAGGAATCTGTACAGAGTGTGGATATGGAAGAAGCTTTGGTTCGGAGATCAACTCGTGTCCGGGCCCCAGTAAGGGAAGATTCTGCAGTGGCTTTCCTGAAGTATGTTAACAAGTGGAAAGTAGCATAACAGTTGTTCACCAGAGTTACTGATGACCATATATGGTAAATAGGATACCTAGACTCATCTTACCCTGTTCAAAGTTCATAACCATTGAGTGTCTAGAGTAGTGTAAGCTCTCCTAACCGGAAGCTTACTCATTCTTTTATTGGGATGGATATATGCAAATTTTGGGCAGTCACAGCTGCCATTGCCTGGTAATTTGGTGTATTTTTTAAATTCTCTCTATGCTTGTAAACTAGTAGTACATTACATTTTTCTTAGAATCTATATTTTTTTCTCCTTCCAATCAAGTTCTTGTGTACACATGCTTTGGATACATTTTGCTTCTTTTCTGCTCTCGGCTTGTCTGATTTAATGATCGTTGTTATAATGTGCAATCTTGTAAAGATTTTCCTACCTGTGTCCTTGTTGGATTCATGACTTTAGGATCATCATATATCTAGCAAGTTAAAAGATGGTTTATTTTCTCTATGGACTGTGTGTGGCAGTTCATTCAAGTGGTTGTTTGTGTTAGTTAATACTACTGTACTACTCCAGTACAGAGAAGCACATAATTTGCTGAAAATATGTGGTTTTGATTTGAGTGCTTTCATTTGAGTGTTTTAAGTGCTGTTGTACCAATTACTTGAATCAACATTGATTTTGAACTAACAGAACACTGTTGTTTTATCACAGACCATAATTGTAGCACAGTTACTCCACCTAAGTATACTCCCACTCATTGATTTAGGGGTACTAATGGAAAAAGAAAGATACTGGTAATCCGAGAAAACATTCTTGATATGAATATAAGGACAAAATATTTTGGAATGAGATTATGAATTCTAAAATTAAGGAACATGAGCTGTATCCATCTTACACTGGTTCATAGAGAGTTTCAGGATATTTGCATGGTTCTCCACTGAATGTATTATCCTACTAAGTCTACTTTGCATTTATAAGGCATTACTTACACTGATTGTGATTGGATAGGTTGTATTGAGCCTGGAAACAGCATCTCATCACATTTTTTTCTGTTGGAGATTCTTTCATCACATTAGTATGATTGTATGAAGAAGCAGTAAAGTAAGGTTGTGAGTCTTGTGACATGTGAGTAGACGCTCTACCAAAATAAATAAATAAATAAAATAAATAATTAATAATAATATTATTATTAATAAAAATAATTTTAAAAAAGCAGAAATCCTTTTCAAATGATCAGTATGAAACTCATTGGTTATCTCAAAACCCTTAACATGTCTTCAGATTTACCGGTACTCCGGTAGCAATGTTTGTTTGATTTTAATCATGTTTATGATCCAGTTCAACACTAAAAAAATAAAAATAAAATAAAATTTAGTCATGCTTTTTTATATTAAATTATTTTAACCTAAAATATTTCATACAAATCAATTAAATATTATAAATATTATTATAAATTAGTCATTCTATTATTTTTAGCATAAATATGATTAATCATACTTCAAAATTCCTCACTGTTGGTCAAATTTAGTTAAACATTAACCAAGCATCACCGTCGCATAACACTTTCAATGTCATTAAACTTATGACTTTCTTCTAGCGATTGAGAACAAAAACACAATAGATACATGCCCAACAAATAGGAAAATTTAAACAATGCCGGCAGAAAAGACCCAATTGAACTGGTGAATATGTGGATGTTTGATTCTTCAATGAAGATGCTTGATAAATTAACTTCAAAGACACCGGGTGAAAAAACGGGGGTCAATACCAAATAATGTTTGTTTAACCGATAGTGAGGATGTGAATTGATGCTTGCTCTAATACATTAATCGTCTGATGCTTCTTAATTGGATATGCTGCTTGATTTTTGGGTTACGTAAATAATAGAGATATAAAGATGCTTGAGTATTAATATTTTTTTTAACTAATAATTGCTAGATTTTACATAGGGTAACAAACCATCTAAATAATAGGAATCTATTATGAGGAATCAGATTTTCTCCTTAATTTAGTTAGAGTTAATATAATCATCACATATTTAAGAGTAAGTATATATATGACGCTCTAATTTGACACGTCATCATGAGTCCTTATTGATCTTTCATGAGTCTTTATTTCCTTTATTTTGTTAGAATAGTTTTGATTTTAGTACGCTTTATTTCCTCGGATACATTTGGAGCACTTTGGTAAAACTGCACCAATATGGTGTATTTGGACACGCTTGGAGCTTATTTTGATGTCTTGAATTTTTCATGGAGTTTCCGGAAGTACCTGAGGTTCATGGAGTACAAAATTTCGCTCGTTTTGGAGTTTTGGCTAAGTTTGGAGCTTTTATTATCAACAGGTCTCTGATTTTGAATGGCGCCCCGCCAACTCAGAAGCGCGCCCCCCGCTTTCAGTTCGGCGCTCCGCCGAAATATTCCACGCCCTGCTAAATTTACGATAGCCAGATCTCGAATTTCGTATATAAACTCATTTTATCTTATTTTCTCCAAGTTTTACATTCTTGCACGAACCTAGAGAGAAATACAGTTTGGAGTCAAACTCTTACACACCGTTTGGCTCTCTTTTCATTGTGGGAGTTCCGTTCTAAAAACATAAATTAGCTTTGCCTCTCTTTTTTAGTCACCCTTCAACACTATTCACGTTTTTTGGTTTTTAGTATTTTCCATTTTTTTTTCTTCAGAATTTATCTGTCTATATTATTTCCCTCTATAACTCATTATCTCTTTTTATCTTTCTATAACTCCTTTTTACACATCATCATTTTACTTTTTATTACTACTTACTAAACTCTCCGAAATAATAACAAACACTAATTTTCTCTCACTCTCAATTTTTTTTCCTATTCACCTCCCAAACACCCATTCTAAAAATGATACATAAAAGGAGAGCCAAACGTTCCGTTAGCCTTCTTTCATTAATTCTCACCCATATCACTACTGTTGTTAGATTTCATTGTTTTGATTGGATTAGACTTGTGATTTGTTATTACTCCATCCGTGACAATTAACTATATCATATCAATCTATTTTCTCTCTATTCTTATGATGTTTTCTGTTATAGTTGTTATGATTATGATTTTTTTTTTTTAAACGTCAAATATTAGAACTACTCTTACACTACTTTTATACAAATATCCTATACCACCTTATATCTTCACACCTAAACCGCCTTATGTTTCCGCCGAGGATCGAACCCTACACCTCTACTTCACCAGCCCAAGCATCCTCTTCCACTGCATCACCTTTATTCATTATGAGTTGCTAGCTAATTCAGTATGTGTTGGTGGTAGGATGTAGATCTGATGATATGGTTATTGATTATGTTAGTATGAGGATTTGAAAGAGATGCATATGATTTATTCTCCGTATGTTTATGGTTTACAAACACAAACACCTTCGAATTAGGATAGTGACAATATTCGTGGTCGATTTCTATCATAAACGTGGCATTGAATGATTGTATGTAATGATGTAAATTAGTATGTGTTTGAGTATCTCGCATGTATGCTTAAGTTTCTAAGTAAAGTGCTCATATAATTTGCCTTCAGTGATATGCGTGACTTATGTCAACTAGATGGTTCATCCCTGCGCATGTTCATTGATGAAACGTGTCTACATACGGTGTGAAAACCTACGCCGGATCTTACTAACATATGAGATACCTTATCTGATGGTCTTACAAACTACCATCAACCGTTTTTCTCTATTTGAAGTCAAAAGTATTTATTTCTAGCAGTTGTTCAAGTGTGTTTCCTACCAAAACCCATATATGTATTTATTTTCACTTTAAATTCGATTTCTTTACGTCCAGTTTAGTTCAATTCAGATTTATATTTATTTAGTTAAAGTTTATAATTTCCATAATTTTAGTTGATTTCATATTAATGCTATGTTCTCTTCGTCTGAAAATTGATTATTTTTAATTCAGTTCAGATTTATTCAATTTAGTTCAGTTTTGCTTAATTGTATTTTATATTACATATAAATTCAATTTAGTTCAGTTCTGCTCTATTCAATTCTGTTCATGAGTTCAATTATGTTCAATTCAATTCTGTTATGTTAGTTCTATTTAGGTGAAATGAACAATTTATAATTCAGTTCAATTCAGATTTATCAATTTAAATTCTTTAGAGATTTTTAGACTAGTTTTAAACATATACTCCCTCTGCCCGCTAATAATATGCTATTTTTGCCATTTTGGACGTCCATTAGAAATGTGTCAGTCTATTTTTGGTAAGTTTATATTAATTCTTTATTACACTAATTAACCACACTTTATCAATTCTTGCTTCTAACAATATCTCACTCACATTATTTACTCATTCTTTATCGTAATAAGTAATTTTTTTTGTTTTTTTTTGAAAAGGCCAATATTACAACTACACCTACACTACTATCCTACAATATCCTACACCACCTTATATCTCCACACCAAAACCAACTTATGTCTCCGTTGGGGATCTACTGAACCTCTCCCTCCCTATCCCAACTCTCTTCCGCAGAACCACCATATAGCTCCTACCGTAATAATTAATAACTTAACCACACTTGTATTATATACTTATATTCTATTTACCTTCTTAAACTTTGTGCAAAATTACTTCCGTCACATTCTTAGAGAGGGAGGGTTTAGACGAAGTTAAGTATTTTTTTTTAGTGGAACTTAACCACGCTTTTAATTTCAATTAGTCTAATATAGCTATGAAGTATGTGTTGTTTCGAAACGAAACAATTCAGGTGATTTCGAAAAAAAAGAAACAATTCAGGTAGTGGACTTGGTCGAAAATTTGACTTTGAATAAACATTGACGACAACAATTGACTATACAGGAGGTATTAGTTCTTGACTTCTTGTAAAATTCTGCTTATTATATTCGTTCTCTGTTAAGTACCTGTTCCTATTTCCATCACCATTCTTCATTATGTTATTAGTATTTGTTTTTTTCCACCTTTACTTTTATGCCTACGTTATTTCCCCTTTTCCTATTTCACTAATGCCCATCCTTGGAAAATAGTATAGTCAGATAAACCCTTTTGTTACTTTTGACATTAAATAGAAAAAGAAAGTCAAGCATTAAAAAATGAGGAGATAAATTTAGAGGAAAATGTCTTAAAGAACCAAATTTCACGTGCTAAATTACTTTGTATCGTAAGTTAAAAGAATCGATTGTAATCATGTACCTTTTTGGATTGTAACCGTAAGTATTGGCGGTGTAACTTTTGACTAAATACATTTTTCACATCCATACTCCAACCAACTATTACAAAGACAAAACGTGTTTTAAATATCATAACACTTGTCTATAAATGTTTAAATTACGAGAATGTGACTACCACTTAGTTGACAATTGTTGCGACTGTTTATTATATTTATTATAAAGTATGTCTATTGCAAATTTTTTTTTCTTCTTTTTTCTACATAAAGAAGTAAAATATTTGATAAAACCCAATTCACAACACAAGAATATTACAAAAGTCTTGTCTACTACATGAGGAAGTAATACATGTAACTTCTAAAAGCCCAAGCTAGAGAATTTTCTTCAAGAAATAAAAAGACTTTTTCAAAGATTACTACATATAATCACACAAGGGCGCATACCGTGTGATTTCTTCCCACAAAACTTTTTCCTCTTTTAACCATGCCCCTTCTACTACTTTGGCCAGCAACTAAAGTAACACTGATTACATGCTTAACAACTGTAATTGAGCTTTTGGTTATGTGGTTCTTATGTAGTGTTTTTATCATTTCGAATAATAGTATCGTTTTTTAAGAGACGGACTCTTAAAAAGAATCGTCTTTTTAATAATTTATTTAGGTTTATTTTGTTAACTTTTTCGAGATCGATTTGGCCGTGAGAAAAAAAAGAAAGGAGTTCACTAAATACGATGAATCAAGAAAATCCCATATGAATCTTGTCCCACAGTGTCTATAAGGATTGTGTTGTGTGTTGTGTAGATAGATAAATCTTTGTCCAACACAACTGGCGCGCCGCTATTTCACACATTCCCATCCTTTTCACCAGCCTCGTTCGTTTTCCAAACTTTCTTCTACTTAGTAGTAGTACATACACACAAGAAGAAGAAGACGAAGATAAAAGAAAAATTTCAGATTGACATACAAGTATACTTATTATAACAACATTACACAGATTCTCTAAAAAGTTTCAGTCTTTCTTTCTAAAGTTTCAGTCTTTCTTTCTTTTCTTCATCATCATCATCATCTTGTTTGTTATTTCTGTAATCTCTATACACGGGAAAGAAAGATAATAGGGATATTAATTACAAAGGGGAAATAGAAAGCAAGATTTTGCGGAAAAGATTTAAGGGAAATTGAATTTATGATTCAGTTCCGTTTGTACACCTGTTGTGATACGTGGCATCGATGATTCTCTACAGCTGATAGACCATACCATGATGCCTACAAATTGGTGAGGAGGTCAGGTGAGGAAAGAGCCTCAAGGCTTGTTTTGTTTTGCTTTTTTCTTGTTGTTGCTCTCAGTCGGTAAACTTTGTTTTTTTTTCTTTCTTTTTCTCAGTACAACCCAGTTCATTTTTCTTGATTTTTGGTGAATTCTTGTGTGGAGACTCTGATTTTGGTGTCTGTTTCAAGAGGGTTTGCAGGTTTTGTTGTGTTGATCGAGTGTTTGTAGTGGTTTTTAAGATCTGGGATTGGAATGTTGTGTAATGTTTTATGATAAGATGTCTGCTTTTTGAGTTTTGATGCAATCATGGTCAAATGTAGAAGCTGAGCATGGAATTTTTGATGTATCTTTATGATTTTTGTTTGGAATTGGGGAAACTTAAATTGTTTTGAGTTTTTCATGTTGCATTTGATTGAGCTGATTGTGTTGCAGTGAGGAATGTTTATGATCAATAGATTTTTGATGCTTATGTTTGTTATTTCTTGGAGAAAACTGGTTGAGACCTTGTGCTAGTGGCTAATATAGGTTAAATTTCAGTGTGCTTTAGGTTTCATTGTATGTCTTGATGAAAATGGATAAGAATCAAGGGTGAAGAGTGCGATCTTTCGAACATGTAATGGATTGTTAGGCTCATCGTCGAGTTTTTACAGTTGATAAACGACAATCTGTTCGTTAGATGTTTTATCTGAAAAAATGATTTGATGGTTGTTAATTTGCTTGTCTGTTGATGATTTTGTAGTTGACGTCGATTATTTGGCTGATCGAGTTTTTACCGTTGGTAAACGACAATTTGTTTGTTACCTGTTGTTTTATCTTCCAAAAAGAAAAGGAGAAACAATATTCTAGAATGACTTGATGGTCGTTAAACTTGCTTGATTGCTTTGGAATTTCTAGTGGATTTTTTTGGCTCACAGAGTTATAACAGTTGATTAACGGCAATATGTGCCTTAGGTGTTGTTTAGTCTAACTAGAAATGGTTTGATGGTAATTGAACTTGCTTGGACGCTTCGAACTTGTAGTGTTGGCTCATAAACTTATTAGACCATCTGTTTGTAACGTGCTGTTCTATCTGAAAAATGAAAAGAAAGAATAGTGTATTCAATTCATGATTTGGTGGTCGTTAAACTTGCTTGTTTGGGGATGCTTTTGAATTTCTAGTCGATTATTCAGCTTGTAAAATTCTTACCGTTGTTAAACGACAATCTGTTCCAAAGTCGTTTTATTTCAAGAAAACAAGGAACTAAGAATATAATTGCTTGGTGATCCTTAAATTTGCTTTCTCTATGGGGGTTTTCAAACTTGTCGTATGTTATCGAGCTCATCAAAGTCTATAGGTTGATAAACGACAAACTGTTCGGTATATGTTACGTATGAAAAAACGGAAAGTGAACTCCTGAAATGCTTGAACAGTAACTTGCTTGTTTGGGGGTAGTTTTGAACTTATAGCTGTTTATTGTTGCTGTTGATAAATGCCAACTTGTTTGGTACTTGTATTATCTGAAAAATATGGAAACTGGATTCCTGTTCCTTGCATGATAAGGATATGTTCTAATGGTCATAAAACTTGTTTGTTTGCAGATGCGTTATGTCGTCATGCATATATATATGACTACTCCGTCGACTATTTTTCTTTAATAGGCGCCGCATTTTATGACCCAGCCATGTGTGTTAAGTGAAACATTTCTAATGTGATCTTTGACGAACTGTAACCCTAACTATCTATACAATCGTTAACTCTATTATATCTGCACAGCTTGTTCCATGATTATATGTGCAGGAAGTGTATTCTAATGGCAATCTGATATTGATTACTTGAAGCTATATGTTAGAAAAATATACTCCCAGTAGTAGAAAATAAAAAGCCAAGATTGTTTGCAAATGTGGTGAAAAGCACAAACGGGATTTTAATATTTGAGAATTCGCAAACCTAGAGAGTAATGATCGGAGAAATAATGTGTTCAGAACAACTTAAAATTTTGCAGTTCTGCCTTCCCTGCTTTCCGCTTCTGCTTATATTAGAGAAACAGTAAGATAAGTTAGGACCGAACAGACTCCAGAAGCTTTTCTTGGTTTAAATCTTCGTAACAAAAGCATTAGTTACGTGATATTGCATGCATTAGCAATTGATGCTGACAGAATAGTCTCATTGGCCAAATTTTAACACGTGTTGAAAATATACATTGCTTGAAATATCTGTATTACTTTATTGAGCTGGTAATTATTGAATGACTTGATTGAACAATTTTTGCTCTTTTAGTTAGACCATGGATATATTTGACATGTGAATCATTCTTGCAGTACGGATCAAGATACATGGCTGCGGACCTTGTTCACTCTGCAACAAGCAGCAAGCTCGCTGAAACAGACTGGTCAAAGAACATTGCAATTTGCGAACTAGTTGCACGTGATCACAGGTAGGGCTTATCATAATTTTAACTATTATTGGTTATCAATTGTTGATGCTCGTTGGTCTATTTGGTGATTTTATTTTCAATGTTTGTTATTAAAAGGACTTCAACTACCCACAGTGATATTTCACATTCTGACTGATGGTTTCTGAACTGGCAGCTACTGATATCCAACAAAATTGGATCTACACGTATTCACTTATAATAATATGGCTGTTATTAGATGAAAATCATGTATCTTGAGGATTAATTATGTACGAACTGCAGTTTTATCATTACTATGGTGTTTGGTGATGCAGACAAGCTAAAGATGTGGTAAAAGCTATCAAAAAGCGTGTTGGAAACAAACACCAAAATGTTCAACTCTATGCAGTGATGGTCTGCACTTCTATCTTGCGAAGTCTATTTATTTTATTAAATGTTCTTTCAATTTTCAACCCATATGCCTTCATAATATAATATGTTGATCTAAACTTGTTGCATTTGAAGTTGCTGGAGATGTTGATGAATAATATCGGAGAACCTGTCCATAAGCAAGTCGTAGAAGGAGGAATTCTTCCTGCACTTGTTAAAATAGTGAAGAAAAAGGTGGTTAATCTTTAATTCTTGTTCTAATTTGCTGATTGATTAGACTAAAGACTAATATCCTCTGATATGGCAGACGGACCATCCTGTACGGGAGAGAATATTTTTGCTACTAGACGCGGCTCAGACATCTGTCGGAGGAGCTTCTGGGAGGTTCCCTCAGTATTATTCTGCATATTATGAACTGGTGGTATGTCCAATAACTGAAAGTATGATCCACTTATATATATTTGGTCTAATTGCTATATATTTACCAAAGTTTGGTTTAAAATATTACATGTAGTGATTAAAATTTTTAAAATTATTGGGGACACACACAAAAGAAAAAACCCTCTGGTCCAATATGATATTTTTGTGGAGATGTTTTGGCCTTCTTTGCAAAGAGTTTAGAGCTTCAGTCAGAAACTTTTGCAATTTGCGAAATATTGGGGACTGAAACTTTTTGCGAAACTTAAGTTACTAAGCTGCATGTATCTTATATATTTCAAATTTCGAAGGAAAGTTATTATATGGCTAAATGTCTCTTGTTGACTACTTGCTCTATCCCACTGTAATAGAATCTTCCAAGGGTCTAAAAGTTCAATGTGATACACATGTGATTATTCATTTAATCTTTTCAGACGTTACCGACAGATTAATGAAATAATCAAATAAGAAATATATGAGACGAATTGAATTTATATGGAATGACTTTGTTATTTGTCAGATCTTTTAGAATTGATCAAATGCATGGATTTATAAGGTGAATTGAGTGAATTATTACTCTAAACTTCATTTACTTGTATCGTATTGAATTAACCTGGGGGAATAAGTAACTAAATTATAAAGATGTGATTGCGAACTGCAGACTGCGCTCTAAGAGTTTACCCCTTAAGATCTCATTTAGTTATTTACTTTTTAAGTACTAAATCAATATGTTAAGTTACTTGAAGTGTATTTTAGTTTAAGATACTGTAGTATCTCATAAGTCGCACTATCTGCTCATAGGCAGTCATCTTTGTGGATTTACCATCCAGTATATAGATGGATTGGACATGAAATCAAGAAAGGTTAATGGACAATGAATAATATTTCAACTCTTTACTTATAACAATCTGAGCCTCCAATTTAATTAACCACTCAAAAATAAAAAATAAAAAATAAAAAAGAGAGAGAGAGAGAAAAAGGCAGAAAACGAAACATTTGTAGGGTCCTGCAGAAAGTTGACATCATGCGCTATCTTCCAGAGTGCAGGAGTGAAATTTCCTCAGAGACCTCGTGACATCCCAAAACCAAGGTCTACATCAAATATGAACAGGAATAATCCTCCGGACAACAGAGATGCTGTTCCTGAACCTGAGACAAATGTATATCAAGCAGTGGAGAAGGTCTCAGAACCAAGGTATGATATAATGAATATGGGACAAAACTATATGCAGCATTAGTGTATTATAAGACAATTTGTTTATTTTAGTTTCAATTTTATTGAACCATTGGCGGATTTTTCAGGAAGGTTTTGGAGAATGCAAACAGCGTAATGGAGATATTGCTAGATGTCCTAGATGCTATTGATACGGAGTATCCTGAGGTATATATACATGGTGATACTCTTTATGCTAATAAGATTGTTCACCAATATTATACAGTGGATTAGTATCATCTACTAGAGAGTTGGAGAGGTGGTTTAATAGGGTGCGATAGGTTATGTGCGCAAAATCATGTATTGCACAGTCAGCAGCCCCCGGCACATACACACATTTGGTGTTATAGTTCTTCTTTATCTTATTGGAAGTGACATGGGATTTCTATTCTGTTTCAGAGAGCAAAGGACGACATAACTCTAGAATTCGTGGAACAGTGTTCCTTTGCAAAGCAAAGAGTAATGCATCTGGCTTTGAATACCCTGTAAGTTGGCCTGCATTTATATGGTATAGTTTTATTTAATTAAAGTAGCTGTGATCTATTTATATTTTATACCATACTATATTAATAGTCATCATAATGGTAAGCACTCTATGTTAACTGTAAAATATATGATTGTTTAGATTGAACTTCACCAATATAATATTTGCAATGTTAGTTTTGTCATTATCTTTGATTTTTGATGTCACCTTTTATACATTTTTACTTTCCAGGGACGAGACTGTCGTTACGCGAGCTGTTGAGCTTAATGAGCAGCTTGAGAGAGTGTTGCGTAGGCATTATGCTCTCCTAGATGTACGGGTTGAAAGGTCAATCCGAGATGCGATTGAGAACCAGAGGAAGGAAGAGGAGAGGGAAGAAGAAGAACAACTTATCCGAAGGTATAAATGTATAATACAAATAATTGTGACTCTAATTGCAAGTCATTTTAATAAATGAAGAGATAATATCAACTTGAAGCCTGAATATTCTGTCATATTGCCAATCTTCTTTAGGTTCGAATGATCTCATAGACACCCCTAGAATTGCAAATATGTTATGGAAATGCTGATGATTTGTAGTTCCATGACATTCAGCTCATTGGAACTTGCACTATTTTTTACCCATGCGCTAATTATGCACCCCACCCCCTACCCTTGCGCCTGTCTTTCTTTTTCCCCCACGGAAATATGAAGTGGTTTTTTATCATCTCCAAATGAAGAGCGTGAACAAGTTTTCATGAGCAAATAATAGAGGGTGGGTCTTCTTCTGTCATCGAAACCATAAGGTTGGCTGTCTTGTTACAGCAAATCTTGAAGAGTGTGTAAATGATATAATAATCTCATAAACTTGTACGGTTTTAATATCACGATTTTACTCGACTTTGTGTAGTTTTCTTGCTAGGTTAAATACTCGTAGTATTCTGTTACTGCTTTCTTCTATTGCCACAACTTTCAATCAACACATCTGGTTTCTGTAATCAAACAGGTTGCAAAAGGGAAAAGCTTGCGCTGAGCCAGAAGAGGAAGACCGTGTGCGGAATCCGTTTGGGTTCATGGATCCTATTCCTGGGAACTTACTCCGCCGCCCTCTGATACGGCCTATTCCCACAGAGGCACCCAAGCAGGCTGAACTTGGTGCACGCAAACCTGCAGTCGTGATCCCACCCCCTCCGGTGAATCATGTTGAGCGAGAGAGGTTCTTTCGAGAGAACCGATCATCAGACAGCTCTGGTCTTAGCGACCACATGAGGAGTCTCTCGCTGCACAGCATGTACGGGAGTAGCTCGCATAGCGGAAGTACAGATTTTAGCGACACATCTAGATGAACGAGCGAGCGAGCTACGGAATTCTCCAGGTGATGCAGAGCGAGGGATACATAGTGGGGTGTTTTGTTGGAACTTTGTGTTGGTGGTTGTGAACCTGAGTTTATATAGTGAACTTGATCTTATATAGTTACTACATATAGTTATTATATACTAGTATAGAAG
The DNA here is from genome assembly GCA_028274465.1 of Plantago ovata. Lineage (NCBI taxonomy): Eukaryota > Viridiplantae > Streptophyta > Magnoliopsida > Lamiales > Plantaginaceae > Plantago > Plantago ovata. Next base: position 41,370,817 of record CM051457.1, on the reverse strand, counting down.
ATATATATTATTTCAAAGTACATGCTTGTAGTGAACTTTATGATATTTTGGAGTTCTCATTAGAAGGTTGGTGTTTTTTATTATTGTTTCTTGTGTAATTTACTTTGATTTTTAGTTGTATATTAATAGTTAATTTTGAGCTTGTTGATTTTGTTGAATTGTCAATTTATTTGTGAGGAGCATGTAAATTGCGCAACTTTGGTGCAATATATGATGGGGTATTTGTTGTGCAAGGTGCACAAGGTCTACATATATATATGCATGGTTGGAGACTTGGAGTTATATTGTTTGGCAAGAATATTCTTTCTCAAAATGATTTTAAAAGTTAAAGCTAGCAATTGATAGCGGGTGGTGGCGGGGTGTGTGACGGTCACCCCTAAGTTTTGAATTTTCTTTTATTTATTATTATCATATCTATATTTATTTATTTATTATTATTATTTTTTTTTAAATGGACCTTTCATCACCCTTTAATTTTTTGGTAGATATTTTTTATTTTCGGTATAAGGCTATTCCCATTATATATCTACACTCCAATTTTCAATTTTGAAAACGCACAATTTTCAATTCCCCATTATATATCTACACTCCAATTTTCAATTTTGAAAACGCACAATTTTCAATTCTGCAAAGGCACCATTCATATGGGTTTTAGGCCCGTGATAAGAGTAGAGATTGTTTAGTGTGGTTGAACCAATGATCCCTGAGGTTGAACCGTCGCAGAGCAACAGATAATACCGCCTCCTGAACAGATAATCCCGAGGGTTGAACTGCCGCCAATTCCGATGGGTGAACCAATGCACGAAGTATTCACTTCTGTACGTAAATGCACTTTGTTTTGTCCAGATCTGAAGATGCCCAAGGGGTGCAAATATTTTCCACCGGAGCTATTCGACAGATAACTTTTATTCGATTCTTAGGGCTTGTTCCCATTCGTTGGACATCATTGTTGTTAATATTTGTTGTATGTGTGTATTATGCTTGTGCGAGGGTTGTTCCCGTAAATCTACTCGTATATTTTTGTATGTGAACCATATGATCTATCTAGTAAATCTACTCGTATACCTAGGACATGAAGCATATAGTTTTGGAGTATAAAATTTATAAAACAGGAAGAAGAAGAAGAATCAGAAAAGTAAAAGTTTCTAGGTGTATTCTATGACTCTATGTGTCCTTTGGTAGCCTCGCCAAATTAAGTGCATAAGTAAATTACAATGAAAATGTAGTTTGAACTTACGAGTCGTTGGTTGTTCATGATATTCTATGTATGATTGTTGTATTTGCTGTATATGTGAATTATGCTCGAGGCTTGTTATCTACTCTATATATTGTTGTATGTGAATTCATAAGATCTTTCTGTTAAATCTACTCGTATATTGTTGTATGAGAATTCATATGATCTTTTGTATTTCAATGTCAGCTATCCTATATATTTTGCTGGGGTAATCCGTCGATAAAAGCTAGTAGTTGACCTAACCAATGGTTATTTCACTATTATAGATGGGCAAAAAAACAATGATTTATGGATTAGAGGAGGAGGCAGCCAGGGCTTGAAGGTCATATTGTATTTTTATCAATGTGAAGGCTCTGTTGTGTTGTGTTGATGGGGAAGTCCTGGAAACTTTCACTGGAGCTTTAGGGGTAATAGAGTGGGACAAATTGAGGTTTACATCATGGATTGGGAGGGTGGTCACCCAATGTATTTGTTTGAGGTTCATAGGGGCCGGATAAATGCTACTGACTGAAGCTAAAGTATCTGAAGCTAAAGTATCTGTGAATTTTATGACTGGGGTGCGTCAGGTTGGAAAGAAAGATGAGACAAATATCTTCGTTTTTGTTCAAACCTTAACAGGAAAAATAATTAATTGGATGTCTCTCATAGGAATATAGTGAATGCTATAAATAACCAAATAAAAGGGAATTGTGGGTATTCCCTGCACCACCAAACACTCTTTTTTTTACGGAAAGCTATTAGAAGGTGTGCATACATGCAGAATACAACATACAAACGACTCCACCCTTCATCTTATCGTCCGTCTTCATCTAGTTGTTAGTGTAGGTGACGTTGTAGGTGTTTACGCACATATTAAGGAAACGACTGTTTCCATTATTTATTATTTTAATGATATAGAAATTCTCAACATTGGTGCCAATAGTTGAGGAGAGTTGATAATAAGAAAGAAACATAGGGGAACAAAATAAGAGAGATGGTAGGATGGAAAAGGAAGAGAGTTGTAATTATTCAGACTAAACAGTTTATAAATAACGAGATAGTTACATGGGGAAGTAGTACAATTATAATTAAAACAATTTAGAATGCTTTATATTTAAAAACAAGGCTGAGAAAAGTACTAAAAGTTGGAAAAAACAAAATAGTAAACGGTGATGATACACCGAAATTCAAGAAATAAATTACAATAAATCCATAATAATTATGGTAAGGGTACCCGAGGGTAGGTTGGTAAAAGTAGTTTGAGTGGGAGTTTTTACTTTATTTTTGATTTTTATTGAATTAAATTAATTAAATATAATAATAGAGAAGATAATCCGTGTAACACGTGGCCAAGTGACGGGACACAAACAAAACAGCCTCTGCTAACCAAAAAATTCAAATCCTCCTATTTTTACTGAAATTCAATTCACTTGAAGAAGAAGAAGAGTTCATACACCTCACTGAAATTCTCTGCAAAAGAAGATGAACCAGATGAATATTCGCGTTCAAGCTCCTCCTCCTCCGTCTCTGTGAGTATTTACTTCCTCACTCCCTCACTCTCTCTGCCGAATTATGCTTATAATTAACTCTAGTGCGTGAAATTTGTCATTGTTCCCCACTTTTCTATAATCGTATGCTAATTTTATGGAATTGAGCTTAATAGCTTGATTTTATCATGCTTTACACTAGATTCATGCGCTTCACTTCCGGCAATTGTCGGTAGATCTCGTTTTTAGCGGTAAAAAACTTCTCAGCTGCCTTAACGTTACATTTTCAACCGATTCGCATTTGTTTTTGGCATACTTTGATGGTTGATTGTTGAATAGATGGATGAGTGAGCTTAGTACACAGTTAGATTAGATAAGTGCAACTGCATTGAAGGTGTGGAATGGATTTACTCATGCTTAAAATAGGCTACATTACTGGTACTAGTAAGTTAGGGTTTCGACTGGAGGAGAGTGCAATTTTAGGCCATTTTACACCAGAGGAGAGTAGTACAATATGCTTACAGAGTCAGATTTATTATACTGTTGGTAATGGAGTCAGAAGAGGAAATTCTAAAACATTTGAAACTTCTGTTGAAATTCGTAAGGACGTGAATGAGGTGAAAATTAGGTTATGATGCAATGTTAATGTGGGGAAGAGCTGGGACAGGTAACTGGTTTGTGCGTTAGTTTCTTCATATAATATGATACAATATGATGTTCTTATTTCAGATGGTTTGTTTGCAAACAGACTACCGCCACGAAACAAACGTTTGTCTCAGAGATTATGTCCTTGCATAAACGTGCAAGTTGATGCATTCCTCAATTATACTGTTTCAAAAACATCACCAGTTGCAAGGAGTTCCGCGGTGCGACCACTGCAGAGTTTGTCAAAGTTGAGGGCACTGGTTGCTTCTGAGTCTTCAGAAGTGTCTGTTGAGTCAATTGTTGGGAATGAAAAGGTTGGAGTATTATTGCTAAATCTTGGAGGCCCTGAGACCCTTGATGATGTTCAGCCGTTCTTGTTCAACCTCTTTGCTGATCCAGTAAGTATCTTCTGGCGTATTTGTTCTCTCATTCTTGTTGCTGAATTATGTTTTCGTGGCTTATGTGTCAAACTTACAATATTTCTGATTTAATTTGGGAAACTAGGACATTATTCGACTTCCAAGACTGTTTCGATTTCTTCAAAGGCCCCTGGCACAATTCATATCTGTTGCTAGATCCCCGAAGAGCAAAGAAGGGTATGCTTCAATTGGTGGCGGTTCGCCTCTGCGACGTATTACTGATGATCAGGCATGTTTTCCTTTCAGGCAAATTGGAGAGATTCGTTTGGGTTTTGAATGTTATAGTAATAGATTTATGCACCTGTATAGAAAATCAACAAAATTTTGGTTTCTGTAGGCTGAGGAGTTAAGAAAGGCACTCTGGAGCAAAAATGTCCCAGCAAAGGTTTATGTGGGTATGCGCTACTGGCATCCTTTCACTGAAGAAGCTATTGAACAGGTATCGACCTAACCATTGTGTATGACTATAACCAATAATACAGCAAATCTGTCTTTTATTAGTACGTACCATTTATGTTTCATGGCTTGGTTACATTAATGCATGGAGTAGGTCATATCCGTGTCCTGATTTTACCATAGTATTGTACATTCAGTTTCCTATTTGTTTATCCTCCCCTGCTAATTGACTTGAAAATTTGTTTTCTTTTTGGTTTCTGGTATACTATTATATTATTATATTCTATTCTACATGCACATAGTTCTTTTCATTTTGTTTTAATCTCCTGTAGTCGTGATGATTGCTAATCAAGACTCCTAGACATACCAACATAAAACATTTTCCCATGCCAAATAATTTCTTTTATTATGTTTAAAATTTATATTATGTGATTTCATGAACCTCATGATTCAATTTTTTAATTTTTAATGTTACAGTACCATTCTTTTAAGGTCAGTTGGCATCAAAGGTCATGATAAGTTTTTTCAGCTAACATTTTTTATTTAATTTTGAATTGCTGGATGTCACTGCTTTTAACAGCTGCTTTTGGTAAGTATCTGATCTGTCTTTTTATATATCGTTTCTCCCTATAGATTAAACGTGATGGAATTTCCATGCTTGTCGTGCTTCCTCTATACCCTCAGTTTTCCATCTCAACAAGCGGTTCTAGCCTCCGCTTACTAGAGAGTATATTCAGGTAGCATCCAGTTCTATAAATCTGTTGCATTACCAAATTTGTAATGATGATCCCGATTCATGATGCATTTGGTTGAACATCAGGGAGGATGAATATCTAGTCAACATGCAGCACACAGTTATACCTTCCTGGTACCAGCGGGAAGGATATATTAAAGCCATGGCAAACTTAATTGAAAAAGAGTTGAGAAAGTTTGACCGCCCTGAGAAGGTAATTCTCACTGTGGATATTGGATATATTTGATGTTTGATGTGTATTCCTTCTTTTGCACGATGCTAAGATGCCAATGAACTTTTAGAATTCCTTTTTATCACCTGTTCCTCTCTTTTTCCGAAGTTATTTAATTCCCATATGTTTGGTCTGATTAGACACACAGAAACCATTTTCTTTTCTAATATTTGTTTATTTTATAGGTAATGATTTTCTTTAGTGCTCATGGGGTGCCACTTGCATATGTGGAGGAAGCTGGAGACCCTTACAAAGCTGAGATGGAGGAATGTGTGGACTTGATCATGGAAGAACTGGAAAAAAGAAGCCTTAACAACTCATATACTCTTGCATATCAGGTATATTTTACATGTCCTAGTCCTCGCGTAGTATACATGTGAATTGCAGCATAGATTACCAAACCTCATCTCCAGGATTGTACTTCGTCATTATGGGATTTTTTTTTGATCTGGTCTAGGACCAGAGAGGACTCTCACCTCACCTGGGTCATTTACATTTCTGCTGCTAATTTATAAGTACTTTTGCGTTATTTCCGATTACTTTTGCGTTTTTTTTATTTTTATTATTATTATTATTATTATTATTATTATTATTATTATTATATTATTATTATTATCAATATTAATATTATAATAATAATAATATTTTTTTTTTTTTTTGCGGGTTCTTTCTACTTATATGCATATATGTGTCTTTTGTATTCTGGGTGTCTGGACTTGCGGGTTCTTTCTACTTATATTATAATGATAGCTGATGAAATTTCTGTTCATTCATGGACTCTGAATGGTTCTGATGGATGAATATTACAACTTAATACCAAAAAAAATCATAGTTCGGTCCTGTCTGGAATCTTATACTTCTGCTTTCTTAGTATGTCAATTAGTGTGTAAAATGTATAACTCCCAAAATGATAAGTGTCCATGAACACATGGTAACTTATTTCTTGCGCATGTTAGTAATTTCAATTCCCATAGCAAATTGACAGCTAAGATCACTGTGGTGAATCTCAGATTACTGTTTAGTATCAGGGGTGCATGTGTTACTGTGATATAAGCTCATAAGCCAAAGATGGTCTATGACTCTTAGAAGCACTGGTGAACTTATGTCTTCATGTATATCAACTTTGATACATACTGATACTCGACCCTTTTTTTTTTTTTTTGGGTGAGAAAAGGACGTGGAGGAGGGTATTTTTTGGGTGGGTGGGGTGTTGAGACTTTTGACTTCGGCCTCCATGCTTGTTTTTCTCCCAAAGTTTGCATTTATTCTGAATGGAGAACCATGTACTGTATCCAGTTCTTTTCCTGCAAACAATACTTTTTCTTTCCCGTTTTCTGTTACTGCAGCGTTTGATTGAATGTGATTTCATCGGTTTTATTTGTTACAGAGTAGAGTTGGGCCTGTAGAATGGTTGAAACCATATACAGATGAGACAATAATTGAACTCGGAAAGAAAGGAGTCAAAAGTCTTCTGGCTGTCCCAATCAGGTATGTCTATGGTTACTTTTGGTTTATGCGGGACCTGTGGGGTAAAAGAGGCAGGGTTGATGAATTTCTCTGTTTATTTGTTCGGTTCGTGTTCAGTTTGTAATTATGGTAAAAAAAAAAGGTAATTATGGTTATTATATGGTTGACATGACTGTTCGATTCTTTCATGCAGTTTTGTTAGTGAGCACATTGAGACATTGGAAGAGATAGATGTTGAGTACAAGGAGTTAGCTCTAGAATCTGGAATAGAGAAATGGGGTCGTGTTCCTGCTCTTGGCTGTGAACCTACTTTCATTTCTGATTTGGCTGATGCAGTAATTGAAAGTCTACCGTATGTTGGAGCTATGGCTGTTTCAAATCTTGAGGCTCGACAGGTTAGCTTAGAATATTTTCACAGTGATAGAAGAATACACTTGATAGAGAAGTATGATAGTGATACTTGTTACCAGAGTCGGTTCTTTTATTTCATTCATCAATGGAAGAACATGTTGGTGGGATGTTAAAGGAACATGCACATTCAACATGTAATGTAAGCATACTAGCATAGTTGCACTTGCATACTGCTATGTGATAAAGTTGGAGTACAGAACTTTTACTCCACCGTTTGTATGGTTATTGGTGTGCCTGATTGTGACCCATGGGATCTTATTATGGAGTTCATTAGGTGTGTGCGCACATACACACACCCCTTGTCATTTGTCAAGGTTACCTGAGTGAGTTTGTTCACTGTGTTTCTATTCAAATTTTAATTAAGAGTATATTTTGCCTTTTCTGCAGTCATTAGTTCCACTAGGTAGTGTAGAAGAGCTACTTGCAGCATACGATTCCCAGCGAAGGGAGCTACCACCCCCTGTGGTAGTCTGGGAATGGGGCTGGACTAAAAGTGCCGAAACATGGAACGGAAGAGCTGCTATGCTAGCAGTGTTTGTGTTACTCGTACTTGAGGTGACGACTGGAGAAGGTTTTCTTCACCAGTGGGGTGTCTTACCGCTATTTCGTTGACAATACCCCCACTAGCTTCATTTTGCGGATGCTAATCACACATACAGTTCTGGTTCAACAGTCATTGGGAGTTTGAGTATGATATATGATATGAATATAGTTATGTCTGTATGAGTCGGATGTGACAACCAAAAATCTTGAAGAAGCTACTGCCAAGATTTTCTGGGCTTATATCCAAGAGCGCAGATGCAGTTGCAGCTTTTAAGAAATGGTTCTAATTCAGCGGTATTGGGAGAAGAGGATTTGGGCACTATTAGAGCAAAGGAAGGAACATATAGACAATTGTGTATATAAAATACTCATTGCTTGTTTGGCTTTTGCTCACTAGGTAAAGGCCTTTCTTGGTTCCTTGTTTTGCTCTTTTTGCCTTGATCCTTTGTAAAGTTTTGGCACCAAATGAACAGAATATTATGACATTGTATCTTTTTTGTAATCCATGTTCTCGTGTTCTTTCTGCATTTGTAAATTTTCTGGTAATAGAATGGGAGATTATTATGCAGATGCATATTCCAGTTTTATCATGAGGATTTGCCTTTGGGAACCGAAGAGTTTTCATTTCTTGACACATCAATATCTACTAGCTAGCTAGCGATGCATATAGGTAAATTCTCACATTTCAATCATATCCTTGCAACATTTATAGGTTTACCCTTCACAGTTTTTTCAATCTTTTGTAGGTTTTGATTGAACTTTTGCTTCTTTCATACAATTGAGACATTAGTAACAGAGACTGAGATTATGCAAAAGCAAAAGTTTCCCTCTAAAGACTAAAAACATGTTTTCAAGTTCAGCCAGACAAATCCTTAGTTTGATCCTACGCTCCTACTTCTTTCCAAATTTCCTGGACAATCGTAATCGTTTATAAGTGTCAACTGCATACCTCCCCCCTTTCCTCTTTACATATTTTATCAGCTCTTTCGAACATTCCCCATTTTCCAACACTCGCGTTCTATTAGTTTGTGGGAGCGCGAGACCATTCTGAAACTCATGGTGGCTCCAACAGCCACGTCGTTGTCAACCAGGAAATCGTTGAATCCAGAACAAAGAGCGTACTGCTCAGATTCTCCCCATCGGTCGTCTTTGCTCACTACACGTACACTCCACCTTTTTCCTTCAACGTTCTCCAGAATTACATCCATACCTTTCTTTATGCGGTTGGCATAGGTGAAATCCTTTGGAAGTGTCTGCGTATCATCAACAACAAGAGGGTTTAATAAGTGAGGAACTCTTAGCAACCACAAACCAGAGGTAGAAAAGCTTGGTTCGCAAATGAATACTCACAATTGTGTATCGGTTGTGAGGCTTTATTTCTGTTTCAAAATACATACTCAGGCCAATGTTTGATCCGCCTCCTACATCAGCACGATCACCTGTTGATCATTCAGAAGAGTCAGTGTTATCTCACTTATCATTCTGCTATAAAAAGTACTGTAAACTGGCTATCAGCAACTCGCCTAAACTTCACCTACGAGTTTACATATTCTAAGTGATGCAAGGCAATGCAACTAGGCTAAGAACGGTTTATAATAAGAACAGTTTATAATAAGTGTATGCAATTACAGTATGCATGTGTCATTAAAATCTCTCAAATCAGGATGCAATGTTTAAAATCAGGTTTCTAGAGTTGGTTACTGAACAAGCCACGGTTTTCACATTAATCACTCGATGAGCTAACAGGCGCACAAATTCCATGACATAAACTTAAATCTCAAACAACATAAAACATATAACTATCTGTAAACAAGTAATGAGAACTGCGCCTATTACATGATTCTGCCTGGCGTAAAGATTTTTTTTTCACTATTGGAGTTGTCCCCCATATCCCCCTCTCATTGAAAGAACAGAAACAGTTACCGGCATGCATGTAGTCTATTTCCACAGCATTCATGTCAAAAATCCAGACTTCGAACTCATGCGATACCCCATCATACTGAAACACCAATGTCTGGCCTAAAGATATGGAATGGTGATCCTTAAACTCTTCCCATCCGTTCACCATCCAAATCTCACCATCTTCATCCCGATTCAATTCAACTTTGCACGACTTACCATTAGGAACCTTAAGGAAAACTTCATCAGGTAAGTCCGCCCCATACATGTCTGTAAATTTCTTTGGGATTCTCTGTAAGACAAAATGAAAGTGTTGTAAGAAATACTTTAGATGACAACACTTACGAAAACAGCAATGATTACTACGAAAGCAACTTACTAGTTTGGAGTCAAGTATAATCTTGAAAAACCTTGGCGGAACATTTGGACCATGATCTGCTCCAGTGCTTGATGTACTGACTCTATATTTGATCTCAGTACCCATCAAGTCAAATATGTGAACATGTAACCGGGAGTCTCCATTGTATCCAAACACCAAAGAGTACCCTTCTGCAATTGAGTAATGATCTCTAAATTCCACCCATCCTTTGGTAATCAACAACTCAAAAGTTAAATTGTAGAGCAGCTCCACTTCCCATAGCATACCGCCTGGAACCTCTAAACAAACGTCGATAGGCAGATCCCTGCCGTATCTTTCTTCGAAATCTCTGGGGATTCTCTGCAGTGTAGTGTGAAACATCAAGAGTTGAGATAAACAGAGAATTTTCATGCAACAACAATGTAAGAATCAAGCTGTTGACATACTATGAAGTTATCTTTTGTCTGGATGAAGATCTTGCAGAACTTGGGAATGTTTGCCATGTTTTCTCTTTTCTCTTTCTGATGAACTTGTTAGTTTCAACTTGTTACATATATAATATCCAACTGTGTGAATTTGATCTTATATTATTGAATGCTGTTTCACCGGTTCACTGATTTGACATTGAGAGCACTGCAAAAATGAAATGAATGCCAAGAAAACAATACATACAAATTACAAACTAAAGCTGCCTTGCCTGCCATGTTATATACTATAAGAGATAGGTTAATAACTTGTCCAGTTTCATCTCCATTACAAAAGGCCTCTATTTTGGTACAAGCAATTCAATTCTCCTCTTCCTTTTCCAACTTCTTGTAATCACTACAGTTTACACCAATATAGCATGTACTGTAGTCTTCTGATTTCTACAACTCACTTTAATGTATATCAATCTTGAGGTTTTTTTAATAATAATAATAATAATTATTATTATTATTATCTTGCAGTGTATGCCATGCATGTACATGTTTGTTCTTGAGCTGCATTTGTTTTTTTTTTTTAAATGATGAAACTAATTAAGTTATTTTGACCTGAAGTGAACAAAGAGTACAGATTTACTGGTAAGTTAATTATTATATTGAAGACCAAAGAGAGTGGATTCAAAGCTCTTTCATAGTTAATTAAAGATTAAAAGATATGATCATTGCAAGAACAATTAAACTCTTACCATATTGTAGTAGCTACAAGCCCATTTTTAGTTACCTGCAACTCCATTTCAACCATTGAGTTGATCTGCAACAAGATCTGGGGCAGTATCGACACTCAAAGCTGCTCGAAATCAAACAACCTGGTGTTCATATACGGCACTAGTTTATTAACAAAATCATCAATCAATAGCTCGACCTTTGAGATCACAATTCAACAGCTTAGACACATCGAGAACACATTAAACAACTCAATATATCATATATCATATCATCAGTTCCCAACCTATAAGATAACAATTCAACTCGACAACGGAATATACATCTCATTATCAATATGATTCGGAACGTATAAACCCTAGATTGAACTCCTAGATTCGATTCAGGTGAGTTTTTGCGAATAAATGTATTCAGAACATATAAACCCTAGCCTAGATTCGATTGAGGTGAATTTTTGCGAATAAATGTATTCAGATATAAACCCTAGATTGAACTCCTAGATTCGATTGAGGTGAGTTTTTGCGAATAAATGTAATGGCGTTTAGAATTCGAAGAAAAATTACCTCATTGTTGCCAACAGCAAATCTCGAACTAGAAATTACGGATGCTCGGTTATCGATGTTGAACTGGAAGACGAAATTGTAGTTGATTATCGATTACCGATATGTGCGTAGTTGGAGAAGAAAATTGAGATCATCCATGGCGCTGAGTGAGATGCAACAGTGACAAACTCGTAGAGTCGTAGGGTTTACGAGCAAAGCTTATTCCGCCATTAGAGGGAAGATAGGAAGGAATGCGAGCTGATAGAGTTTTTCATCTGATTTTGTTTCTGTAATTTTGTAATTTGCAATGAGACCCAAAATGTTTTGTGAATTGTCAATTTGCCACCGAGATTCTATTACTTTTGGAATAGTTTTGGCAATGACACCAACCAAACCATTATGTTGGGCATTTTTGTGGAGTTTATATACTACGGTTTTAAATCGTGGTATATAGCTACTAAAGCGTTGTATATGAGCGTTTTTAGAACGGTTTTGAAACCGTGGTAAAAGAAAGTGTGGTATAAAGTCTACTTTGTTGTAGTGGGCGTTCCAAGTTCCAACAAAGTAAGAGATCACAATTGATATGATTCTCTGTATGCAATAAATAATGGATGAAGCTTAAAATGGTGGTTGAATAAGTGTTTGGTTTTAACATTGAATAATAGTCTTACTAAATTGGTGCAATTGAATTGAATCCGACTGAGGAGAAGATTACAAGGTGATTCACTGCATTCATTCATTGAAGCCAGAATTGATGAAGCTTAAAATGATGGAAGTGTAGAAGTATCTCTTCTTGTTTGGATTTCAATTATGCCTTCGTAATAGTAAATTGAAATGTGAATAGTGTTTACTGTTGAGAGGGGTTTGGGAAATTAGGTTTGTGTTTGAGTTAGTAAAAAGTAGTAAGATATAGGGGGAATATTAGTTGGAGTGATGATGATAGGTGATGATTTGATGATTGAATGATTGGTTAGTTATAGTTAGTTGTATTGGGATTGTGGGAGAATGTATTGGAAATTGAGTAGATTTGGTTGGAAATTGTATTTTTTAATTATATGAAATAAAATGGAAGGTAGTAGAGTAAAAAAAATAACTGAGATGATGCAAAATATGTTCTTACTTCCGTTTTTTTTATTTAATTATTTTTAAAATATAGATATATATGCATATGAAATGATGATGGGTAGAAATGCATAAATATGAAGGACAATTATTCATTTGTGCCTCCTACGAAATAATACAAATGGCCACCGGATCATATCTTATGACAATCCATATGATAAAACACGTTGTCCAACAATATATATAAAATATATAGCGTCCTCCGAACGAGTAAAAAATGAACACCAAGTGCATGAAGAATTTTTTGTTGTGATATTGAAATGTTATTCTCCTTTCGGCTACTTGCGCTTGCTCGAACGAGCTTGAAACCACTGCACCTTGATGTCGTCGTCGTACGACAAGCATAGTTCACCTTCATTTTCATTAGTCAACAAACGGTGGCTACCTTTGATTAAAGCATTAACGTCATGCATGAGCCTTGGAGTCAACCTTCGAATTTCATCCTTGATCTTTTGTACATTTTCCCTGTGGCGTTGTCTTTCCTCATAGCAAGACAACAAACAATTTCAAATCACACCAAGCACACATATAGTCATCAAACAAAGAAGCCACAAAGCACAAACCAGCCTCATTATAACTTATGGGGCTCAGATTAATGAAGATTTTCAATCAATTGTCAATTGCTTCAAACACTTTAATTTGGCTACATCCATGGCTGCGATTAAGCATATCGATTATCACCACACCAAGATACGGTTAAGCTCTATTAAAGTGGAAGCCATTAATTTTTGAAAAATGTATAGAAGCCGCTTAATCATCATCGCCCCCCCCCCCCATACATATAACAACTCAAAACAAGCAAACACGAAAAACAACATGTATTTAGATTATGGTAGTTTGCGTTTCGCAGGGCGAGGCGCCTAAAAGGGCCATGCACCATGGCTGCTAATTGGTAGTCGTACCAATAGCCCCGCCAAGCTACGAATGGCTTCTCTCCTGCAATGAGAAAAACAAAAAAAATTATAAACGTATAGATATCGGACTCGATCGACAGCAAAAACAACAAGAACGCAAATACAATATTGTCGAATTACCTTCTGGCACGTATCGCCAACGCATACTCAATAACTGGATACCAAAACATCGGATGCCAGCACCACAGTGGAACACTTTCTCTCCCCAGGTCCAAATAAATAGCAACCAGAAATCAATCAAAGGAAGAACTCATAAGCATAGTTCATATACAAGTAGAAAATGTATTTCAAATAAGCCAAGTGTGAGCAAACTGCAATGAACTAGTATACATTATAGGATAGGTTAATTTTTTGACCAAAACATCATTTTAATTTCGAGAGGAACATACAACAACATACACAACAACAACAAAAGTAATGAAGATTAATACCGTAAAGAAAGATTTGAACTCATATAACATTCACAGCAACACCCATGTCCTCATATCCATAATTTTTTGGCAAAAAAAAAAAAAATTGAAGTAGGCAAAAATTGCAACTTTTCATAAGGAAGCTACCAAAGAATATTCATAACAAAGAAAAGGAACAAATCAACAACAATAGGAACGAGATTCACACGCACAGAACCATACAGTAAACCCTCAGCCAAAAAAAATTATTGCAATTCAAATTCGCCATGAAAGGGGACGTGTGAAGGAGTAGAAACAACAATACTAGTCAAATAATCAAGAGTGAGGCATCAATCCAAACAAAAAACCAAATTATCACAAACCCTAATTCAAAATCGGTTATCAATAAGTAAATCCAACACAAAATCGATAGAGAATGGAATAGGAAAACAAATACTAACAAAAAAAATGCGATTCAAGACCGGCGGCAACTCGCCGGAAATTTGTTCTTGCCCCAAATCGAAATTCGGCTCCCATAGGGTTGTAGATCGGAGAGAGGAGATCACAACCATGCTATCGTATTGTTCATAGGATGCCTGAGTTGACTGGAAAATGGAAAAAACGCATCGCCGACGAGTTGTCAGAGAGGGGACAGAGAGAGAGTTTTGTCCCTAGAGAGAGAAAGTGGAAATCTGAAATGTCGAGAGGTCTTAAGAATAGTGTGAATAGTGCCATGGCCCTCTATAATTGAAAGTCAAAGGTGACAAGGCCTCTCAACAGGCCCAGAGGCCTCTCTAATTGAAAAAAGTCAAACAAGCAGTCTGTTTCTTATAACTTTGAAGAAGAGTACAAATTGTACAATGCTATAAGTAATGCAGTACTCATTCAAGAAGTAGCTGCTAGCTAGCTCAAAAGTTGATTTGATTTTGAGTCTATGTATGTCTATCTTCTTCATTTAAAGAAATAGGGATATTTGTATCTATTTTTGGTCATGGAAAATAAAGTTGACAGGTTATATACTCATTTCTTGTAGTTTTGGTTTGTCTTTTCTAAACAAGACTACATAGATACACGAAGCTTTCAATCTTTTGAACTAGAGATTGCAATTCATGTCCTAGAATATGTTATATCAGTGTACAATCCAAAATAAAAGTGGAACCTATGAATGAGCTGGTTTATGATAATGTGTTACATTAATTAAATGTTTTTTTTTTCAATCAGCAAATAATTTATTAATGAAAAATAGTAACAAGTACAAATGGGGTGCATAAGAGATGCACGAAAAAAATACAAAGATAAAACAATTGTAGGTGCATTACATTACATTTGTTGTAGAACAAAATAAACAGAATGAGCTTTAGATGATCCATTGTTCAGCTGCACGTAGCACTACTTGCGGTAGTCCTTTGGTGAAAATATCCGCTATCTGATAGCGAGAAGGCACATGTAGCACACGAACCTGCCCACGAGCAACTTGTTCACGAACAAAATGAATATCTATCTCAATATGCTTGGTGCGTTGATGTTGCACCGGATTCCCAGATAAGTAGATGGCGCTTTCATTGTCACAATAGACGAGTGTAGCTTTGGAAATCGGACAATGAAGCTCCAACAGTAAGTTGCGAAGCCAACATGACTCAGAAACAACATTAGCAATCCCACGATATTCAGCTTCCGCACTGGAGCGAGAAATGGTAGGCTGTCGTTTGGCAGACCAGGAGAGTAGATTATTCCCAAGAAAAACACAGTAACCTGACGTCGATCGACGTGTATCAAGACAACCCGCCCAATCAGCAACAGTGTAGGAAACAAGCATAGAAGATGAAGAAGAATATAGATGATCAAGTCCATACTCAAGCGTACCCTGAAGATATCTAAGAATGCGTTTTAGGGCATTCATATGTTCAACCTTAGGATCATGCATATGTAGACAAATCTGCTGAACAACATAAGAAATATCCGGACGAGTAAAGGTGAGATATTGCAAGGCACCGACAAGACTGCGGTACTGTGTGGGGTCGGCATAGGGGGTGCCGGAGGAGCCACTGAGCTTTGGCTTAGTGTCGACTTGTGTTCTGGTCGGGTTACAAGAGGACATGCTGACCCGCTCAATAATTTCACCTGCATACTTGCGTTGAGAGAGAAAAAGTCCATCCTGATGACGAGTCACGGCCACTCCAAGAAAATAATGCAAGGGACCCAAATCCTTCATGGCAAATTCAGAAGCAAGATGATTCATAATAGAGCACCGGAGAGAATCAGAAGAAGAAGTCAGAATGATATCATCAACATAGAGAAGAATATAGGTCATCTGGGAGCCATTCCGGAATATGAACAAGGAGGTGTCAGATTTACTATTAGTAAAACCCAGAGAAAGCAAGAAATCAGCAAAACGCTTATACCACACCCTGGGCGTCTGTTTCAAGCCATACAACGATTTGCGAAGAAGACACACATGATCCGGATGAGCAGGGTCACGAAAACCCATAGGTTGATGCATATAAACTGTCTCATTAAGCTCTCCATGCAAGAAAGCATTCTTCCAACTGACGAAGTTGCCAGCCCTTAGAAAGGGAAAGACTGAGAACTGTACGAATCGTAGCTGGTTTAACCACAGGACTAAAAGTCTCACCGCAATCGATGCCAACCTGTTGAGTCTTTCCATTACCTACAAGACGAGCCTTATGTCGCTCAAAAGTACTTAACGTTCTTTATGAGCAAAAATCCACATAGAACGAATAACATTAACATTATGAGGACGGGGCACCAAATCCCACGTCTTATAATTAATAAGAGATAATAAGAGCATCAAATTCATCTTGAATAGCCATTTTCCAATTCGGGTCATTAAGGGCATCTAGAGGTTTACGAGGAAGTGGCGATTTTGATATCGTAGTATGCAAATCCAAAATTTTTTTGGGAGCAAAATAACCACGTTGACTACGCGTGACCATCTTACTTGGACTTGGAAGGGCACGGGGAGGTGGAGAAG
This sequence comes from Plantago ovata, assembly GCA_028274465.1. NCBI lineage: Eukaryota > Viridiplantae > Streptophyta > Magnoliopsida > Lamiales > Plantaginaceae > Plantago > Plantago ovata. The sequence goes on along the minus strand of CM051457.1, from coordinate 41,353,910 downwards.
GCCGAATGTCTGGATGTATGGGAATAGGATCAACACTTGGACGCTGTGAAGTGGGCGAAATAGGGCTGCCATCCGAGTCCAAAGACGAGCCGGATTGGGCTGGAGATGGGGTGGTACTGGATTGGGCCGGAGGTGCTGGTGAGCCCAGATGAGAGGTAGCCGATTGGGCTGGAGAGGATGGGGAACTAGGCTGGGCCGGTGACACCGGATCAAGTGTTGGGCGTGGGGCATGCAACAAATTTTGAAGCCAAGGAGTGGGGGAATGATCTAAAAAATCATACGAACCATTTGATGGTGAAGGAAGAGAAGAAAAAGGAAATTGAGTCTCATCAAACTGAACGTGACGGGATATTATCACTTTGCGAGATGATAAATCATAACACTTATAACCACGGTGATCTGGAGGATAACCTAAAAATACACATGGCATAGAACGTGCTTGCAATTTATGAATAGTAGTGTTTGGTATAAGAGGATAGCAAAGACAACCAAACACACGGAGATGAGAGTATGATGACATACGATGATAAAGGAGTTGAACTGGAGAGGCATGATTTAATATTTTACTAGGCAAAATATTAATGAGATAGGTGGCCATTTGGAGGGCATGATGCCAAAATGATGGAGGTAAGGATGCATGAGTCAATAAGGTGCGCATGATATTATTGATGGATCGGATTTTACGTTCAACTTTGCCATTTTGAGAAGAGGTGTGAGGGCAAGAAAAGCGAAAACCTATTCCATTGGATGCACAAAAAGTACGAAAACGAGCATTATCATACTACCCCCCATTATCACATTGAATATTCTTTATACTACGTTCAAATTGGGTAGAGATATGATTCTTGAGAAGCACAAATTTATCATAGACATCAGACTTGTGTGATATAGGGAAGGTCCATACAAAATTAGAATAATCATCCAGAAAAAGCACATAATACCTATGACCAGAAGTACTTAAAACTGGAGATGTCCATAAATCACTATGTAAAATATCAAAAGGCGACAAAGTAGTAGTCAAAGAAGAAGAAAACGACAATTTCACATGTTTGCCAAGAATACAAGAACGACAAGAGCTAGAAAGTGAAGGCTTAGTACACGTAATATCACTAGCTAAGCGAAGATATTCTAAAATTGAAATTCCCGGATGACCCAAACGTGCATGCCAGAGGTCAGAAGAAATTGCAGCAAAGGTGGATGGACTGGATGTTGACGAGGTGAGGGATGTCAAAGGATATAGAGCCCCTTGACTATTGCATCGCTTGATAGGCACCCCCGTTTGAAAATCCAGAACAGACAATCCATAAGGATAAAAAACAACTGACACGGAATTATCGGTGGTAAACTGACGGACATAAATCAGGTTTTTGATAAGGTTGGGAGCATGCAAGACATTTTTTAGAGATAACGGAGGGTGTGGGGAGAGATACTAGTATGACCATAACCACGAATCGGAATTGACTGACCATTACCCACAACAATATTTGAATTAGAATTGCTCAAATTAAAATAAGACGAGAGAGTACCAGTGGTGGAAGTCATGTGAGAGGTTGCGCTGGTGTCCATGTACCAAGATGGGTCTGGTGGATGTAATGCGAGCGTGTGCATAGCCGCATTAATATCATTCGGGATAGCAGAAACTGGAGTCCCAGCATAAGCCGCATATGCTCGTTGGCCAGGAGCAGGGTCCAAGATACCGGCGTTCGAATTCCGGACCGGCTGTTGCGGTCGGATCCAAGCAGTAATGGGAAACGGGCACAGTGGAGCGGTAGGAGGGGCAGGGGATTGAGGTACCCACTGCCAATGACCGTACTGATGTTGTGGGCTGGCCGGTACGGGAGCTGGAGGACGAGATGAAGTAGAGCCGGTCATGGTGAAAAGATAACAGGATTGATGCTAACAGGTGCGGTAATCAGATAGTAACAGATGAATAGATAGAGGAATATATACGGCCAATATATATATAGGACGGCAGAGGAAGCTAGTATATATATGCTGTTAGTAAAAGTGAGAAAAATTGCCTCTAAGGCTAAGCAGCGGAAGTTTAAAAATTTTAATCTCACTAAACTGATATGACTGTATTCGTTTATTATACTAGAAGATATCACTTACGTGTCCTCCAGTAGATAACCAAATTCACCGGGTAGCTGTTCCTCAATCTCCAGATAGAGCCTTGCCAATCTCCTCGTCCGGCTGGTTGATTTTTTCTTCGTCAGACATGATATCTTGGTCAACAAAATCTCCAAGATGGCTCATCAACATGTTGATTACTTCCTTCGACCTTGGTATCCACGGGCAGTGATTTCTATCAAGAACGCTAGGAGGTTATTCTGTTTGAGCTAATAGGGAGAGTGAATATTTCCTGACTATCAGAGAATATTTACGTAAGTTGTGAATGAAGACTTATTTTCTTTCTTTCTGATTTAGTCAGTAAGTTTGTTCAGAAAATCACGTAAGATTTTTACCAAGTAAATCTTATTGACTAGGAGACTTCAAAAGTTATCAAACAACTAACAAACAGATAAATCAAATTATCAAAACAAAAAAGAAGAGAAAAGAAAACGTGGGACAGCTAAAAAACTGTGCCACGTGAACTGGCTGGTGCGTACACGCACCAGCAGTCCACAGTAGCTGGGCCTTTGCCCAACTGCCATTTCATGAGACTTTGCTTCATCTTCTAGGCTTCATCCCAAAATCTCGCCCAAGTACACAAGTCTTCAATTAATTAATTAAATCGAATTTAAATCAATTAATTATATTTCTAAAATATATTTCGCATATAATAAATTAATATTAATCTAATTAATAATAATTCCATTATATATTTTGTATAATAATTAATATTAATCTAATTAATATTTAATCCAATATACATATCTCGTTTGTAGAAACACCACCTTGAATTGTGACCCATAGGGCCTTGCATATTAAGCAACAATCCAATTAAGGTCATAATAAATTCCTAGACAATTTATCAAACAATATTAATATGCAAGGAACGTTTGTGAGGAAAACAAACCACCTGTAGCGTAAGGTACTTTGATGATACGGTCCCTTCATTCACGAACACTCGAATGAGTCTAGAATATGGTTATGTGTCTATTCTAATAACTTCATTCATTGTCTCTCAATATTATTAGTCGATCTATGAATTATGTCCAAATACCATTTTGACATATTCACATACGGTGGCCACCGGTTTTGTGATCGCACTAAATATGAGAAGTGAGTATTCTCTCCTAATATCTATTACGGAGGTATCAATCCTATCTTGGCCCAATCACTCACACCATATGCTTCCTAATGTACCCAACACATGCCGTATCTACCCTACTTTAAGAGTGCAAGCGTTGCGCATGGTCAAAGTACATTATTCCACATATGATGTAGTATTGGCCTCAAGTCTAAGGACTACTAACATCACCCTACACACCGATACTACCATAGACACTTCAATAGCTTTACCAAATGGCTTCTCGGTTGGGTATGCCAACACTCTCCAAAGTGTCCATATGTTCATTATGGATAACCAAGTTCATTCGTAGCAGTGAGACCTACTACATCCTCGAAGGATCTAATGCAACATATGCTAGCTTCAATCGCATCATTGATATCCCGTATCTCAATGACCTTCAGCTAGTGGCTTATTTTAGGACTTAATTATTGACACACAAGCTCCCACTAACTTGGTGATTACCTTAAGTCCTTGGGAAAATTTTATCGAATAATTCAAACAACTAAATAATATATTCATAAAAATGTAATGCCAATTGTATTTAATAATATATAAATAAATGAACATTCGCATCATTGACCGTATCTCAATGACCTTCAGCTAGTGGCTTATTTTAGGACTTAATTATTGACACACAAGCTCCCACTAACTTGGTGATTACCTTAAGTCCTTGGGAAAATTTTATCGAATAATTCAAACAACTAAATAATATATTCATAAAAATGTAATGTCAATTGTATTTAATAATGTATAAATAAATGAACATAAATAAATAACAATAACTGAATGTGATCAAGTTCATATCGTCACTATCGTAGGTTGTCTCTAGGACATATATACTTTCAATCTCCCACTTGGCCTAGAGCCAATCACCTACGTGTCTAACACCTATGTTGTTGAAATGTCTAACATGTTTGTCAATGTTCAACACTTTGGTGAAAGGATCTGCCACATTTTCCTCAGTGGAAACTCGTTCTATAGATACTTATCATCTAGCTATCATCTCTCTAATTAGATGATACTTCCTAGATACATGCTTATTCTTGTTAGTGGATCTTGGTTCCTTTGCTTGTGCAACAGCGCCTTCGTTGTCGCAGTAGACCATTATAGGACTACTATTAGGAACTACCCCTAGTTCCTTTAGGAATTCTGAAATCCAGACAGCCTCCTTTGAGGCTTCTGCAGCAGCAATGTACTCGGATTCGGTCATGGAATCAGCCAAGGTGGATTGCTTTGAACTCTTCCAAGTGATGGCTCCACCATTGAGTGTAAACACATACCCAGTTTGTGATTTGTAGTCGTCTGGGTCCGATTGGAAACCAACATCGATATAACCACTCATTTGCAACTCTTGTTGTCCACCATATACCACAAAGGAATCTTTAGTTCTTCTAAGATACTTAAGAATTGCTTTCACAGCTGTCCAGTGTTTCATACCTGGATTCTGTTGGTGTCGACAAGTACAACTAAGTGCATAGGCCACATCTGGCCTTGTACAATTCATGGCATACATGATAGATCCAATAGGTGATGCATATGGGATTCTTTTCATGTGTTCGATCTCCTCATCTGTAGAAGGACTATCCTCCGTAGTGAGAGCGACGCCATGTCTAGCTGGTAAGAAACCTTTAGTGGATCCATCCATATTAAAGCGTTTCACTATCTTGTCGACATATGTGGATTGTGACAACCCTAACAATCTTCGGGATCTATTCCTATGGATTTTGATTCCAAGAATGTAACAGGCTTCACCTAAGTCTTTCATCGAGAAAGTCTTAGATAACCACTCCTTTGTGGATCGTAACATTTGGACATTGTTTCCCATGATTAATATGTCATCAACATATATAACCATGAAAACAATTCCAAAATCGCTGCGTTTAACATAAACGCATGGATCTTCCGAACATGTGATGTAGTCAAACGATTTGACTGCTTCATCAAAGCGAATATTCCAACTCCTTGAGGCTTGCTCTAGTCCATAAATGGATCTCTTTAGCTTGCAAACTAATTTGGGATTTGACTTAGATGTAAAACCTTCAGGTTGTATCATATACACCTCTTCCTCGAGATTTCCGTTAAGGAAAGCAGTTTTCACATCCATTTGCCAAATCTCATAATCATAGTATGCTGCTATAGCAAGTCAAATTCGAATAGACTTAAGCTTGACTACTGGTGAAAAAGTTCCGTCATAATCGATACCATATCGTTGACTATAACCTTTTGCCACCAGCCTAGCCTTGTATGTCTGTATGTTTCCATCAACATCTGTTTTCCTCTTGAAAACCCATTTGCAATCGATAGGTCTAACCCCTTCTGGTGCATCAACCAAGTCCCATACTTGATTTTCATACATTGAGTCTATTTCGGATTTCATGGCTTCTTGCCACCTTCTTGAATCAATGTCCAACATTGCTTCTTTGTAAGTCTTAGGGTCATCTTTGTGAGATAAGTCAAGCTCAAACTTGTCATCCTCCAAGAGTAAACTTATCTTCTTGGAAGCTCTCACTTCTAACCTTGTAGACCGACGGAGTGCGGGTTTGTTTGGTTGTACTGGATATATATTCTGATTGTGAGATGGTTCAACTTGTTCAATCTGTTGAACAGTTGAAGGCGGATCGGAACGTGGTTCAGGTGCAACGGTTGCAACTGTATCCTGGGGAGTTGGTTCCGACATGACCTGTTGAACCGTTCCAGTCGGTTCAGTCAATGTCGGCTTGGTAGGGGCATTTTGGGAACTAGTCAAATTTCCTAAAATGCTCCCACTGGCTGGCAGATATCTTCCCAGAGATGTGCTCGAGCCATAAGATCCTCCTTGAGCTCCCACTGAATCATTGTCATAACTATTTGACAATTCATTAACCTCAATGTTATTTTCTTGTTCTTGGATTTCCTCGAGTTCTATCTCATTTCTACTATGTTGCTTGAAGACATAATCATCTTCCAGAAATGCAGCCTGTCTGGAAACAATGATGTTATGTTCCTCAGGCAGATAGAAGTAGTAACCCTTGGTTTCCTTAGGATATCCAATAAAATAACATTTCTCACTTTTGGGTTCCAGTTTCCCTGCAAGCATTCTTTTCACATATGCCGGATAACCCCAGGCATGCATATGTGAAAGACTTGGCTTCTTGCCATACCATAACTCATACGGTGTTTTCTCGACTGATTTGGATGGAACCCTATTCAGAATATAGATTGAGTATAGTAACGCGTATCCCCATAAGAAGATTGGAAGAGTTGTGAAATTCATCATGGATCTTACCATGTCTAACAAAGTTCGATTTCTCCTCTCAGAAACACCATTCATTTGTGGTGTTCCTGGTGGAGTCCATTGTGATTGAATTCCATTAAGCTTTAAGTAATCCAAAAATTCCTTACTTAAGTATTCTCCTCCTCGATCTGATCGAAGAGTCTTAATACTTCTTTCAAGTTGTTTCTCTACGTCAACCTTATACTCTTTGAATTTCTCGAAAGCTTCAGATTTGTGTTTCATAACATACACATAGCCAAACCTATAGAAATCATCGGTAAAGGTTATGAAGTAAGAATATCCACCCCTAGCTTGAGTTTTGAAAGGTCCACACACATCAGAGTGAACTAACTCAAGTCCTTGTTTAGCTCGAGTACCTTTTCCCGAAAAAGGTTTCTTGATCATTTTTCCTTTAAGACATTATTCACAATTCCCATATGATTCAAAATCAAATGGTGCTAAATATTCTAACTTTCTTAACCTTGCAATTCTTGTCTCATTAATGTGACCAAGTCTACAATGCCACAAGTAAGTGATATTTCTTGAATTATCAAGCTTCGGTCGTTTGTTTTGTATATGAAATAAATTATGTCTACATTCAATTAAGTACAAACCATTCATAAGAGGAGCATTTCCAATATCAATATCATTATGCGAAAAATAACAATTATTATAGGTAAAACGGAAGGAAAACCCTTCATTGTCTAACATAGGAATGAAAATAATGTTTCTTACAATAGAAGGAACGAAATAACAATTATTCAATTCTAAAACAAAACCCGAGGGTAAATTTAATCTATAAGTCCTAACACGTAGGGCAGCAACGAACGATCCATTTCCTACGCGTAGATCAATTTGCCTTGGTCTAACCTGTCGGCTATCAATGAGCCCCTGCAAATTGTTACAAATGTGTGAGCCACAAGCAGTATCTAATACCCAACAATTCGAGTTTTGTGTAGACATATTTATCTCAATGACAAACATACCTTGATGGGAGCCATATGCACCATGCGTGGTCACAACTCCATCAACAATTGCCTTCGGGCAGTCTCTCTTCCAGTGTCCTTTCTGCTTGCAGTAAAGACACGTCTCCTTCTCCATGTTCACCACCTTGCCTTACGCTTAAAAACCTTAGCCTTAGGTCCAACCTTTGACTTCTTGGTTTGCTTAGCCTTACCCTTTGATCCATAGCCCTTAGGGTGAGACTTCGTAGATGATCCAACCAACATAACATGCTTCCTCTTAGGTTTGAGCCTGATCATAGATCTTAAGCATATTATGGACTTCAGGAAGTGTAGCATCTTTGACATTCATATTGTAATTCATGATGAATGTGGAATATGAATCCGACAATGATTGAAGGATGATGATGACTGAAACACGGTTCTCAAATTTGATTCCAGCAGTTGCCAGTTTCTCAATGAGTCCAATCATCTTGAGCACGTGTTCAGATACATTCCCTCCTTTAGACATCCTCATTTTGAAGTTTTCTCTAAGAAGATCAAATTCAACACTCTTAGAAACAGTTCCAAAGAGGCTTTTGTGGTGCTCGAGCATTTCATATGGCATCATGTTTTCATGTTGCCTTTGCAGCTCCATAGTCATTGCATCTAGCATAACACACTGTGCATTAGCAGCATCATCTTTGTGCTTTTGGTGAGCAACTTTGTCAAACTTAGCAAGCTCAGCAGCAACAGTAGGAGAACTGGGGATTGGTTCGTCCAAGACGTACTCAATTTTCTCTTACCTAAGCACCAAACGAATGTTACGGATCCAATACATAAAATTTGGACCAGTAAGAGTGCATTTCTCCAAGATCATTCTTATGGATAAATAGGCCATCTTTCAGACCTAGAGAAGTAAATAAATAAAACTGAAATTAATACTCCAAAAATAATTTCTATGATCACAATCATCGACTAAATAAACTAGGACTTTAGCTATATTCAATTCTCACTATTTTCACATACTCTTGACCCTATAGAGAGTACAAACCAATATCTTATAATAGTTGTAGTGAGCCAAGATCCATGCTTGCACTATTATAGCCCCAATTATGGCTGATCAATATAATAATCAAACAGGTAGGTCTCCAAACCAATTGTACAATACAACTCTTGGTTGATCAAAACCATTTTGATCGATGTCCTTAAATTATGCCTGACGCTATGGCGACTCGACATAATTCAAGTAAGTCATAACCATCACACGACACCAACAATGGTCCTATGAAGGCAACTTTCTTACGACAAACTGAGTAAGCACTATGGTGCATATTACCCATGAGATTAGTAAGTTCATTTAACCTTCAATTATGATGGGTGACATCATGCGATTTAATCGAGACTTAAATTGGTTGGGGAACATTTAAATGGGGTATTTAATTGCTTGACCAAGATCCCTAACATGCATCACATAATGGGTGCCGCCTACCCAAGGCTCATGCAATGCGGTCTAACAAGTAATGAGTGCCGCCTACTCATACATATCAATTGCGGACTAGACAGTAATGGGTACCGCCTACCCATGCATATGACAGATGCGGTCCGGAAACTAATGGGTGTCGCCTACCCATACAATAAAAGCGGACTAATGATATTTAAATACAATATTTAAATATTAAATTGCTCATGTAGACATTCAATACATGTGATACAACCAAGTTGGAGCATATAAGTAGTTGTTGTGGATTATTATCATTATATGTAAGTCAAAATCTAATTAATAAATTCTCTAAGAATTTTCAAAACATTTAAAACAAGTTTAATAATAATATAATCTTCCAAAGCATTACATTACTATTAAAATGTACTCCCTCCTATCATTTTTAAATGACGTTATAGCTAAAACACACAAATTAAGAAAGAAATGATTACCCCTATTTATAGACAATAAAAAGGTGTAATAATAGTAAATTAAGGTCAAAAGCACTCACAATATCACACCTAATAATAGTATAAACAATCTAAAAACTAAGTTAAAACGACAACTAATTTCCAAATAGTTAAAAATTCAAAACGTCAATTAAACATGATAGGAGGGAGTAGTTTATAAACTATTTATAAACTAACAAACATGTTACTAAATATTATAAACTTATATTTATGTCTCTAAACATTTTAATCACTTTCCAAAAGTATTAATAGGGTTTTTAAATATAATTTAGACAAAATTACGTCTACCACCCTCACTAAGCACTCACTTTTCATCCTAGTCCAACATTAGCGGAGAATTACATTCTAGTCCAGTCGAACCTCCAGTGTTGACTCCGTAAGTTGGGTTTTCTAATTTTCGCTCAACCAAACACGCCCTTAACTATATAATTTTCTATTTTTTATTTCTTTTCATTTTTTCTTTCTTTTCTTTTTTCTATTTTTCTTTTTTCTCTTTCTTTATTTTCTCTTTTCTTTCTTTTCTCTTTTCTTTTACACTTGTTTTAAATCCAACTCCGGTACCGGAGTTTACAGCTCCGATTGGAGCCGTGCAAAGCTCCAGTCGGAGCTTAACAAAGCTCCGATCGGAGCTTTGTTAAGCTCCGATTGGAGCTTAACACAGCTCCAATCGGAGCTGTATAACACAGCTCCAATCGGAGCTGTGCAAAGCTCCAGTCGGAGCTTAACAAAGCTCCGACCGGAGCTTTGCAAAGCTCCAATCGGAGCTTTGTTAAGCTCCGACTGGAGCTTAACACAGCTCCGATTGGAGCTGTGCCAAGCTCCGATCGGAGCTTTGTACTCCGATCAGAAAGCTCCAATCGGAGGTACTGTTCATCTTCTTCCTCTTCTTTTTTTTTTTTTTTAATTATTTAGTATTATTTATTTTTATTTAATAAAGAAAAAAAAAAGGTAAAAAATAAAATTTGGGACTCATTTTGAAATTCTATTTTTGTAGGGGTTTGTTTTAAAATAATTTATAAACTATTTTGAAATATAGCTAAATTATGTGGGTTAATTTATAAATTGTTTGTGTTAATATTGTAAAAGTCAAAACATTTGGGGTGAATTTGTAATAAACGAAACTTCATGTTGTTTGGCGTAATTCAGAATCTGAAATTCCGGCGGGGGCATAAATGTCATTTCCAGGGCTTAGAGCGCAGAAAGTCAAATCCGTGGGTTAAAATGTAATTACATTGGTTTAGTATGGGAGTCTCGTGTAATAAAAAATATAGCTGGACTAATCTGTAATACTCAACAATAGTAGGGGTACCAAAAGTAATAGCCCCTATAATTTATAAACCATTTATAAATTAAATAACAAGTTTCTAAAACTCCAGGGACCTCTTTAATTTATAATTCGCAGAAAGTTGAAATTAAGTCTTTGGGTCAATTTGAAAACTTTCAGCAAATTCGGAGGTCATTTAGCAATACTCAGAAGTTCAAGGGCTTGAGCTCCAATAAGACAGAAACTGTCAAATTGGAGAACAAGTCCCTGAAGTTACCCTTCTTGCTTATTAGCCACCTATGAATTTTCTCCAACTATTCAATCAAGTCCCTGTAACATTAAAAGTTTCCAAAACCTTTAATCTTCATCTTAACTTCGAATTAAAGGTCCAAATCATGTTCTAAACACAATATATCATCCAAGATGATCGAATTAACAAGCATTCGATTTACCCAAAAAACGAGATCAAAATTTTTTATTTATTTTTTAAATCCGATCGGGTCGATCGGAACCAACCAAGTCGATTCCGTTCGGCCCGATTCTTGCTTGTATCATCCTTCCCATGCTCCAGTGACTCTTCTCCATATGGTTTTGGTTTGATTCGAGGTTTGTGTTTACAAAGCTTGAAATCACCATTAATGGAGTTTCAAAGCTCCATAACCCACAAACCAAATCATTCTTATTTCTTGAAAGGGACAGAGGAGAAGAGGCCGAAACTAGGAAGGGTGGTGGTGGTCACCGGCGGCGGAGCGGAGCTCCGGTCGACCAATTCGAAATATATTTATTATTTTGACTTTTTCCTTTTCTAATTATCCAATAAAAAGAATCTGGAAAATAAAATACTGATGTGATTTGTTTCCTTTTCTTTAAATCTAATATGAAGAATCTGGAAATAAAGGTTTGAAAATTTTATACATTTTACATACATATAATAATCCAACACAACAGTAAATAAAAATCATGAACGAATATAGTCATGAATCAGCCCAGCTTCGATACCACTGTTAGTAAAAGTGAGAAAAATTGCCTCTAAGGCTAAGCAGCGGAAGTTTAAAAATTTTAATCTCACTAAACTGATATGACTATATTCGTTTATTATACTAGAAGATATCACTTACGTGTCCTCCAGCAGATAAACAAATTCACCGGGTAGCTGTTCCTCAATCTCCAGACAGAGCCTTGCAATCTCCTCGTTCGGCTGGTTGATTTCTTCTTCGTCAGAGATGAAATCTTCGTCAACAAAATCTCCAAGATGGCTCATCAACAGGTTGATTACTTCCTTCGACCTTGGTATCCACGGGCAGTGATTTCTATCAAGAACGCTAGGAGGTTCTTTTGTTTGAGCTAATAGGGAGAGTGAATATTTTCTGACTATCAGAGAATATTTACGTAAGTTGTGAATGAAGACTTATTTTCTTTCTTTCTGATTTAGTCAGTAAGTTTGTTCAGAAAATCACGTAAGATTTTTACCAAGTAAATCTTATTGACTAGGAGACTTCAAAAGTTATCAAACAACTAACAAACAGATAAATCAAATTATCAAAACGGAAAAGAAGAGAAAAGAAAACATGGGACAGCTTTACTGGCTGGTGCGTGTACACGCACCAACAGTCCACAGCAGCTGGGCCTTTGCCCGGCTGCCATTTCATGAGACTAGGCCCAGTCCTCTTTGCTTCTTCTTCTGGGCTTCATCCCAAAATCCCGCCCAAGTGCACAATTCTTCAATTAATTAATTAAATCCAATTTAAATCAATTAATTATATTTCTAAAATATATTTCATATATAATAAATTAATATTAATCTAATTAATAATAATTTCATTATATATTTTTTGTATAATAATTTAATATTAATCTAATTAATATTTAATCCAATATACATAGCTCGTTTGTAGATACACCACCTTGAAGTGTGACCTATAGGGCCTTGCATATTAAGCAACAATCCAATTAAGGTCATAATAAATTCCTAGACAACTTATCAGACAATATTAATATGCAAGGAACGTTTGTGAGGAAAACAAACCACCTGTAGCGTAAGGTACTTTGATGATACGGTCCCTTCATTCACGAATACTCGAATGAGTCTAGAATATGGTTATGTCTGTTCTAATAACTTCATTCATTGTCTCTCAATCTTATTAGTCGATCTATGAATTATGTCCAAATACCATTTTGACATATTCACATACGGTGGCCACCGATTTTGTGATCGCACTAAATATGAGAAGTGAGTATTCTCTCCTAGTATCTATTACGGAGGAATGAATCCTATGATTCGTAATGTACCCAACACATGCCGTATCTACCCTACTTTAAGGGTGCAAGCGTTGCGCATGGTCAAAGTACATTATTCCACATATGATATAGTATTGGCCTCAAGTCTAAGGACTACTAACATCACCCTACACACCGATACTACCATAGACACTTAAATAGCTTTACCAAATGGCTTCTCGGTTGGGTATGCCAACACTCTCCAAAGTGTCCATATGTTCATTATGAATAACCAAGTTCATTCGTAGCAGTGAGACCTACTACATCCTCGAAGGATCTAATGCAACATATGCTAGCTTCAATCGCATCATTGATATCCCGTATCTCAATGACCTTCAGCTAGTGGCTTATTTTAGGACTTAATTATTGACACACAAGCTCCCACTAACTTGGTGATTACCTTAAGTCCTTGGGAACATTTTATCGAATAATTCAAACAACCAAATAATATATTTATAAAAATGTAATGCCAATTGTATTTAATAATGTATAAATAAATGAACATAAATAAATAATAATAACTGAATGTGATTTTGTACATATCGTCCCTATCGTAGGTTGTCTCTAGGACATATATACTTTCATATGCGGCAACAATAGAGATGAAAAGAGATGAGATGAGATGCGGCAAATAACGATTATGCGACAGGGGGTTGATGCGCAATTGATATGCGGCAAAAGCGGTGGCGGAGCCACATGGGGGCAAGTGGGGGAACTTGGAAGAATTTTACAATATTTTCAATGGCCGAGTGGTTGTTGACCCCGCTGCCTTACCCAAGGGCACGGGATCGACTCCTCTCACCTGCACATTGCTATTGTATTTTTCAAAATATTTCCCAAATTTTATATATTTAATTATTTTCAACAAAAATCACATGTTTTTTTCTAATAAATAATAGCCAATTGTTAGATTTTTTTTTCATTCACTTGGAACATAGTATATAATATTTTATTTCGAATAAGATAACAATACACCATTAAATTTTGACCCCCTGAACTTTGCTCCTAGATTCGCCACTGGGCAAAAGTATATTAATTGCTCGGCAATATATCAATTGGAGTTGAGGAGTATATATGAAGGGATATATATATGTGCGGCAGGAGGATGGTGAAGCAACTAAGTAATTAATTAGTTAATCATGGATGGATTAACCAACGGAAAGAGTAGGAGGAGTAGTGTATATATATATATGTGACGGAAAAAAGCAGGAGGATAGTATATATATGTGCGGCAATAGGCCGGTGAATGATTTGAATTTTTCTTTTTTCGGCGTCGCGAGGACATAGAGGAATAGAGATGAGGTTTGCAGCGGAGATCAGAACCTAACGTGATACCATCCTCCTAATGTTAATGTTATTCGTTCTATGTGGATTTTTGCTCATAAAGAACGTTCTGATGGTACTTTTGAGCGGCATAAGGCTCGTCTTGTAGGTGATGGGGAAAGACTCAACAGGTTGACATCGATTGTGGTGAGACTTTTAGTCCTGTGGTTAAACCTGCTACGATTCGTACAGTTCTCATTCTTTCTCTTTCGAAGGGTTGGCAACTTCGTCAGTTGGACGTTAAGAATGCTTTCTTGCATGCAGAGCTTCATGAGACGGTTTATATGCATCAACCTATGGGTTTTCGTGACCCTGCTCATCCGGATTATGTGTGTCTTCTTCGCAAATCTCTGTATGGCTTGAAACAGGCGCCCAGGACATGGTATAAGCGTTTTGCTGATTTCTTGCTTTCTCTGGGTTTTACTAATAGTAAATCTGACACTTCCTTGTTCATATTCCGGAATGGCTCCCAGATGGCATACATTCTTCTCTATGTTGATGATATCATTCTGACTGCTTCTTCTGATTCTCTCCGGTGCTCTATTATGAATCATCTTGCTTCTGAATTTGCCATGAAGGATTTGGGTCCCTTGCATTATTTTCTTGGTGTGGCTGTGACTCGTCATCAGGATGGACTTTTTCTCTCTCAACGCAAGTATGCAGGTGAAATTATTGAGCGGGCTGGCATGTCCTCTTGTAACTCGGCCAGAACACCTGTCGACACACAACCGAAGCTCAGTGGCTCGTCCGACACCCCATATGCCGACCCCACACAGTACTGTAGTCTTGCAGGTGCCTTGCAATATCTCACCTTTACTCGTCCAGATATTTCTTATGCTGTTCAACAGATTTGTCTGCATATGCATGATCCTAAGGTTGAACATATGAATGCCATCAAACGCATTCTTCGATATCTTCAGGGTACGCTTGAGTATGACCTTCATCTATATCCTTCTTCCTCTTCTATGCTTGTTTCATACACTGATGCTGATTGGGCGGGTTGTTCTGATACACGTCGATCGACGTCCGGTTACTGTGTTTTTCTTGGGGCTAATCTACTCTCCTGGTCTGCGAAACGACAACCTACCATCTCTCGCTCCAGTGCGGAAGCTGAATATCGTGGTGTTGCTAATGTTGTTTTCCGAGTCATGTTGGCTTTGCAACTTACTGTTGGAGCTTCATTGTCCGATTTCCAAAGCTACACTCGTCTATTGTGACAATGTGAGTGCCATGTACTTGTCTGGCAATCAAGCATATTGAGATAGATATTCATTTTGTTCGTGAACAAGTTGTCCGTGGGCAGGTTCGTGTGCTACATGTGCCTTCTCGCTATCAAATCGCGGATATCTTCACCAAAGGACTACCACAAGTGTTCTTTGATGATTTTCGTACCAGTCTCAATGTGTGTCAACCTCCCGTTTCGACTGCGGGGGTGTGATAGATTATATAATTAGTTTGTATATAATTAGATTATCTTAGAATAGAAGTTAGTTTATAGTTAGGACAGTTATTTACTTATAAGATAATAATTATGACTCTTTGGATGGTATTGCCTATATATTGTTACGTAATGGAATGAAATCATTGACGGAAAATATTTCTTACACATAATTTTTTCTATAGTGAACTACATTGTTGTTCATGAAAACAATTCAAATGAACATAGCAAAACCAAGAGAGATTAATGGCACAGTGCCATATCCGTTCGAGATGGATATTTTTTAAATTTAAACCAACTGCAACCGAGGTTTGATAGGAGATGATCAAACGTAAGACTAACGATGTGCCACAACCAAGTAAGATAGCCAAACACGTATGTTTTGATCATACGCAACTGCTTATATGTCACCTAATTGGGATAAGTTGGCTTTTTATCCTTGATCAACTTTGACCATGTTTGACCCGGATAGGTTGGTAAGCTTGAAGTTGGCAGATCATTGATAGGGGGTGGACATGTCAATTAGTTCAAGCTTAGATGCTTAGGTGTCGGGCCTAGTGTTGGCAATAACGATCCTCTAGTCCCAAGTATGTCTTAGTTGGCAGGGCATCGATCACATCCCTGTGCCAACAGGACAACTTAATTATTTCGTTAATTATTTTTGGGCATCGATCACATCCTTGTGCCAACAGAACAACTTAATTATTTCGTTAATTATTTTTTATATGATTGAAGATAATATGAAACCAAATCGGACTAAAAAGTAATCTACCAAATAAATGAACCCTACTCATAAATAAAAGTAACTACAATTTAGTTGGTTGACCTCATTCAATCTTGTGCCAAACTGATCAACTTTACTCTCGTAAGCTTACTAACTCGCCAAAATATGAATTTACTGTCCGAATATTTCTTTATATATCATCTTCTTGCCATATGGAGTATATATTTTCAATGTTAGAATGTGTAAATAATACTATCTCGGTTCCATTATAATTTATTAGTTTTGAGTTTTTCCAGTTAACACTGTTCTACTTTGATTACAATTTAATCAAAATTATAATAATAAAATATATAACAAAATTATAACTGAAAATTTAAGGTCTATGTTTTCATAATATAATTTTTCGTTAAATATCTTATAAGTATAGTTTAAGATTAATTTGTGATCAAATTTGTAAGTTATTGACTGAAAAAAGTCAAATTGAATAAATTATAATGGGAGGAGCATGAAGTTAGTGTAAATTACTTCGGCCATCTCATTACAAACTTACTTTTTTCTCAACGACAATTATGTTTTATTCGTATGTTACACCTAAATCATAATAATATTTTTTTTTACAAAAATACTAAAAAACTACGAACTTATAAACTTTAATTATATATTTTTAAAAAAGAAAATTACATTTAATAATTTAAAATTAATGCGTGATCGTCGAACATCATGAGGAAATTTGGAAAGAAATATAATGGAATATTTAACAATTTTTAATATTCCGACAAAGATACATGAACGTGACAGAGATTTTCACGGCAGCAGGAAGGTCACTGCACCGTCCATCTCACAATCCACGTCGGAGATGTCGGATAGCTCTTCACGTGGACCGACCTTTTCCAGGATTAGCAAACCACTCATAGTAATCATAAACGTAACTCCGTGTAAATATAATCTCTATTTGTAACGATCCGGTGATTGAAACGAGATTTGACCATTTGGACCAGTATATTCAATATACGATCACATAAAATTTAGGGGTATTATAGTGTTCGCGTTAAACCTCATATATTTTTTTTTTAATATCACCCATCATACCATACCATTTGATAAGGAGAATAACAAATTTCCAAGACTAAGAATAAATGGCAGGAATAATGAAATTAGAAGTGAAGTTGTAACTACAATATACGTTTGTAATAGTTCTTTTGCATACAAAAATTTACACTCTGTACCTATTTAAAGAAAATCCATGGGAAGATTTCATAATTCACAATCTTAATTAATTAATAGTTGTAAGGGTGGTCGAGTGGTAAACGTGCTGAAATAACATAGTAGAGGTTGAGAGTTTAAACCTCAATGAAGTTATAAGGTGTATGGTATAGGCTTATTCGGAATTATAAATTGGTAAAATAATAATGTAAAAGTATAATAGGATAGATTTGATGTTTAAAAATAACAAATTTTATTAATTATTTTCAGAGACATTCCACATTCCAAGACCTATTTGTTAATGTTGATCACAGTCGTGTAATGATTCTCCCAACGGGTAATTTAGCCTATATATAGCCCTGTATGATGAACATCAATGTACACACACTACACGCTATCTTTCTCATTAATCTTCTTTCTATACGCAAGTGGTATTTGATCCAAAAAAAATGGCAAGGAAGGCATTTGCAATCTTCTTTCTCCTTTTCATCCTCCTGGTTTCAGGTTAGTCTATCTTTCTCAATCTTATTAAACTCACTAGTTAGAAAGTTTTCAAGTCCTTCAAACATCATAACTATACATTACAGTGTAGTGGGCATGTTATATGTATGGTGTTAACTATAAGTATGTTGAGTACAAAATGTCTAATAATACTAATTCGCAAGTAACATTATTGTCTTTTGATAGTTTTTCTCAGTATTAAATGCGATTGGAGGATTAATAATGTTTTTATCGTATTATGTACCTGTAGATGTGACAATCCCTAAGGTGGAAGGAAGGGTTTGCTCATCGCAGAGCCACAAATACAAAGGGTTTTGCACTCGCGATCACAATTGCGCCTTAGTTTGCAGGCACGAGGGGTTCTCCGGAGGAGACTGCAAGGGCTTTCGCCGTCGCTGCTTCTGCACCAGATACTGTTGATTCAAGTTTCTTTCTATCTATCGTGCCACAAATGTTGCATTGGAGTCGTGATTTTAATACTTCATGTGTTTCAACAAGTGTCTAGCTCATTGTTATCGTGCTAGTTGAGTACTTTATCTCGTTTTCATTTCGTTAGGCCTTGATCTCCAACAACATTGTTTAAGAGATCATTATTCTAACATGTTTAGGGAGTAATTTTGTACGGTCTGTTGTTTTCTTCTAGAGCATTTGCAAGATTAAGTCCGAGTGTTATGATTTTAATGTTCGAATCGTACTTGATTTTCAGTGTGCTCTACATTTGCTCTAGAAAATGAAGTTACATATATATATATGTGGGTCCCGCACCACTATTTTTTTTTTTTGGGAACTGAACTCTCTTACATGTTTTATTCAAAAAAACAAGACAATACAAAGCGTCGATCAAAATTGATCCAGACGAGACTAATGCTAGCCACTTATACCAAGTAATACAAAACCAACAATCACCGGCTAACCAAGTCAGCTACTCACATAAATTCAACACACTTCTCAGCTAACTCCTGACTAATAGAGCATCTAATTCTAATGACATGTTTAACTTCTTCCCAAATATGTGGGCCAAAAGATTGTTGTTGATGAATTTTCAGATTCCTTGCTCTCCAAAGCCCATATACTATTTCACATAAGGCTATTTTTAGTATTTTAGCTCTTGTACTTTTTTCGTAGCCTTTAATATCCAATGTAGTTCATCCTTCCAAGCAGCTGGACTATGTTGTATGCCCATCCAATCCAACAGCTTTTTCCAGCCACTTTTGTCCTGCTACATGTGAAAAAAAAGATGGTCAATGCTTTCACTTTCTCCACAAAACACGTAGCATCCATCAGTCATTATCCCAAACTTCTGTAATCTGTCCTTTGTGTATAATCTCTCATGGCATGCCAACCACACAATGAAATGAGTTCTAGATCTTACCAAATTACTATAGAACACTTTCCTCCAGAAGACATCACCTTTATCTCCTCTTAGTTCATGATATATACTTGCAGTTTTAAACTTCCCAGAGCTTACTGCCAAACGCCAACTGGAAAGTTGTGTGGCTTTATCCCTTAAATTCAACAGTTTCCTTAATATCCAAGAAGTATTAGCTCCCAGCTCATATTCCATAACCTCCTCTCCTTTCATATAGTATGTATGTACCCACCTAACCCAAAGTTTGTCTCTCTTCTGGCTCAGGTTCCATAGAAACTTCATAATTGTTGCCTCATTCCAATCCTCCAGAGCTATAACATGTTGGCCCCATTGTCTCTTTGTGTCACACACTTTTTCCCATGCTATAGGAGCCTTTTAGTAATTTGGTCAGAACCAGACCACAAAAAGGATCTACAATGGCTTTCAATAACCCTTATCACCTTCTTTGGTAAGGGATATATCTGCATCCAATAATTTGCAGTCGCAAATACCACAGATTCTATGAGCAGCAATCTACATGAATAACTCAGCATTCTTGTAGTCCAGTGTTTAAGCCGTTCCAATATCTTCTCAATCAAAGGCAAACACTGATTCATAGTGACCTTTTTGCTTGTAAGAGGGACACCAAGGTATTTAAAAGGTAATTCTCCTTCTCTAAATCCAGTGGTCTGTAAAATCTGTTCCCTGACTTCTTTTTCTACACCCCCAAAGTAGACTTTACACTTAGAGTAATTAGCACAGAAACCAGTAGATAGTGAAAACTTCTCAAACCTCTCCATCATGAGTTTTACAGAAGTCTCATCACCTCTAGAGAACATAAGAAGATCATATGCAAAGCAAATATTAGAGATATACAACTTTTCACATCTCGGGTGCCAGTTGAAATCCGGGATCTCTTTCAATTTCTGGAGGCATCTATGTAAATATTCCATGATAATGACAAAGAGCAAAGGGGATACAGGGTCCCCCTGTCTCAAACCCCTTTTTGCCTTAAGTATTCTACTTGGAACTCCTCTGATGCAATATTTATAGGACACAGACTCTACGCAAATCATAATCCACCGAATGAACTGTCTTGGAAATCTCATTTCATTCATAATTTTTTCTAGGGCACTCCACTCCACTGTGTCATATGCTTTCTGCAAATCCATTTGGATCATGCACCTAGCAGACACCTGTTTTCTACTATAACCCTTCACCAACTCCTGCGCTAATAGAATATTGTCATGAATGATTTTTCCTGGTAAGAACGCTGACTGGTTGTCATCAATAACCGAATTTATAACCTTACCCAATCTACTTGTAAGTATCTTTCAAATAACCTTATATATAGTAGTACAGCAGGAGATGGGCCTCATTTCCCTCATTGTACATGCATCCTTGGTCTTTGGAATAAGGGTAGCAAGAGTACAATTTATAGCAGCATACATTCTTCCCTGCTCAAAGAATTCTTGCACAGCTACAATGACCTCCGTTTTTATAATAGGCCAACTTTCTTTAAAAAAATAGGCATTAAAGCCATCACTTCCCGGCGCTTTATTGTTACCTATTCCTTTTACAGCTCTACATATTTCATCCTCACTGACAGCTACACATAAGAACTCCCCATCTTCTCTACTCAACTGTTTACCATTCCTCACTACTTTAATATCCACACCTTCTAAATAGGACCTCTTTGACCCAACCAACTCCCCATAAAATTTTAGAACCTCTGATTCTAACTCTTCATGTGAAATCAAAATATTCCCGGCTGCATCTTTTAGTCTATTTACTCCGTCACATTAGCATGGAAATACTTGTTATTTCCATCTCCAAGCTTTAGCCAATCCATCTTTGATTTTTGTAGCCCAATAGATTCATCAACATTAACCCAATGCAGTAAATTCGTTGTACATTCCTTTACTTTGGCAACCAGATCACCATTCATTCTATCCCTAGCAAGCTGGTCTTGCATTGCTTCCAACTCTACTCTTGCTTCTTGTACTCTCTTCTGCACACTATTATATCTTTGATTTATTTTTCTCATTTCTGGTTGCAACCTCAATAATTTTCTCCAAAGAATATACATAGGCCGCCCTTGAATCCTTTCTCTCCAATTATTCTCAACTATGCTCCTGAAATCACTAGCTTGGACAGTGCAGTTAATTAAGAAACTTAAACAAGGGCTTTGGTGGTGGTTTAGGTCTTTCCATTGTAATTCGTAGAGGGGAATGATCAGAGATATGTGGTGGCAACACTTCAACCTTATAATAAGGAAACTTTGTGAACCATTCCAAGTTCCCAATCACTCTATCTATCCTGGAGTTAATAATGTTCCCTTCTTGCTTGTTTGACCAAGTGAAATGAGGTCCCACAGTATCACACTCAAACAAACCAGTACGATGCATCATGTCCTCCAAATCTTTATATTCACTAGCATGTACCCACTGCCCACCTTCTCTATCTTCTATGCACAAGACATTATTAAAATCACCACTAATAATCCAAGCTTCATGTATATTTCCAGCCAAGTTTACAATAGCTTCCCATATCTGTTTCCTTTTTGTAGTGTGTTATGTGCATAAACAAAAGTCAAGTAGAAAAGAAAATTCCCATTCAACTCTTGAAAAATCATATGGATCATTTGATCAGTACAATTGGCAACTGTTACATCAAACATACTACTATCATACATGAACCAGATTCTTCCATTAGGATGTGGAGAATAGTTGTCAACATAAGACCATCTACAACCCAAACTACTTCTTATCCTACTACTAGCCTTACCTACTTTTACTCTAGTCTCAAGAAAAGCAACACAAACACTTTTTAAGAACCTGAGATGGGAGCTAACCTCAGAGTGCTTTGCATTTTCATTTAGCCCCCGGACATTCCCGCACCACTATTATTGTCTTACAAATTAATGTTATTACTTTTATCGATAAATCCACCGAAAAATAATATTACTACACTTAGGAGGTGTTTAGTAGGATGTTATGGGCTAAATAAAATCATATACAGATTTGTATTATGTTTTAATCCATATTTGGTAAGATCTAACTTCGGGCCATTAGGGGTTTCACATACAAACCTCTATTGTAAATCAGGACAACATCACATATATTCTTCAATACGCCCCTTTATTCGATCAATGTCTTTTCCCTCATCTTAATCTGGTGTAATAGTTTCTTCCGTCTCTCTCATTCTGACTGTATTTATTTCTAACTTCCTGTTTTCCAACGTAAATTCATGGATATGCGACTATATATGATCACCATATATTTCAGATTGAAGATGTGAGTGATCCACATTCCATCCGTGATCTATATTTTTTTTTCTTTTAACCAAGAGATCTAATATATATAAAACTACTCCGTCGACTAAATAACCCGTGGAGTTTCGTTGGGGAATAATAATTCTCAAATGATAATATTTAATATATATAAAACTACTCCGTCGACTAAATAACTCTTGGAGTTTCGACGGGGAATAATAACTCTCAAATAATAATATTTAAGCGTCAAATTATCTTACAGGTAAAAACAAAATTTATAATGATGACAACCCGTGGCGAATCTAGAACAAACTTTTAGGGGGGGGGGGAGTCAAACTTTAACTGTGTTATATTATCTTTACTATATATAAATTGATTTTTTTTATGTTAGTTAACTAGCTGTAATACCAGTAATTATAAATTTTCTTCTTCAATTTAATCAAATACATATTTTTTGGAAAATTTATGAATGTATGATAATATTTTGAGACCAATTAGAGTTGAAAGGGGTCAACAACCACTTGGATACCATAAATCTTGTTCATTTCTATTACATATATACTACTAATTCAAATTTTAGTGGGGTCCAGTGACCCCACTGGACCCCATGTGGCTCCGCCACTGACAACGCTACATGTCCAACACATATATTACCATCATAATCATGTACTTAGCCCTACCAAGGTCATAGTTGAACATCTTGCATTTTAGTTTGATTCAATCATTTTATATCTTTATACTAATTATACTGT
Organism: Plantago ovata; assembly: GCA_028274465.1. Lineage (NCBI taxonomy): Eukaryota > Viridiplantae > Streptophyta > Magnoliopsida > Lamiales > Plantaginaceae > Plantago > Plantago ovata. The sequence goes on along the minus strand of CM051457.1, from coordinate 41,330,424 downwards.
TTTACAAATAGTAAAACTAAATTACTTTTATCATTTGTGTTCCATGATGTCAAATAATTTCAATTAATAATTTATTTGTTAAATGTTTTAATATAATATCTTCCATTTTTTTGGACTAATTATATGTTTATTTGAGAATGCACATAGAAAGGGAAAAATAACAAATAGACATGGTACAATGTAGAATAGGAGATTGAAATACATAAATTTGAGACACGTGGCAATAGTGGAGCATTGAACTAATGAGAATAAAAGAATTTCCCAAGTGTCAAGACTGTAGCATGAATTAAGGAGAATGCTTAAAATATTTATTCTTTATAGTGTGTGTGTGTGTATATTAGATTCAATTACATATATAAGCCACTTATGAACTCTTACAAATAAAACCTACTTGCTTCAAGAGGGCCTTGATGCCTTTGTACATATGTCAACCACAAAGAAATATGAGGCAATTAAAAGGTTGCAGTTTCCTCTTGGACGTACGCATTGGAAAAATCGAACCCTTAGGCTACAATCGTATATTAACTTCTTCATGTTCAATAACTTTTGATCATCCCAACATATGTGGAGAGTTAGTTTTGACCGGTTACAACTACTTGACTTAGCTGTAACAAACTCCACCTTCCAAGCCTGCTTTTAGCAAGACTTGGTCTTCGGTCAAACTTGATGAGCAAGTAAGACACTTTGAGATGTTAGATGAGATCTACCAAACTGCTCAACATTGATATGATGTCAGGTTTGGGAAGAGAGACAAAACATTACCTATGTTGTGGAAAATGTTGTCACGTCTTTTATCACAATATTCATATGTTGTACTAAAAGTGGTCTAACATAATTCCCAACATAGTTGTGAGAATTGTTGAGTGCATAATACTAACACCGTACAAACAGGAAGAGTTAATATAAGACGAAGCAACCTGTCAATTATACTTTGGAGTCAGATTCAGTATAAAAGTAGTCATTATTTATATCTATTTATATAATGTAAATAAATTTATTTAAAAAAATAAAAAGAGAAACCTATTAATCAAGTTATATTGTTGTGTCTTATTCATCTCAATTAGCCTTTAAAATAACTCGGAAATGGTGGTCAGATCATGGTAAATCCCCTGGCAAACAATACCCATCTCATAAGAAGCTAACTGACCTCTAAAGTTATGCATGTCTTGCCCACTGAAACCATTTAGATCGAATTTCTCAGCTAGAACAAATATTTGATCAACATTAAACTACTTGAATTTATTCTTGGGATCCAAAGCAGAACTAAGTTTAAGGAGGTCCACAACATCATCATTGAATATGTTATTCAAATCGTCCATTTGAAAGTCAGTTGCAGCATTAAATATATCAAAATGGTAATGGTGCTAGAAAGTGATGGCATCCCTGTTGACATAAACGACCAGTACCAAATGGATATAATACATCCATGTCGGGAACTTCAATACCATACTTCACACAAACAGTGTTCATAAGCATAAGAAGAATATCATAACCACCACTCCTAAGTTTTTGAAGTAAGATTAGTGTGTACGAGACACACTTCATGGCATTTAATATGTCCACAACTCCCCTTGCAATTCTTTGCAAAGCAAATCCACGACACCCATAATTTTATGCATCAGGTATAAGATTGAATATAAAATCAAATATTTTCATCTCTCTTAAAGAACCATCAGCTTCACCACGCATAGATCTAGATGAACCATTTTTTTAAGTATTTGGTCCAACACGGTAGTAACCGAGTTGTACATATCCACCAAGCTACAAATAGATTCAAAATGAGAACTCCATCAAGTCTTTCCAGCACATTGCAAATTACAAAATTGATTTGCTCCTCCACGAGTGTCACGTTCACCACTTGCAACCATATTTTCTACTTTCGCTTGAGCCTCTTGGCAATTCAGCTTGACACTTAGGAGATGAACGAATGAGATTCACACTGCAATTTAATTTTGAAAAGAAAAGCCAGGTAGATGTCTCACTTTCAGTAGCGATGACTAGTGCTAACTGTAGACAATGAACAAAACAGTGAACATAATAAGCTTCGGGCTCGATATGAGATTCCTGATGATATCAAAATCATCATCCCAAATAAAGATGATGGTTTGTACGTACAATTGTCCTTATGGGAGCCTTCCCGTCTTTGAAGTGTGTTGGTCTCTTTAAACAACAAGAAAAGACTAGAGAGGGGGGGGGGGTGAATAGTCTTTTCAAACTTTTGTCGTTTAAAACTTTCTCAGCAAGTACTTATTACTTTTCAGTAATGAGGTTGCTGATACTTAACTTTCTCAGCAAGCGTAAGTTACTTTTCAGTAGCTTGGTTTGCTGATACTTAAAATCAGAGAGCGGAAGTCTTTGAAACGATAAGTGCTTTTTCAGCAAGTAAAGGGTTTCAGCAAGTGATGTGAGTGACTGTGTACAAACAGATATAATTTGCTGAAAGCTAAATGCAGTAAGTAAATCACACAAACACTTTTAGAGTGGTATCTGAGAGTGGCGTAATCTCCCAACTAATCCACTTTGTCCTTTCTAGGACTGAATTCACTAAGATATGATTGAAGTTCCTTACAATCTCCTATCTAAAGCGATTCAACAGAAACCAAAGCACACTTGCTTTGTCTCCAACCTAAACTAGAGAACTCAACCTTGTTCTCCACCAAACTTGGTACTTTTAATCAGCAAAAGCTTGCTCGATTAAGTTCCCCCTGAATATCACGCCTGAAAGGGTGTATTTTCAGTTAGAGAGTTTTGGGGTGAGATAACTTAATTATAACTTATTCAGTTACAACAAGTAATCTAAGAAACACAACTTGGAATACTTTGCAGTAAACAAGTTTGATTGTTTCTGGTGTCAAGACTTGTTCTTGTTCGAAAGAAAGAACACTTAACTAATTTCTTAGCCGTGTTTGTTCTACTTCTTCACAAGTAGCTTTTTCAAGCTTTAAGTCTTGGAACGGATCAATGGCAGTAAGAGTGTTTGAAGGTTTGTGAATTTTAAGCACAAGTGAGAGTTTGATCACGTTGTTGACACACTTCAACTCTTTGCCGGATGACCTCTATTTATAGTGCAAGTCCTTTGTTTGTCTTCTAGTCTTCGTGTCCTTCGCGTGTAAGCTTTGCATTAAATGCACTTTTGAATAGAATTCAAACAGTAACAATGGAGCGCAAAATCTCGTACATTCAGCAAGAGGTCACATGTGTTCATCAGCAAGTGTTGATTCTGAGTTTCAGCAAGCACAACCTACTCTGTCTTTTAGATTTTCACTTATGCAATGCTGTTGCTGAAAATTTCACTTTCTGAGCAACACGTGCCTTACCAGTCTTCAGCAATCTTCAAGTCTTCAAGTCTTCAAGTCTTCAGATCTTCAAAAGTCTTCAAGATTCTGACTGGTTTCTTATTTGCTTCAATAATTTATTTGTAATAAACAAAATACATCTTTAGCAAATCGCTTCAATAGGTCATTTTCGTTTAAGAAAATAAGATACATCAAAGCTAAGCATCAATAAGATATTTTCTTTTCAGAAAATAAAATACATCATACGCAAATGTGTCAATAAGTTAATTTCTTCACAGAAATTAAAGTACGTCATCCACAAAAGAAATAACTTATCTAACACCTATCTAAGTCATCAGCAAACGTTCCTCTTTTACAATGTCCTTAAAATTCTAAATTCCTATGGACCTTAAGAGTACTAGTTACTGGACTGTTCTTAATTTAGCATGGTTAATTGCTCATCAAAATTACAAGTTTCCTAACAAAGTGGCCTTGAATTAGGGCTCCGCCTTCCTTTTCTAGGAATTTTTTTTGACATCCTCGAGCAGTTGAAGTTGTGTATGATGCAAATAATCCTGAACTGTCTTGTGTCAACCTCGTCTGCTTAGCTGTCATCATGAAGAGGAAGGGTCTGACCGCAAAATTTGAGAATTACCATCAACTTTTTGCTTTTAGGGAGTCCAAGAGTAACACGTATTTCTACACTTTTACTACCTATAACTTTTTACTTTTCATCCCGAATTCTCTTTGTTTGGTATAGAGCTCCGATTCTTAGTTATTTAGCAATGTGCTTATCAGACGTTCGTCAAATAAAAGTTATTTCAACTTTTTTGGTATCCTACAATATTATAGTTTTTATATGATTTTTATCTAAATTTTTATTTAACGGTCACTCTCACGGCGATTAATGTAGAGGCTGATGATATGGTGTGGATAGACATCAATTTTTGTGTTAGTGGTGTTAGTTGTATTACTGATAAGCTTATGGTCTTTGGTCTAGCGTAAGGATGGTTTTGGCCTTTTGGGTATTCTTAATTGATATATCTATAGTGAGGTCCGATGGTTTTTTTTATTTTTATTTTATTTTTATTTTATGAAGTAGTGCTATTATTCAACTAGAAAATGTACATGCAAGGCTTGTTTAGGGGCCGTTCCCATAGACCGGGAGGTCTGCCTAGATAGATCAAATGATACATAAGTCATAAGACAAGCCGAAAAAACATTCCAACTCCAGTGCGTTGCTACCAAGTCCTAAGCACCAGATATTGTTCCAACTACTTCATCAGACTTTTCCTCAAAAGAGGTCGAACCAGTACTGGCTCTCATCAAACGAAGGAGGGTTCCCAATAAAAGATAACACTCCCCTATTCTACCCATCTCTCAAGTAAAGTCTTAAGCTATTCACCACTTCCTGAATGGCAAGACGAGGGTGGTCTAGAACAGATGACACTCAAGACAAAAAAGATAAAAATAGAAAAACACGATTACGAACATTACAAAAATAGAAAAGACTCAACAACTTGCTAAACTGCTGTTTGGCTTTTTTTTTTTGGACCCTCTTTGCTTTTTTGGGGTCTTCTCTTTTTCTTTTTTTCTTTCCAGATTCTTTTTTCTTTTTCTTCTTTTTTTTTCTAGAATTTTTTTCTTTTCTTTTTTTCCGATTATTTTAGCCTGCAGTAGCGTAACAAAGAGAGAAACAAAAAGACTCACACGACTTCCCCAAACCTATTCGAAAGAATAGGTTGGAGTACAAAATTTATGGAAAAGGAAAATAAACTCACGATAAGAAAATGAAAAACAGAAACAAGTCTAATGATGGTGTAAACGGAAGAATATGTTATAAACAAAGGATCACACAACCTCACACTACCTCCTTCCTAGGCATTTAGCAATCTCAATGCATGGTGAAGACTTGTTGCCTCTTAGGTACATAATTACTCGGGAAAACAACCATAAGACCCAAACATGCATCATCCTATTATAAAGGCCTTCGTGAACCGCAGTAGAGAAAACACCACTAAGTGATGTCGAGACTACCTAGCTCAACCAAGTGCAATACATAAATGTGACAGGCCAAGCGAGAAAAACCTCAAACAAATTCATAAAGATGAAGCATACGATTAATGGCATAGTTGGTTGATCTACCCAATAAAAAAGTTCAAAAAATTCGGCAATAAACTCCATATAAAACATGCAAGACTAACCTAAGATGAATGTAGTGAAATGCAACCTAAAAAATCTAAGAAAGCGGTAAACGTGCAAATGCAGACGGATAAAGCATGTGAGGTACTATACTCATCCTACCAAGCTCCAAACTAACAACATCAGATCACTTAAATCCCATCCCCCCTCATGAAATTAACGCTAGTCCTTAGCAGTAAGAAAATGAGGAATTAAGATGTGATACTAGATGTTACCCCATAGTTTGGCCTCGGTCGGCTGAGTATGCTGCTTGTGATTTATTGGGCCTCCTCTATGAGCCTTATAGGGTGTCATCAAGTCTTCAGGTAGGTACGGTAGTTCCATTTATAGGCTGGACAGGAACAACTCCTCTATCAGAATCATCATTGCCCGTATGACCTTCATTGTCACTACTGTCGCGCACATCCTCACTAGTAGAGTTGTAGTGGCAGGTAGAATTCTCAAGAGTAGCCGCCGCTATTATGGAATCCTCCATCCTGGAGCCCTCCAATAGGATGTGAACTGTTGAAGGGGAAAGGGCAGTGGTATTAGGACCTCCCCCTCCAACGTTTTACACCACGAGAAGTTTTCAGTAAGCTGCTCGGATACTCAGAAGTCTTCTACCTTTTTCTCCAATTTCGACCACATCCTCTACTGTGGATCCGAACGATGTCTATATGATGCTCACTTTAGAGGCAGGCAAGGGGCGCCCCAACGAGGGACTGTGTACCCATGTCATTATATTTTGGAACCAAGCTAGCGCTTCGAAACCTTCTAGCAACTGCGAACTCAAGATTGAATCCGTCGCGGCGAGAATGTCCCGGTGCCTTCCAGTTCACACAAACTTTGCAGTCCTCGCGATGGAGTGCTGACGTAATAATGGTTTCTATCCCTTCGGTGGTGCATGAATAGGCATAGGAGTCCTTACTCCGGGTGTACTCTAGCTCCTCCTCTTGGATAATCCACGACGTTGTTGCAAAACCCCTTGGCTCGAACGCACATCGAGCGAGGTCACCTTCCTTGACATAGTTCTTCACAGCAATCATATGGGAATGCTCATTCCCCTTGGTATGGTACCTACAAACAGCGGTTAGCACCTCGTATGACACAAAACTGACTCAAATACATACTAGTGTAAAAGTGAAACACACAAGTGATAAAATCAACAATCGAGCTCCCCAAACCGTAATGTCTAGCCTAGCTTTTCCATCATGCAACATACCAATTTAACTACTACATGCAATATATCACATCATGCTCTTACTAGACAACCAATAACATTGATAACAAGGTTCAATTCATACCATAGCAGCGAAAAAATTCTACCATCATAAATCCTCATACTCAACTATTAAGCATTCTATTGTCAATTCTACCAACATTACGTCAATAAACACAATCATATGCAAGAAATCAAAGATAAAGACATATTGCAGAACAAGATATATCATCTAGTAGCAAAATACCCAAATCAACAATCCAAGTAAAATTGAGCATGCAATTGATAGTAAATAACATGTCTAATCATACAAACAACATACCCATGCATCAAATAAGCATAATTGAAGCTCAAATTAGAAAAACCCCAAATTTGAAAATTAGGGTTCTAAGGATGATACCCCAGATCTGTAAATCTAACGCATAAGGATGAAATCTAATCGGATAGGATGATAGATCATGTAATAGGCTTCGAATTAAGCTAAAGAACACTCAATTTGGTCAAGAAATGAAGAAGTTATGAAGATTTAAAGATGAAATCGCGTTTTTCGGGTTTTTTGGGAGGATGAATGAAGAAGAATGAGGAAAATGAGGTTTTGGGGAAGAAATCCGCATTTTTGAAGTTCTGGGACCGTGGGGCGGTTCGCCCCCCAAGCGGGGCGGTTCGCCCCGTGCTTCCCGAAGCGGAGAGACGGTTCCCGACGTCAGAAAATGCGGTTTAATCCCCAAAATCAATTTTTTTTCAAAAAACCACTCCAAAAATCTCACTCAAACAAAAGCACATACGACACACACATGAACAAATTCACATACGAGAAGCAAATAGTTCAAGAATGAATGCTTGCAGAAAAGCAGTAAAGAAAGCGATAAAAATTTCGGGTTGCCTCCCGGATAGCGTCATTGTTTTAAGTCTTTGACTCGACTCCTGTCTACGCCTATCTCTTCTTTTTGCGGTTACTAGGCTTCCCCTTCATTGATCTCCTTTCCATGCCACGAACCTGTGAATAAGAAAGAATATAGGCTGCAAGACCACAGTAGTGAGTAGTAATATCAGGCGGTTCAGGTGGATCGGGTATGGCTTGCAACACGTGTTGCTTGCCATCCACTTCGATGGTGCAAGTTCTTTGGTAGATATCCATCACTGAGCGTAGTTTAGTCAAGAACGTTTGCCCTAAGAGTATGACATCCCCCGTCCCAGGTGCAGATGCCGGCATAACTACGAAATTGGTGTATATAGATGCTTCACCAATCTTGACCAACACATTTTTCACAACGCCCTCGGGTCTCATAAAGGATCCATCCGCCAGTTGCACAATAGCCCTTTGCTCAGATAGTTTTCCAATGTTGCTCTTTTCAAACACATTCAAAGGAATTATGTTTGAGTAGGATCCCGTATCTAGTGTGGCACGGACATCTTCAAGCTCACCAATCCCTACCTTTACATCGAAACTTTTAGGGAGTGGTTCGGGATCCTCTTGTTCCTCATCACTTGTGTCAGAACCAAGGCCCTTCTCTTCTTCCTCAGCCTGTAGAAGTTCTTCCTTCATGCAACACTCGCACCTAACAACCTTCCTGATGGTGATTTCGTTAGGTACATCACCAGCCAATGTAATGGCATTCGACTTTACAGTGCTGCTAGGCAGTTTGCCTTGTTCCCTACTTGCTCCTCGGTCGATCAACTCTTGCATCTTTTGATGGGCAAGCCTAGTGCTCTCTTCCAACTTATCAAGCCTTGCCCTAGTCTTCTCGGAATCTTCTTCATAACGTTTGAGAAAACTCTGTGTGTGATCGACCATCTTCTGCAAGTTCTCCATCAGTTGAGCCGACTTTGACTTCGGTGGCTCTTTCGGAGCGGAGTTTTCGCAGTGATCATTACCATAGTTTAGCCTACTACGGTCTTGGTTAGGTCCATAAGTTTGGTTAGCCGGTGCATATTCTTGATTATTACGGTATCCTCTTCTCCAAAATCCACCTCGAGGATTCCTACCGTCTTGTCCGTAGCTAACTTCTTGAGTACCAAACTCCGTAGCAAAGGCTTCTTCTTCACTTCCTCGAGCCCAGTTGCCATCATCGTATGCCAGCTCCGATCTACACATATGATCCCCATGCCCATAGTTCTTGCATATTCGGCATACTTCGTTCGAAACAGTTGTTCCGGTGGCGCTCTTGAGGACTTGCTTCAATTCGTTGGTAAAGCACTCGAATTGATCCCCATTCCCCCTGTACACAAAGGCTTCTTAGTTGGTGGAGCTTCAGGTCCACGTCTCCTAACCATTGCTCCTGGGTCCTTGAACTGCGAACCCTTAGCAAGCCTTTCAAAAACAGCCCAGACGGCTTCTGCAGTTTCCTCCCAAATATTGCCTCGGCATTGGAAATCCACCACTTGTTGGTTCTCGAAGGTTAGTCCATTGTAGAAGTGTTGGACTAGGTCGGAAAGTTCAAAACCATGGTGAGGGCACTTGTTCGTGAGATCTTGGAACCTCTCGAACGCGGTGTAGATGGTCTCATCATAGTCCTGCTTGAATCCAGTGATTTGCGCCTTAAGCGCGGTAGTCAAGGTATGAGGGAAGTATTTTTCCATGAAAGCTGAAAAGACCTTTTCCTAAGTGTCCAGCGAGCCTGCTGGAAGAGAACTCAGCCATGACTTGGCTCTGTCGCCAAGTCCCATAGCAAAAACCTTCATTCTTAACTCATCCGTTGTTATGTCAGCTCCGGGTCGTGGGAGTTGGTTGACGAAATCATCGATATCGTGCAAGTACCCCATCACATCTTCCCTTGATAAGCCATAGAACCTCGGAAGTTGTTGGAATGCGTGGTTCTTGATCTCCAGATCTCGGGTTGCAGACGAAAGAACTATCGCCGGTCCCCTCATACGATCCTTGGTGGGTTGTACCCATGCCTTCAGTGGTCTAGCTTCTGCCATTCCGTCGATTTCCTTGAAGAGACTGAGTAGAGATTCAGAGAAATCGGTTTCCTCTATTTCCTCTAGTGCGCGCCTTTCAAGTAGTTGCCTTCTCTGGTGGTAGACTCTGTCGATCTCAGCAATTGAATCAGCAAGTGGTGTTCCTGCAGAACGTGTATGCGGCATACACTATCTGTAACAGACTAGGAAAGGTGATTAGAAACAGACTAGGAAAGCTGTATCAGAGAGAGAGATTAAAAAGAAAAACTAAAACTAGTAGAATTAGGAATCTAAAGCTGTAAATATAAACAAATTAAACAGAAAAAAGGAGTATAGTCCCCGGCAACGGCGCCAATTTGATGAACGCGGATGTCGTGCTCCGAATTCAAGCAAATAAATTTGTTATTTAGCCAAAGGCAATCCACAACTACAACGAAAACCGTAGTGTAGCAGTAGAATGACTCGAGTGTCGTTCTCTCAATACTATAACTAGCTTTATCTATTTAACAAGAGAATATAAAACAGCAGACAGATAGCAATAGGGGATTTCTAGCAGATAATGGAGATTGGTGATAGTATGGTCCTTCTTAACATAACGGGTCGATAATCATGCATAAATTCCTCGGTCTTGCATAGAGATCTTTGAATCAATCTAGTGTCCTGTTGCAAATATTAAGCACTACAAAGATAATTGGTCTGACAAGTCAATCACGATTGTCCTAATGTGTTCCGTAATTATTCAACACTACGAAGATAATTGGTCTGATGGTCGACAAGTGTCCAAGTGTGCATAATAATTAATACAACATACGAGAATTTTGGTTGCAAATGATCAACGAAATAAAGCAATGACACGGAGTATAATGCGCGATATAGCCATTAGCATGATTATCTTCCCTTCGCTAAGAATTCACATACTACCACCAACGATAAGTTTAGCTACTCATAATAGGCATGCAATCAACAGAAATCATAGAAGAAAACATGTTGAAAGAATATAATAAAATAAGTAGAATAAAACTGTAAGATACAAAGTTACCGAAGGTTGTCAATCTCCAGATGATTGCGATCCTACGAGCTCCAAATTGCTATGAAAAAGTATCCCCTAAGCTACGGAACTCCCAGGACAGGCCCCGGGAAGTTCCTACCTAAAACTATAGAGAGAGGTGAGAAAGTAGGTCTGGAAAGATATGATTTTCGGAGAAAAACTGAGGAACTATATATAGGCCCCGAAAAACTACGGGGCGGTTCGCCCCAGAGCTCCGGCGGTTCGCCCCCTGGTTTTTTCGCGGAATTCCGCTTTTCGACGCGGTTTTGGATTTATTCACCTTTTCGGACTCGGTTTCTGACTTCTAGTGGCCTTCTAACCTCCAGATTCGACCCCTAGACTCCAAATCCTATCCGGAAACCTTCAGATACTCCAAATAGGCTTCTGGAACACCAATTCCTTGTCAACTTCAATATAATTGCCCGAATCCTCGAATTTCAACCAAAACCTGTAAAATAAAATCTAAAGGGAAACGTGACACTATTATAATAAAATGTACTAAAATATAGCTAAATTAACATAGATGATAGCTAAAATAGGTGGAAAAGACTCGAATGAAAGTGTAAAATACACATTCATCAACTACCAAGCTTAACTAAGTGCAAACAGAAATGTGACAAGCCAAGCGAGAAAACCTCAAACAAATTCATAGAGATGAAAGATTGATTAAGGTCA
>CM051457.1:41239006-41319025 GCA_028274465.1 Plantago ovata | reverse complement strand
AAAATACCAACTTGCTCGGCATGTGCAATTTCATCTTCCTCACTGATATCTTCGACTTCAAAATACTCCTCGGATGAGCTTCCTGCTTCACCTCGATCTAGTTCCTTTCCGGTGTGTGAATTGGTATGACCTCATCAGATTGTGCTGAACCTCTGGCGTACTTACGGAGGACTTCTTCTGCCTCGTCGACCGTACATTCTCCCAGACCGCCGCTCAACCTATCCACTCTAAGTCGTTCCTCTTCACGAAGTCCACCAACGAAGCACCAAATCAACTCCCCATCTTCGAACTGTGATGGAGGCACTCACGTTTATACATCTCAAAACGTTCGTAGGCGTCACAAAACTGCTCATACTCTCCTTGCTCGAAATATTGGATCCTATCACGTAAGGCAATTGTCTCATGATAAGGCATGAACCGCGCCAAGAACTCCTCTACTACTTGGCCCCAAGTTTTCAGCGATCCTGGTTCTAACCTTGCAATCCAACGCTTCGGCTCATACCCAAGGGCAAAAGAAAATAATTTCCTGCACAATTGGTCCTTAGTAAACCCTTCTGCTGGAATTCTTTCTATTTCCTCCTCATAGGATCGAATGAAACTCCATGGGTCCATCCCTACTCCATCTTCGTACCTTGGTAAGTACCTCACCATGGACTCCGTCACCTCATACCTCCTTAACTCATCCTCCAGGTATATGGATGATCCTCTCCTCATCTGCGAGAATTGGGGTGTCATGCGAGCTCGCATGGACATCATACCTGTATTTTTGTAGTAAGAGTAACTCAAAACTAAAAATTAGTTCTATTAGCGTAATCAAACACAATATAACCAAAAATTTCGAGAGCACAAACACGCAAGGTAACCAAGATCAGATTAGATGAATTTACTGAAGAAGATAGGAAGAAAGAAATAGGATAAGAAAGTGAAATTTCTGAGAGATAATCCAAGAGCTTATTCTAGGAATTGAATGCTGAAAATATAAATAAGCTAAACAGAAAAAAGGAGTATAGTCCCCGGCAACGGCGCCAATTTGATGAACTGGAATTTGTCAGATTAAATTAATCAAATAAATTTGTTTTTAGCCAAAGGCAATTCACAACTACAACGAAAACCGTAGTGTAGTAGTAAAATAACATCGAGTGTCGATCTCTAAGGACTATAACTAGCTTTATCTAATTTAACTTAAACTATAAACTCAACAAACGACTTAGCACAGATTTTTCTTATCAAAGATAATGGAAGTTAGTGATAGTATGATCATTAAAAGCATAGTAGGTTAATAATCATGCACGAAGTACCCGATCGTTTTGCATAGAAATCTAAGATCATGAATTTGATAGTGTATATGTCCTAGAGACAGTCCTTATTAAGGGCATGCAGCCCTTATAGAGGGCATATATGTACTATTACACAGGTCAACGTAATATAATATATGTTTGTTGTTTGACTATTGAGTATCGCTTTCATATTTATATTACACCAGGCATGCAGCATGTCATATCCATATTTCTGTCTGTATTGATATTAAACATGTCCCCTCGGATAGATGATCAATCACACAGATAGTGGGAGCTATGTGAGTTATCATCTATCCCAAACTCTCCCTAGTCGAGGTTCATCTCGGATGTAGGGGTCTGAATGAACCAGCTGAGACTAGTATGCGTGGAGGTTATACTTGTTGGAGCAAGTGTGAGCCGATCCCACGGCCACTGAACGGATTATTGGACAATCAAGAAACGTTCCCATAACTGTGCATAGTTGTTCGAAGGATGATTACCGAACAATGGAAGTACCCACCGGACACTCCCATCGATGTATACTCTACACCGAAGTGTCTATGGGAACCGGTAAGTTGTCGAAGTGATGCCAGTCATCCTTTGGACTTACAGGACTTTATCATCACATTTGTTGCCCATATCCTTGGTGGACCCGTCGATGTCAGCTCTGAATAAGCAATTGACCTAATGCACGATCCAGGATTATGACTACATACAAATGGGTATGATAGGTGTTTCTGTGAAGGATTCATCTCTCATGTGTAGCACAAGAGAGTACTGCTCATAGTCGTCATAGTTGTGTTGGTAAAGTCACTGGCCAGTGCATCGATATATTATGATAGTCATAAGTATATCTTCGTCACCAAGCAACTCCCTGAGACGCCCGTGGATGTATTATTGGGATACACACATTATCGATCCTAGATGCATTTGAGTCAGTCAGATGAAGGGACGTTACCATCGCCGCGTTGAGCGCAACAGACTTCGCAACGAAAGGGTTTGCTTTGAGAAACCTCTCAAACGTCCTCATGTATTAATATTGCAAATGGAACCGTCTAGGAATTCCATTTTGCCTAGTCTAGGACTTGCTTAATACAATGAGGCCCTATGGGTCACACTATGTGGTGATTCAGCTTATCATAATATCATTGAAGATGGAATCGCAATTGATTTGGAATTAATTGTGATTGATGGATTATAATTGATTTGGACTTAGTTATAACATTTAGTGGCTCAATTAATGATTTGGAATTATTAATTGAATTGTCTAATTTAATTGTATTTTATGTAAATACAATTAAAGATTATATTTTAGAAATATAATAGAGGTTTGATTTGAAAGGATATATTAATTTAGAATTAACATATGCACATGGGCAAAATCTACTTGGAGTTTGAATTGCCTTAGAACTATAAATGGGTCCCAAAATCGGGACCCACCTATCTCCCTTGGGACACGCGCGCGCACGAGATGGAGTAGGGGAAGGAGTCGAACTCCTTCCTCTATTAGAAGTCCAAGGGATAAGTTAGATTTTCCTGATTGAGTTTTGATTTGATTGGGAATGAATCTAGACTTGAAATTGGTTTCCTAGTGTGATAAGAATTAGATTCTTATTCCTTTACGAAGTCTAAATGCTTATGTTTTAGGCTTCTATTGACTACTATATATAGTAGACTATTAGAGAGCTTTTTATATAGACATTCACACAGTTGAATATCAAATTCTTAGAGAATTATTCTACCTTTCTTAGAGAAAATAAAAGTTCTTCCCCTCTCCTCTATAAGCCGCGCGCGCCACCCCTCTTGCCGGAGTAAAATCGCCGCCCCATCTTTTTGGTCACACAACCTAGCATTCTTCCGATAGGCTATTCATCCGTGGATACCAAGGTTGAGGTTCTAGGAGCTGGAAACTAACTTTTATTGTCTTGAAGATAATCAAAGTATTGCATATATCTTCGACTTCCACGAAGGAGAAGATTCACCGGATTATTACGAAGACTTGAAAGTTGTGCTTGCTTTGGAGTACAGTTAGTCTTCTAATTGACGTGTTTAAATATATACGACATATACATAATCAATTAACCTGTATGTTAAGAAATTTTTTGAAATTCTGTTGCGTACCCTAGGGGTAACTCTGACCGTATTTTCTTACAGAATTGTCCAATGTGTTCCGTTCAATTCAACACTACGAAGATAGAGGGCTTAGATAGATCAAAGAAATAAAGCAATAACTCAAAGTCTGATTCGCATTACCGCCATCATGCATAATTAAGACCCTCGCTAAGAAATAACATACTATCACGAACGATAGATTTAGCTACTCATAGATGTCATGCAATCAACAGAAATCAAAGCAAGATTGAATGAAAACATGTTGAAAGATATAAATATAAATAGAAAAATCGTGAGATACAATGTTACCGTCGAAGGTTGTCAATCTCCGAAGATTCGCGAACTCACAAGCTCCAAATTGATAAGAAAAATAGTCTCCTATGCTAAGAATTCCCAGAACAGGCTCTAGAGAATTCCTATCTAAAACTAATGAGAAATGTATGCAAAAAGGTCTGAGAAAGTATCAAAAAACGTAGAGAAACTGCAACTATATATACGAGTTCGGAACGCGTGGGACGAGTCTCCCCACACACCGGGCGAACCGCCTGGTGTGGGGCGAACCGCTCGCCCGGGAGCTCCAGTCGGCGAGGAACGCGTTTTTGGATTTCTTTTCCTTTTCGGACTCGGATTTTGCCTTCTAGTGACCTTTAAGCCTTGAAACTCGACCCCTAGACTTCAAATCCCATCCGGAACCTTCTAGATACTCCAAAAATGTCATCGGAACACCGATTCTTCATTCTCTTCAATATAATTGCCCGGAAAACATGTTTTTCACCTAAAACCTGTAAAATGTAAACTAAAGGGAAACGTGACACTTTTCTAATAAAATGCACTATAATATAGATAAATTAACATAGAGGATAGCTAAAATAGGTGAAAAAAGACTCGAATGAAGGTGTAAAATACACGTTCATCAACTAGCACCGGAGGTGACGGTAGATACTATCAGCATCTGAGGAAGCTGGAGCATCAGGTAATGGAGGAGAAATCAACGTACGGAGAGGGAAGCTAGCCCTCTGGATAGAAGCCGCGAAAGAAGCAGGCTGAAGCGACTGCATGTGATCCCTCCTTAAGTCAGACATGCTCCTATCAAACCAGAAACCTGCAAATTAAGCCATGGAACAAGTGAGTAAAAATTTGACTCATACTTCTTGTTGAGGCAAGTACATAATTCATTACAGAGGATATATGCGAGCTGGTTACCGAAGTCCAAGGATAAGTCGAGGTCCGCTTAAGGGCTCATCCCAACCAAAGTTGGCAAAGGAGGAGAAACCAAAGCCAAGAATTGATAAGGCCCGGAGTATTTTCTCCGTTGAAGAAAGTCACTGTACCAGTTTGGGTTAGGCACAAAGTATTCTTTGAGGACGCCTTTAAAGAAGGTCATCCCAAAATTATCAGGGAAAGGGCAGAAGGAAGCGCCCGGAGCGACAGTTTTGTGCCGAACAAAAAAGTACTCCCCGAGCCACTTAAAGCTTAAGTTAGTTGGGTAGCGTTCTAAGTATCCAGAGGAACTCTGGTTAAGCTTGAATTGGATCA
The DNA here is from genome assembly GCA_028274465.1 of Plantago ovata. Classification (NCBI taxonomy): domain Eukaryota; kingdom Viridiplantae; phylum Streptophyta; class Magnoliopsida; order Lamiales; family Plantaginaceae; genus Plantago; species Plantago ovata. The sequence continues at coordinate 41,314,100 of CM051457.1, read as the reverse complement.
TGTGTTTGTGAGCTTTGGAGAGTCTTGGGGAAAAGAGGAAGCAAAAGTTGGAAAAGAAAGGTTGGATACCAAGTTTCTTCATGAAAACCCCAAAGCAAACCAAAAAACCCATAGCCAAAGGAGTCAGTTGGAGGATAGAAACCCCAAGGAATTTGGAAAATTCCCAGAAGAGTTGAGGATATGGAAGCCTCACTCCCAGCTCGAGAGTTTTGGTGAAAACGGAGATACATGATTCAGGGCAGTTATAGAATGAGTCATTTGGACCTGGGTGATAGTGTATATGTCCTAGAGACAGTCTTTATTAAGGGCATGCAGCCCTTATTAAGGGCATATATGTACTATTACACAGGTCAACGTAATATAATATATGTTTGTTGTTTGACTATTGAGTATCGCTTTCATATTTATATTACACCAGGCATGCATCATGTCATATCTCTATTCCTGTCTGTATTGATATTAAACATGTCCCCTCGGATAGATGACCGATCACACAGATAGTGGGAGCTATGTGAGTTATCATCTATCCCAAACTCTCCCTAGCCGAGGTTCATCTCGGATGTAGGGGTCTGAATGAACCAGCCGAGACTAGTATGCGTGGAGGTTATACTTGTTAGAGCAAGTGTGAGCCGATCCCACGACCACGGAACGGATTGTTAGACAATCAAGAAACGTTCCCATAACTCCGCATAGTTGTTCGAAGGGTGATTACCGAACAATGGAAGTACCCACCGGAAACTCCCATCGATGTATACTCTACACCAAAGTGTCTATGGGAACCGGTAAGTTGTCGAAGTGATGCCAGTCGTCCTTTGAACTTACAGGACTTTATCATCACATTTGTTGCCCCATATCCTTGGTGGACCCGTCGATGTCAGCTCTGAATAAGCAGTTGACCCAAGACACGATCCAAGATTATGGCTACATACAAATGGGGATGATAAGTGATTCTGTGAAGGATTCATCTCTCATGTGTAGCACAGGAGAGCACTGCTCATAGTCGTTCATAGTTGTGATTGGTAAAACCGCTGGCCAGCGTATCAATATTATTATGATAGTCATAATAGATATTGGATTCACCATGCAACTCACTAAAGACGCCTGTGGATTTATTATTGGGATAGACACTTCATCGATCCTAGATGCATTCGAGTCAGTCAGATGAAGGGACGTTACCATCGCCTGCGTTGAGCGCAACAGACTTCACAACGAAAGGGTTTGCTTTGAGAAACCTCTCAAACGTCCTCATGTATTAATATTGCAAATGGAACTGTCTAGGAATTCCTTTTTGCCTAGTCTAGGACTTGCTTAATACAATGAGGCCCTATGGGTCACACTATGTGGTGATTCAGCTTATCCAAATATCCTTGAAGATGGAATCGCAATTAATTTAGAATTAATTGTGATTGATGGATTATAATTGATTTGGAATTAATTATAATAATTTGTGGCTCAATTAATGATTTGGAATTATTAATTGAATTGGCTGATCAATTGTATTTTATGTAAATACAATTAAAGATTATATTTTAGAAATATAATAGAGGTTTGATTTGAAAGGATATGTTAATTTAGAATTAATATATGCACATGGGCAAAATCTACTTGGAGTTTGAATTGCCTTAGAATTATGAGTGGGTCCCAAAATTGGGACCCACCTAACCTCCCTAGGACTAGCGCGCGCGCGCAGCTGGAGTAGGGGAAGGAGTTCGACTCCTTCCTCTATTAGAAGTCAAGGGATAAGTTAGATTTTCCTGATTGAGTTCAAACTTGATTGGGAATGAATCTAGACTTGAATTGGTTTCTAGTGCGATAAGAATTAGATTCTTATTTCTTTATGAAGTCTAATTGATTATTCATTAGGCTTCTATTGACTACTATATATAGTAGACTATTAGAGAGATTTTACATGGTTGATTCAACAGACAGATTTTTAGATCATTCTTTCTACCAGTTTTCTTAGAGAAAATAAAAGCTCTCCCCTACCTCATATATAGCCACGCGCGCGCCACCCCTCACCGGAGGAAAACCGCCGCCCCATCTTCTTGGCCACACAAAGAATATCCTAGCATTCTTTCCGATAAGCTGTTCATCCGTGGATACCAAGGTTGAGGTTCAAAGTGCCGGAAACTAACTTTTATTGTCTTGCAGATAATCAAAGTATTGCAGATATCTTCGACTTCGACGAAGGAGATTCACCGGACTATTACGAATACTTGGTACCTGTGCTTGCTTTTGGAGTATTGTAAGTCTTCTAATTGACGTGTTTAATATATATGCTATATACATGATCAATTAACCTGCATGTTAAGAAATTTTTTGAAATTCCGCTGCGTACCCTAGGGGTAACTCTGACCGTATTTTCTTACAGTGGTATCAGAGCGAGGTTAATTGATTACGTATATACGTATATATGTTGTGTAATTTTGTAGTTTATGTGGATGCAATTGATTCTATGATTAATTCGATTTTCAAAAGTTTTGTTTTTTATATAAATTTAGAATTTATATTTAAAATAAATAAAATTATAATATATATATATTTACCGCCTGCGGCCGCAGGCACGCTAGGGGACCGGACTCGGTCCCGTCCCCGTATATTAAATATATATATATTTTCGGGTTGGATCCAAAATTTAATTTTGAAAATTTTGAGGATTGAATTTTATATTTGGAATATAAATATGATTTTAATTGTAATTATTGTTAACTAGAGGGGTTAAATTTAATTAGTATAAAGTTAAGGGGCTTATTTGTGATTTATCAATTTATTGTTTATTACAAATAAGTCCTTCTACTTTTGAATTTTAAATATAACACCTCCAAGGTTTCGAAAATTACAATTGAGTCCTTCGGATTTTCGAAAATTGCTACCTGGTCAATAGAATTTTTTATTTTTCAATCTAGTCCAAATTTTCAATTTTTTCATAGAGATTATAAGTATGGGATTATAATTTTCATAATGAAATTATGAAGTTATTTGGCATCCACATAGGCTACTATTTGTTTGTATGCTCAATATGCTATTGTTTGACAATGCATGTTTAAATACCACGTATTTTACTTTCCGTTCGACCGCTATGCATGCGGGGGTAGGCGGCGCCCTCTTATTTGTCGGACCGCATATTTTATGTATGGGTAGGCGGCGCCCATTATGTGCTTGACCGCGTTTAGAACTAGAATGGATAGGCGGCATCCATTACGTGTAGACCGCTCATGCATGATGGGTAGGCGGCGCCCTTATGTGTTTGTAGATGACTGATAACAACCCTCAAGCTACAAGCCCCAACCAATATAAGTGCAGAAATATGTATATGTATGTATTTCTGAGATGCTTTCCATGGGGTGCTTTAATTCTGAACTTTCATTGCGTTTCCCTGTATTGGCGACCTCGTCTTGCAGACTCGCAGTGATCGTCAGATTAGAGTAAGCCTATGGTTATAACTTACTGCATATTGTATCTAGCGACCTCGATAGGTACAATATGTACAGCATCGGGTTAAATTAGATTTAACACCCAAGAGTTGCGTGACGCAATTGGATAGTCCTACCGGTCATATTATGTTATGCGACCAGCCCCCGCTGGAGTATAGCATAGTATGGATTTGGATCTTGGCCACTACGGTAACTTGTTGGACATTACTCGTATGTTTGTTTTGGGGGAAATCATATGTGAAAATAGTGGGAGCTAAACAGCTAAAGGACCCTGTTGTTTAGTTATGTTGACTGTGTATTTAGAAATAGTATTTCAATAGTTGATTTATTATTTTCGGTCTATACTATTTCTCCTGAGGAAAACCAAAATGGCGAGTATCTCGCTCCGTGCTGTCTTAGAGAAGTAAATTTTGACCGGACCAAACCTCCTAGATTGGATCAGGAATATTCGTTTGGTGCTGAGGTATGAAAAGATTGAGTACGTCTTGGACGAGGTCATTCCCGTGTGCCCCGAGAATCAGACTGCCGATCAGGTTGCTGCTTGGAATCAAGCCAACAAGGCAAAGTCTGATAAGCATCATGAGGATGCTAGATCCGCGCAGTGTATTATGCTGGCGGCAATGAGCAATGAGCTGCAGAGGCAACATGAAAGCATGTTGCCGTATGAGATGCTTAAGCATCTTGAGTCGCTCTTTAAGACGACAGCTAGAAGTGTTGAATTTGATTTGATCAAAGAGATACACAGATGCAAGCTCAATGAAGGAGGGAACATGTTTGTGTGAACATGTTCTCAAAATGATTGGTCTCTTTGAGAAGCTTGCCGATGCCGGTGTCAAGCTGGAGAATAAGATCATGGTGATCTTTGTCCTTCAATCATTGCCGAGTTCATATTCGCAGTTCATCATTAACTACACGATGAATGCGAAGGACGTTACACTGCCCGAACTCCATAATCTGTTGAAGACATATGATCAAACTCTTCCTAAGAAGGAAAAGTCGATCATGTATGTTGGGCAACCGTCTAACCCAAACCCGAGAAATAAAGGTGCTAAGGGTAAGGGAAAGTCGGGAGCCAAGGCTAGCACTTCGAGTGATAAGCCTAAACGTCTGAACCAGAAAAGGAAGTTCAAGAGAAGCGGAACGGTACGCACAGATGAATGTCTTTTCTGTAAACAAAAAGGACATTGGAATAAAGATTGCCCTAAGCTAAGGGCAGATCAAGCTAAGAAGTCGCCGGCTTCTAGCTCAGGTATGTTTGTTATTGAAATGAACATGACTACTTTTGACTCCAATGGTTGGGTATTAGATACAGCCTGTGGCTCACACATTTGTAATAATGTGCAGGGGCTAATTGATCACATGCTAGTCAAGCAAGGTGAAATCGACTTGCATGTTGGGAACGACAATCCAGTTGAAGCCAAACGCGTTGGACGTTGCAAGATAGATTTACCTTCAGGACACTGTTTAGAGTTTGATAACGTTTATTTTGTTCCATCCATTGTCAGAAATATTATTTCCATTCCATTGTTGGACAATTTGGGTATTTGCTTTCGATTTGCTAATAATACTTGTTATTTTTCATTAAATGACCAGTATTATGGAAAGGCTCGCTTAGTGAATGGTTTATATATTTTGCAAAGTAGTCTACCTTTATTTCAAATACATAACAAGCAATTGTCTTCAAGTAGGAGGAATAATCCATCTTATCTATGGCATTGTCGGCTAGGCCATATCAATGAAACACGGATTCAAAGACTAAGGAAGTTGGACTACTTAGAACCATTTAATTTTGAATCATATGGTACATGCGAATCATGTGTTAAGGGTAAGATGACGAACAAAGCTTTTGTTGAACAAGGTGTTCGTGCCACTCGCTGCTTAGAGCTCATACATACCGATGTATGTGGACCCTTTAAAGTCCAAGCACGTGGAGGTTATCCTTACTTCGTTACCTTTACTGACGATTTCTCAAGGTATGGATATATTTATCTTATGAAGAATAAATCTGAAACCTTTGGGAAATTCAAAGAGTTTAGGAACGAGGTCGAGAATGAATTGAACCTAAGGATAGTCACTCTTCGATCAGATCGAGGAGGTGAATACCTTAGCGAAGAATTTATCGATTACTTGAAGGAAAATGAAATTCAATCGCAATGGACCCCTCCTGGAACACCACAATTAAATGGTGTGTCTGAGAGGAGGAATCAAACCCTGTTAGACATGGTAAGATCAATGATTGGATTCTCGACTCTTCCAAAATATCTACGGGGATATGCGCTACAAACTGCAATCTACATTCTGAACCGTGTACCATCTAAATCAGTGGAGAAAACTCCTTATGAGTTATGGAAGGGAAAGAAGCCTTCACTACGCTATCTTAGACCTTGGGGCTCTTCTGCGATAGTCAAGCGTATGCTCACTGATAAGTTAGATGCCAAGGGTGTCAAAGTATATTTCATAGGCTATCCTCGTCAGACGAGAGGCTATGAATTCTATCATGCTGAAGATCACAAGGTGATCGTGTCTAGAAACATGAAGTTTTTAGAAGCTGAATACCTCGAAGAAGAGAGGTTAGATGATATGATAGAACTTGAAGAAATTCAAGACTTTAAGACGCGCGAACATGAGGTCTCTAAATCTTCTGATTTGGACTCAAGTTCAGTGGGAGCTTTCGAAGCAGACAAGGGTGATGATATGACACTTGCTAGGCATGTCATAGTCAGTGGGAGTCATGTGATTAGATCAACAGTTGAAACCACACCAATAGAACTCGTTGTCAACCAACCTGTGCAACAAGTTGCACAAGAACAGCCTCCCGCAAGGGAACAAGGTCGCGCCCAGCGACCGGCTGCATTAGTACCCATTGATAATGTTCGTGTTACACGAAGCCAGAAAAGAAAAGCACCAGAACAAGTCGAGCTCCGTAGGTCGAAGAGGATCCTAAGAGAACCTCAGAAGCAAAGTCTTATGATAGAAGACATCAGTGAACTTGATGTCGGTTTATCAGATCGGGAAGATCCCGAGACCTACAAAGAGGCAATAATTGATATTGACTCAGACAAATGGCAAGAGGCCATGGAATTAGAAATGGATTCAATGTACCAGAACCAAGTTTGGAACTTGGTAGACTTGCCCCAAGGGGTTAGACCAATTGGGTGCAAATGGGTCTTTAAACGAAAGACAGATGCCGATGGCAAGGTACAAACGCACAAAGCTAGGCTTGTGGCGAAAGGCTACACGCAAAGGTATGGCATCGATTACGATGAAACCTTTTCACCGGTAGCAAAATTGAAGTCCATTCGAATTCTACTTGCGATAGCTGCCTACTATGATTATGAAATCTGGCAGATGGATGTAAAGACAGCCTTCCTCAATGGCAACCTTTGATGAAGTTGTCAAATCGTTTGACTTCATCAGAAGCAAGGAAGATCCCTATGTCTACGCGAGACACAGCGACAAAGGAGTTGTTTTCATGATCATTTATGTAGATGACATTTTGATCATGGGAAACAATGTCTCTATGCTAGAAAAGACTAAAGTTTGGTTATCAAGTACCTTCTCGATGAAGGACTTGGGTAAAGTGAACTACATCCTAGGGATCAAGATCTTTAGAGATAGAACCAAGAGGATGTTAGGAATGACACAGTCCACCTACATCGACAAAATACTAAAGTGTTATAAGATGGACGACTCAAAGAGAAGCTTTCTCCCAGCTAGGCATGAGATTGTCTTATCAGTTAAGGATGGTCCTAAAACTGATGAAGAAAGAAATGCAATGAGTCGTGTGCCCTATGCTTCGGCAGTAGGGTCTATAATGTATGCAATGAATTGCACAAGGCCCGATGTGGGATATGCGCTTAGTGTCACTTGTCGACACCAACAGAATCCAGGAGTACCTCACTGGACTACTGTGAAGAACATTCTTAAATACCTTAGACGGACTAAAGAGATGCTCTTGGTGTTTGGTGGAGAACCAGAATTAAAGATGTCTAGGTATGTCGACGCTGGATTTGAATCATATCCTGATAACTTTAAGTCACAGACAGGATACGTAATCAAATTGAACGGAGGAGCTGTCTGTTGGAAGAGTTCTAAGCAAGCCACGGTTGCTGACTCATCCACAAAAGCCGAGTACATTGCTGCATCAGAAGCATCGATAGAAGCTGTCTGGATTTCAGAGTTCTTGAAGGAATTGAGGGTTGTTCCTGCTCCTAGTCCAATAACGATTTATTATGACAATACGGGCGCCGTCGCTCAAGCTAGGGAGCCTAGATCTACAAACAAGAACAAACATGTACTTAGAAAATATCACGTTATGCGTGAGATTATAGATAGAGGAGAAGTTAGTATAGAACGTGTCTCTACCACGGACAACGTGGCAGATCCTTTCACCAAGGTCTTATCAGTGGAAGTCCACTTTAGACATTATGCTAATCTGGGCATTAGGCATAAAGGTGACTGGCTCTAGTCCAAGTGGGAGATTGATAGTGTATATGTCCTAGAAACAGTCCTTACTAAGGGCATGGTGTCCTTATAGAGGGAATATATGTACTATTACACAGGTCAACGTAATATAATATATGTTTGTTGCATTTTACTATTGAGTATCACTTTCATATTTATATTACATCAGGCTGCAGCATGTCATATCTTTATTACTGTCTGTATTGATATTAAACATGTCCCCTCGGATAGATGACCGATCACACAGATAGTGGGAGCTATGTGAGTTATCATCTATCCCAAACTCTCCCTAGTCGAGGTTCATCTCGGATGTGGGGGTCTGAATGAACCAGACAAGACTAATATGCGTGGAGGTTATACTTGTTGGAGAAAGCGTGAGCCGATCCCACGGCCACGAAACGGATTGTTGGACAATCGAGAAACGTTCCCATAACTGCGCGTAGTTGTTCGAAGAAGCTTTATCGAACAAGGAAGTACCCACCGGACACTCCCATCGATGTATACTCTACACCGAAGTGTCTATGGGAACCGGTAAGTTGTCGAAGTGATGCCATTCGTCCTTTGTACTTACAGGACTTTATCATCACATTTGTTGCCCCATATCCTTGGTGGCCCCGTCGATGTCAGCTCTGAATAAGCAGCTGACCTAAGACACGATCCAGGATTATGGCTACATACAAATGGGGGTGATAAGTGATTATGTGAAGGATTCATCTCTCAAGTGTAGCACATGAGAGCACTGCTCATAGTCTGCATAGTTGTGTTGGTAAAGTCATTGGCCAGTGCAAATGATATATTATGATGGTCATAAGTATATCTTAACCAAGCAACTCCCTGAGACGCCCGTGGATGTATTATTGGGATAGACACTTTATCGATCCTAGATACATTCGAGCAAGTCAGATGAAGGGACGTTACAATCGCCGCGTTGAGCGCAACAGGCTTCGCAACGAAAAGGTTAGCTTTGAGAAACCTCTCAAACGTCCTCACGTATTAATATTGCAAATGGAACCGTATAGGAATTCCATGTTGCCTAGTCTAGGACTTGCTTAATACGATGAGGCCCTATGGGTCACACTATGTGGTGATTCAGTCTATCAGAATATCCTTGAAGATGGAATCGCAATTAATTTGGAATTAATTGTGATTGATGAATTATAATTGATTTGGAATTAATTATAATAATTGGTGGCTCAATTAATGATTTGGAAGTATTAATTGAATTGACTAATTAATTGTATTTTATGTAAATACAATTAAAGATTATATTTTGGAAATATAATGGAGGTTTGATTAGAAAGGATATGTTAATTTAGAATTAACATATGCACTTGGGCAAAATCTAATTGGAGTTTGAATTGCCTTAGAACTATAAGTGGGTCCCAAAATTGGGACCCACCTACTGTCCCTAGGAGGCGCGCGCGCGCGCATGATGGATAAGGGGAAGGAGTTCGACTCCTTCCTCTATTAGAAGTCCAAGGGATAAGTTAGATTTTCCTGATTGAGTTTTGATTTGATTGGTAATGAATCTAGACTTGATATTGGTTTCCTTGTGCGATAAGAATTAGATTCTTATTCCTTTACGAAGTCTAATTGCTTATGCTTTAGGCTTCTATAGACTACTATATATAGTAGACTAGGGTTATTATCATGGAAAGGTATCCTTGTGACATCTAATAACAGATTAATACCCTTTAGTTCAACAATAACATTTTAGTACCTTTTTGGGTTGACTCCTCAATATTTACAACTTTGCCACCGAAAATTTCATGCCCAAACAAACAAGGCCTTAACTACAGTAAGAAAAAAATATTTTCCTTTTTTAATTCTTTTATATATTTTTTTCTTTTTATTTTTTTCTCCGTTTCTACTTCTTCGATCTTCTTCTTCAGAACTCCGGTCATCGGAATAATTCCGGTGACCGGAGCTCTGCTCCCACCAGCCGGAATAATGCAAGCTCCGATCTGGGAGCACTTAAGCTCCCAAATTAGAGCTTGCAAGCTCCCTGACGGGAGCTTACAAGCTCCGGTCAAGGAGCTTGTGCAGCTCCCAGATCGGGAGTTGCAAAGCTCCGATCTGGGAGCACTTAAGCTCCCAGGTCGGAGCTTGCAAGCTCCCTGATCGGAGATTTTACAAGCTCCGGTCAGGGAGCTTTTGGAGCTCCCAAATCGGAGACGAGCTCCCAGATCGGAGCTTTTCCGATCTGGGAGTTTTTCAAGTCCGTACCGAATTCCGGTACCGGAATACGGTACTAGACTTGAAGAAGAAGAAGAAGAGAAGAAAAATAAAAAGAAAAAGAAAAAGAAAAAAGTAAAAAAGAAAAGAAAAATTAAGAAAAGACTAAAAATATGTAAAATTCAATTACATTTTAGTCCTCCCACACAATCTTGTTTGGCTGCCCAAAAATCAGATTTTGGAACAGTTCTTAGAGCGCCAAGTTGGTCAAATTCGTCACTAAAATGTTATTGTTTGTCTAATGGGTACTAATCTGTTATTAGATACGCTATTGATACCTTAAAAAGATACCGGCCCTAGTAGACTATTAGAGAGCTTTACACATAGTCTTACACAGTTTCAGACATAGACTTTCACAGTTATTCTACCCAATTTTCTTAGAGAAAATAAAAAGCTCTCCCCTCCTCTTTAGCCACCCGCGCGCGCCACCTCACCGGAGGAATCGCCGCCCCGTCTTCTTTGTCACACAAAGAATATCCTAGCATTCTTTCGATAGGCTGTTCATCCGTGGATACCAAGGTTGAGGTTCTAGGAGCTGGAAACTAACTCTTATTGTCTTGCAGATATACATAGCATTGTAGATATCTTCGACTTCGACGAAGGAGAAGATACACCGGAATATTACGAAGACTTGGAAGCTGCTTTGGGAGCAAGGTTAGTCTTCTAATTGACGTGTTTATATATATACGACATATGCATAATCAATTAACCTGTATGTTAAGAAAATTTTTGAAATTCCGCTGCGTACCCTAGGGGTAACTCTGATCATATTTTCTTACAGAAATCACCTATCAAATTGAAAACGACTAATACTACTAAGACTAGGAATTGAATGCTGAAAATATAAATAAGCTAAACAGAAAAAAGGAGTATAGTCCCCGGCAACGGCGCCAATTTGATGAACCGAAGTTTGTCAGACTCAATTAATCAAATAAATTTGTTTTTAGCCAAAGGCAATTCACAACTACAACGAAAACCGTAGTGTAGCAGTAAAATAAACTCGAGTGTCGATCTCTAAGGACTATAACTAGCTTTGTCTAATTTAACTTAAACTATAAACTCAACAATCGACTTAGCACAGATTTTCTTATCAATAATAATGGAAGTTAGTGATAGTATGATCATTCAAAGCATCAGGTTAATAATCATGCATGAAGTACCCGATCGTTTTGCATAGAAATCTAAGATCATGAATTGTCCAATGTGTTCCGTTCAATTCAACACTACGAAGATAGATGGCTTAGATAGATCAAAGAAATAAAGCAATAACTCAGGTCTGATTCGCGTTACAACCATCATGCATAATTAAGAACCCTAGCTAAGAAATCACATACTATCACCAACGATAGATTTAGCTATTCATAGATGTCATGCAATCAACAGAAATCAAAGCAAGATTGAATGAAAACATGTTGAAAGATATAAATATAAATAGAAAAATCGTGAGATACAATGTTACCGACGAAGGTTGTCAATCTCCGAAGAATTGCGAACTCACAAGCAAGATAATCCTCCAAATTGATAAGAAAAATAGTCTCCTATGCTAAGAATTTCCAGAACAGGCTCTGGAGAATTCCTCTCTAAAACTAATGTGAAAAGTATGAAAAAAGGTCTGAGAAAGTATGAAAAACGTAGAAACAGAAGAAACTATATATAGGAGTTCGGAAGGCGTGGGGCGAGTCGCCCCAGACACCGAGCGAACCGCCTAGTGTGGGGCGAACCGCCCCACATCCCGGGCGAACCGCCCGGGAGCTCCAGTCGGCGGAAACGCATTTTTGACGCGTTTTTGATCTTCTTTTCCTTTTCGGACTCGGATTTTGGCTTCTAGTGACCTTTGAGCCTTGAAACTCGACTCCTAGACCTCAAATCTCGTCCGGAACCTTCTAGATACACCATGGATGACCACAAAACACCGATTCTTCGTTCTCTTCAATATAATTGCCCGGAAAATCACGTTTTTCACCTAAAATCTGAAAAATGCAAACTAAAGGGAAACGTGACACTATTCTAATAAAATGCACTGTCATATAGCTAAATTAACATAGAGGATAGATAAATAGGTGAAAAAAGACTCGAATGAAGGTGTAAAATACACGTTCATCAGAATCTGGGGCAAAGAATTTGGAGATGGGGAATCTTGGTATCGAGGTTCCATGATCAACAAGGGAAACTTCTCCAAAGTCTTCATGGATATTCAAGATCGACCAAATACAACAAAGACTATCCCTCTCTCATGGATGTCAAACCCTCTCATTTGCCCCTTTATCTTATGAACGAAGAGTTTGCCCTCATAAAATCGGCAACACCTGACCTTTTGCTATTATCAAGTTCTTCAAAATGGAGATTACATGCGGAGAAGGAACAACCTATTATAATCTTATCTTCAAATACGCCTCCGAAGGTACATTGGCTGATAAGATCAATAAATCAAGTACTAGTTTGCCTGAAGCTGAGGTTATGTCCTATACATATTGTATTCTCAAAGGTTTGATGTCAAGGCTATGTCCATTGTGATTTGAAACTTGATAACATACTCTTTGTGCCTAGAGAAGATGGAAAGACAAGGTTCACTCCTAAGTTTGCAGATTTTGGATTGGCAGAGGCGTTGAAATCTGATTCTGAGACCAACAAGAGGCGGAAGTTGGACAACTATGATGATCAGGCCTCGTCTAAAGTGACTATTAACTACTTGCCCCCTGAGGAGGTCAATTACGGAGTGCAAGATTCAAAATATGATATGTGGGCACTTGGTTGTATGGTTCTTGAGATGTTGACTGGCAAACCTGCGTGACACATGGATAAACGTTTGAATGATAAAGATGTTCTTGATAAGATAAGGACGGAAGGTGAGTTGCCTAATATACCTAGTGTGTTATCAGCAGATACAAAAGATTTTATAAAGCATTGTTTGGTCAGGGATCGAAAGGAGGGATCTGGTGCTCATGATTTGTTCTTGCATGAATTTTCTCTTGATGGTATGGAATATTACCATAAGACTGTTGAGGTTCACTCGACGGCATATGAGAGTGCCAGTGAGGATGTTCTGTGTTATTCAGAAGAAGATGCGGGAATGAATGAAGTTGATGATGAGGCATCAGAGAACAGTGATAGGTATGAGTCTGACGACGAAGAAGACATGACTAGTAATGGTTTGAACGAAGTTGATGAAGCATCAGAGAACAGTGACAAGTTTAAGTCTGATGATGAAGAAGACATGACTAATAATAATTGTTTGAATGAAGTTGATATGGCATCTGAGAATGGTGACATGTATGCATCTGATGATGAAGAAGACATAACTTGTGATGGTTTGAGTGAAGCTAATGTGTCATCGGAGAACATTGATAGGTATGCGTCTGGTGATGAAGAGGACATGATTAGTCATGGTCTGAAGGAAGTAGATGTGGCATCGGAAAATAGTGATAGGTATGGAGTTGATCATGAAGAAGACGACAACAGTGATGTGTATGCTTCTGATCATGAAGAAGAAGACATATATAATGATGGTTTGAAGGCTGACGAGATTGAAGTAGATATATACGAGTGTGATCATGAAGAAGAAATATATATTGATGATGTTGATAATGGTACTGAAGTAGTTGACGAAGTTGATGATTCGAATGAGGTTGACTTGGAAAGCAAGGGTGGTTATCAGTCTGAGGTAGAATACGATGATGACGAAATTGTAGATGGTTTTAAAGATGATGAGATTGAAGTGGTTTGCAACAATGGTTCGAATGAGGATGATATGCAATCTGAGAGTGAGGAAGATGATGATGAGTAAGTTGATGACTAAGTGTAACAAGCAAGTTTCATGAACTAGAAGTTTATGATATGGAACAACAGTGGACAGAAAATGTAATTTATGGACCATACATACTCTCAAGTATTTATCATGATTTAAATATGTTATTCTTGATTTAACATGTATTTTATCAATATATGGCACTTACATACCTAAGTGATATAGTATCAGTTCATTATCAGAAACTTTCAAGCTCTTCATGTTGTTGCATACAGTTGCTTTTGTAAGTCATATAACACGGTAGAATGCTTCGTGGTTGGAGATTTATTTGTCATCTGAAAGTTATAATTATGTGTCTCATTTGTCTGTCATGTTAGATGTTATGTAGTCTCCATGTGTACTAATACTGTGACATTGTGTCCTACAAACAAAAGCCTATTGCATTTGGTGCAGGGTAATATGTGAGCAGCAGTGTGCTTTTGATCTGCAGGAAATGAAATCAGACTTACAGAAGCAGTAGTTAAGCTATATCCAAACAAAAGTTGAAGTGTGGAACAGTTATTTGATCATTTCATTCAAATAAAAGTACATGTTCAATATTACATAATCAATATACTTCTTCTATATCTTTATTCTACCAAATATATTTTTATTGGCTAAGTCTACAAACAAAGAATAGAAATCACAATTTCAGTGTTATCTAATAGTAGATATACTCCTCGAGAGACCATTGAATTTAGGCTCTACTGTTTACGCTTTCCTCCGTTTATGGCTTAGCACAAAATCATCCTCGTCATAGCTGTCATTTATCATCCATTTTTTTGCTTTTACTTCACCATTTGTGGGGGCTGGTGGTTTCTTTGAACTCTCTGGTTTGGTCTGGGAAGGCCTACTTGATGTAGATGGAGGTGGTGACTTTATAGGCGGTATTCCATTCCGGAATTGCTTTTTGCTTCCTTTTCTTTTATCTCGAATGAGGATGATATGCAATCTGCAGAGAGTTACAATATAGTTGTATATGTAATTATGCGTTTGGATGGTTTAGATTAAATGTTTTAATTTCGTCAATTCATGAGTTTGTAAGATGTTTTTCTTCAATGAAACAGAATAGTATATGGTGCTTTTTGCAATTTATGGAACTCGCTTATATATTCTCAATGGTTTATTGTCATGCTTTAGTTCTGTTATATTTCTTTCGGATTTAACATGTATCTTGGTGCTTGATGTTAGTTCCTAACAAAACAACATACTTTGTAACTGGATCGGTATGATCAATAATATCAAAAGCCAAGCCAAAGCAATTGTTTCCATGCGACATTAAATATTTTACAACAAAAACAACTTATCGAAAGTTCACTGCAGTTGATGCATAACTGCTTGATGCTAATTGTGGATGTATAATATCAAAGACTTGCAAGGAAAAATCAGTCAAATATTTAGGACGTACTCCCTCTGTCCTGATTACTCTTAAAGAATAATGACAAAATATTAAATAAAATTATATTATGAAAATTTAGGTTCACTAATTTCATATAATATGATTTCGTTTAATTCTTTCTCATTATATTTTAAGAGTAATTGAGAGTCAACGTTAAAAACTGTTGACCGAAAAAAGTCATACTGGGTAAATTAGAGTGGGACGGAGGGAGTACAGGTAAAACTGCATTTAACGTTTTTTTAATACTCCCTCTATTCCCTGAGAAGTTTTCTGTTTTTCCATTTTGTGTGTTATTTTAAAAGTTTCTCATTCAAAAAATTGAAATATTTGTTGTAATACATCACCCATCATACAAATATATTTACAACTTTGTCACTTCACTCACCATTTTGACATTCTTTATTCATCTTTGACTACAATAATTCCCCATTGACCATATTTTTTACATTTTTATTTACATAATACCCCCTCACAATATTTTTTCTTATTTGTTACTCAAATAATATTACACTCATCCTCATTTTCTTTAAACTTGTGCCTACATGAGAAGTAGGAAGCTTGTGGAGAAATAACGAGAGTATAGGATACTTCAAAATCGGTTAACAAAAAGTCAAAAACCAAATTTGTGAAACATACCCCAAATACAAACCTGATTACTGGTATTTCCAGTTTCCTTGAATTGTGTTGCAAGTGTTATTAAGAATCTTCCTCTACAATACTCCATTGAAAATTTGAAATCATGTCCAGAATTTCGTCTATGTCAAGTATCACAATATCCTAACAAAAGAGAACCTTTGTAGAATATAACATGTTAAATTACACATTTTTAGTAAATTTGAGCGGTTAAGCTGCTTATTAAAAATATACTGGAAAGAATCTCATACTCATAGTAAAAATTAATTTAGGGGATGAATTGTAAAAAACTATCTACTTCATCAATTTCATCAAACCTTTCATAATATAAATGTTATTATACTTTTTTAATGATATAATTCATGAGTAATTTGAGGAATTCTTTTCTAGTGAACCTTTCAAAGTTAAAAGTTTAAAATAAAAGAAAGTGTTTATAGATTTATTTAGTTACGAAGTACTACGAATACTTTATGAAAGTTTTTTTTGGGACTTAAGTCCCCAATTAAACTCAAAAATGGTTCCAATTGAGGCTTTTTTGAGGCTACATGAAAAATGACTACTACTATTTAGTAGCCCTCAATTAAGCCCTCAAAATTATTATTTAAAATAATTATTTATGTTTGGTTGGTTGATGAAGTAATAATATAGCACATGGGACCCACATATTAAGCCCCAAACCATTAGACCATCTCCAACCATAAGACTCAACTATACATTTTTTATTCTTTCTTTTTTCATTAACATTATTCTGTATTCAATTTCTTTATAAAATAACTTACTATCTTATATTCTTTTAAATTGTTAGTTAATTAAAATAATGTTAAAAAAATCTAAAACATTACAATAATATTCATGATAATAAAAATTGCAATACTTGAAATTGAAAAAATACAATACTTGAAACAGAAAATTAAATTAAAACTACATGCTATATTTTAATAATACTAACCCAAGTCTTTATTTTTCTCGTAGCACTTTGTGAGACTCGCGCCGGGATCTATACCATCCCTAGTATTTTCCTCACACTTGATCTTACGTTTGATCGAGGATATATGGCATCGTCATGGGAGTGGACGATGAAGTTTTTCATATTTAATCTGCGCTGGTGTGTTTGTCATTTTTTGAATTTGTCGTGTCTTTTTATAAGTGTATTTTTTATTATTGAATTGAAGATTTTTATTATATTATCATAGTGGTATTTTATATTTTATACAATATATTAAATAATAAATCAATTTAAAAAAAGATGAAAATAAAAATATAAATATGAAAAAGAAACAAGATTTAAATTAATAGAAACAAAATTGAAATTAAACTAAAAGAAAAAAGTTAGAAGAAAACAAACAAATAAAAGAAACAAATAAAGTGGAAAGAAAAGGAAAAAGAAAAAAAAAAAAGATAATAACAAAATATTGCATAAGATGGGTCTTATGTGGGAAGACTCATATTTTGCATAAGATGATAAGACCCACATTTTCACTCCTCCAACCTAGGTATTATGAGGGTCTTATGCATAAGACTCTCATAAGACTCATGGTTGTAGATGGTCTTAGAGACTTCTATTTGGGAGATGGTTCTTTTGGGGTTTCTATGTTTAAATCTCCAATTAAACCTCAAACCATAAGTAATGCTCTAATACATCGTATACTATCACAATGACACTTGTTTCCTAATGTTACAAATCCGACCGGTAAAATTCATTTTTGGTACTCAAGAGTAATACATGTCTAATTTATATACTCTAGAGTGGCTATGTTCAATTTAGGTACTCTAGTGTAACATCCTATTCAATTTTTATACTTTTTCAATTTTCACTGGAAAAAGTGCAATACATGAGCGCGTAAAGACCAGTTTCAAAAAAATCACATTTTAGAAAATTAAACACGCCATATTAAGATTAAAAAATAAAATCATTAATAATTTGAGTCAACTAGAAAACACTAGTCAACTAACATATCAAAACCATTTCTTCCTTTTCTAAATCGATCCACGCATTTCTTACCTTCTCCTATGTCGATTCAGCCTTAAGAACCCAAACCCAAAATTATAAAACCATTTCGACTAACTATTTTTCAGCTATGATGACTGAAGTAATGTACAACGCTCACCTATTAATCTCTGGTTAAGAATTGTACGTGGTACTATAAATTCGAAAAAGGAAGATTTATTGTGTTGGTGTTATTTTTTCTTTTTCAAAATTGGCATAAAGGCGCTGCTAATTAATATAAACATTTTAATGAAATTGTATAAAAGTGTTGTTGATCCAGTTTTTATTTTTTTTAAAAATAAATTTTCAATTGGCGCGTATCATGCGTAAGTTTCCACTTTTATCACAATTTTTTAAATTGGCTAGCGATGATACTTTACGCGCGCATGAATTGTAATTTTTTCGATGAAAATTGAAGAGGTATATAAATTGGACATGGTGTTACACTAGAGTACCTAAATTGAAGATAATGACTTTCGAATATATAAATTGAACATGACTCCTAGTACAAAAATGAATCTTACATTAAGACAAAAAGATAGAATTGACAAAACAAGCTGTTCATGTCCAACTACATCTCAGGAAAAAAAATGAAAAGAAAACAAAAGAAGAGTAGAAGGGGATTCGACCCGCTAATCAATATCCTAACTAGTCCATCTTTAGTTTTTGCGTAGCTAACATAGTTAATAATAATGAATTTTGTCAATAGACCACTGTAGTTTCGGTTTTGACGCTGTGATAAGTAACATGACAAAAAGAAAAGAGAAGAGAATGACACATTTTATTAGGCATTCGAGCAGCCACCACTAACTCAACGTAACTTCAGTATTCCCAACCTGCAAAAACTAGGGTAAATTCCATATGGTACCCCTGTTGGGACACCTGTTTTCATATACGTCCCTCTTAGTCTCAGAATTACATCCAGGTCCATGAGTCCTTTTTTGTGTTGACCAAAAAAAAAATTACTGTTCATTCCAGTCTTGCCAAACGCGGCCTTAGCTCCAAAAAACAAAAATTAAGTTTTAATACCCTTAACTCTTCTTATTTTTATTTTTATTTTTTCTTTTCCCATCTTCTTCTTCATCAATTCCGGTACCGGAATTACCGGTACCGGCGTCGGAGCAGCTCCGATTTTGGGACTGTATAGCCCAAAATCGGAGTTGTAAAAGCTCCGATTTGGAGCTGTTTAAACAGCTCCAAATCGGAGCTGTACAGCTCCGGATCGGAGCTGTAAAAGCTCCGATTTGGAGCTGTTAACAGCTCCAAACCGGAGCTGTACAGCTCCGATATCGGAGCTGTTACAGCTCCGATATCGGAGCTGTTACAGCTCCGGATCGGAGCTGTTAACAGCTCCAAACCGGAGTTGTACAGCTCCGATTTGGAGCTGTTAAACAGCTCCGCTCTGGAGCTTTTATAGCTCCGGATCGGAGCTGTTTAACAGCTCCGGTTTGGAGTCGGAACTGTTTTTTTTTTTGTTTTTCTTTTTTTTTATTAAAACTTGAAATTTCCCGGCACAAGATTTTTACACTTAACACCTAAAAATTCAAATTCAATTACATCACGGTCCACACATGTTATGCACGTGGTCTCCTGCTTAAGCTGTTTGGTCAGCGAAAAAATCCGATAATTGACCAAGGGCAAAAAAGTACTTTCAATGAATTAGTTCGCCAAAAGTCAAGGTCGTGGATCCAGATGTAATTAGTTTCGTCTAACAAGGGTATGTATGCAATCTCCAGACTAAGAGGGAGCTATATGTAATTAAGAGCACTAAGAGGGGTATCATATGCAAGAGACCCCAAAAACTACTACTTCAGGCAAAATATGATTTCTCTAGTTTTTGTCTTCTTCTTCATTCAAATTTCATTCCTTCCTATTGGCTCCAGAGCAAAAGAAACGTGTCTTCTTTTACTGATCATCTCTCACTTTACTGTATTTATTCTTGCAGGGTTTAATGGGTTATGCCTATTCTTTTCAAAAATTGTTTTTAAGGTCAAATCTATATTATCCTAGTCAATCGTCCTTATCACCAAATTACCATTATATGTCTATGTCTATATTAGTCCTGTCCACATTATTCGAGTTCGATTTCAAATTTTCAATGTAGACTCATTTGTTGTTAAGTGTTAACGCCAGCTCGTTTAGTATCAGCATGCTATTGCTATACATCGAGCTTCGTTTTATTAAGACTAGTTACTACTAGTAGAATTATAGGAATCATGCATGTATCCTAAACTTTTAGTGAGTATCCTTCGTGTTGTTCTCTTTACATGCAAGTATCCCCTAATTTTTATTTCCTATTGCAAGTTCCTCAACTTATACAATGAGATCCAAAATCTTACTTTCTCCGGAAATTTAATAGCTTTACACTTTGTTGTTGTTGACCTTTTTATGTCCGGTTTGACCTCAAAATAATCATAATTGATTACGAAAAAATTAATTTTAAAAGTTATATTATACAAATATAAGAAGTATACTTTCATAATATAATTTTTTAAATTATTTTTTCGCAACGAGTTATTATTAATTTGAGGTCAAATCGAAGATCGAAAAATCAACAAAAATAAAGTGTAAAACTATAAAGTTTCCGGAAGAAGTACCAGTCTAATTTAATTTAAATATTTTACTTCGATAAAACAATACACTTAATTAACAATGTTTTAACCGAACAAATCATCAGTTAACTCATCCTTAGCATAACTATTTCATCTTTTCATTTTCTCGCCTCAACAAAATTATAGTTTTCGACTTTTCCTATGATTTTTCTGTCAATTTTAACTTAAAACATAAATTACCTAAAATGAAATGTAAAACAACTAAAATGTAGCCTATGTGGCTATGTAGGTCCAGAAATGCATAATGAATATAGCTAGCTCTACTATTACTTTCGTCCAGAGGAAGAAAACGAAGAGTTTAATACTAGAATATTTTCCTTTTTTTTTTATTTTGTTAATTCCTCTGTTCCATAATAAAACTTTTAAGGTCTTTGACACCAAATTACTCATATATTATATATGATTAGTATATAATAGCGTTATAGTAGAAAAATATATTTAATTTTATTTTATAATATAATTTTATTACATTTTTTACAGTAGAAGTAACTTACATTCAAAGTTCGAAAAAAATCAACCTTAGAAAATTATTATGAAACACAGGGCGTATATAAAAAGAAAAACTTTTATATTTATCCAAAATTAATTATAGAACTCCTCACCTGAACTAGTCTACTTTCTTCTTTACCTGGTTAATTTTTTTTTACTTTTACTTAAACTCACCTCCTTTCCATAATTTCACCAAAATGTTCACCGCCACTCCACCAGGCTACCCACCGCTCCGGCGCCACAGTGACGCCACCACAACCCACCACTACCCGGAAGGCTCCATAGTGGAAGTCCAAACCAAAAACGGAAACTCAAAAGGCGCCTACTTCCTCGCCACCGTACTTCCCTTTCCTGCCCATCACTCCTCCACCCAAAACCAACAACTCTACGTCAAGTACCACAACATCCTCGCCGAAAACGCCGCCGCCTCGGAGCAGGAGCAGCGACTCAAGGAGTACGCCGACGTTTCGTCCCTACGCCCAGCTCCCTCGCCCCAGGAAATCGCTGCCGGCGTCGGGATAAACGACGTCGTGGACGCCTTCGGAAATGGCGGCTGGTGGACAGGTGTTGTGCAGCGAGTGGTGGAGAGTGGCAACAGGTTTGTTGTCAGCTTTGATGACTCGTCCGAGTCGCGCGAGTTTCGAGTCGCTCAACTCAGGGTTCACTGGGATTGGGTTTCCGGGTCCTGGGCCCGGCCCGAGAAACAGGTATACTTCAATTTTACTTGTTCAATTTTGTGCCTAATGATTTTTTTTTTTTTTAAGAAAGTAAATATTTAAAAAAGTTTCAAAAGTTTAAGATCTTGGGCTAATATTTGTTATATCATGTTTTTATTACTCCCTTTCCTTCCATCTGATTTTGAATTTTGCTTTTTTATTTTAATAAGTAACATTACAATTACAATATCTAATAATAAATTATAAATAATCTTTAAATAAATAATTCGCTAGTAATAAACTATAAATAATCCGGCGGCGATAATTTAAGCTATGAGTTCTAGTGTCTATGACTTCTAACTTCTAGTGTCAGTATAGTCTTGAGCTAGGTTGAATTTTGCTTTGAACTTGCTCGAGTTTGAATATAAATTTATTTTAAATTTTAATAATATAAAATTTAATATAGACCTTAAATTTTTATAATATAATTTTATTATTTATTTTACCATTATAATTTAATACTCCCTGCTATATTTTATATTTTCTATTTAGTTGTCATTTTAGTAATTTTAGTAATTTCACGAGGACCTATCACTAGCTAGCTTTGTAGTTATAAATATTATTTTCAAAATACTATTAATATTAAAATAATATTGTATTTATAGTAGTGAGTATAAGGACAAAATATATTTAACCATTATACCTAAATTATACCGATAAATATTTGTGTTATACCAAAATTTATAAAGTCATAACTAAATAAGATAGGAGTTATAATTTGAAGTCAAATTTTAACACACCAGTCAAAGTCAAAATCACCAGTCAAAGTAAAAAATGAGTCATGTTGATTCTATGTTTTGCTAATATTTGCATGATGTTGATGTGCTGAATCATGTGAAGGCTGTGGTAGCGTCAATGTATGAAGTAGGGGAAAGGATGGAAGCGTCATTTGACAATGGGGAACCACATTACTCGTGGTCCATGGTGAAAGTTGTTGGTAAACCGAAAGGTGGACGTTTATGGGTTGAGAACTGTATAACAACTAGAAGCAGTACTGGTCGGCGGCCTAATACAACAGTTGATCTAGCAAATGTTAGGCCTTGCCCTCCAGCTCTTGTGTACGAGAGTTTTGTTGTGGGGGATGTGATTGATGCCTATTTTGACTTTCGTTGGTGGAAAGGTGTTATCTCGAAAGTGAATGTGGGTTGCAAGTATGATGTTCATTTCGAGCGAATGATAACTGATAAAGTTTTCCACCAGTCCAAGTTGAGAATGCACATGGAATGGAGGGATCAGAAGTGGTTCGTTTCTCCTCAGGTTCGTTAGTTTTTCCATTCATGAGTCATTCTAGTGCTATTTGCTTATTATGTCATGTAATCTGATAGTATCTATCAACATATGTCATCTTATGTGCTTGAGCAACGTACTTTTGCAATGATTCGTATAAAAAAGCGCTGTTAGTTTATATTGCTTGAGCAATGTACTCTTCCAAGATATGTTGTGCATGTTGCATGCACAAGTCCAATAGGACATGTGGTTATGGTTTATGATTGAACCTTTGGTCCTTTATGTACAAGTTTGTTTATGCTGAAACCTATACCCGAACAGTCATCGGGATCTTTCCAACAAGGATTTTGCATGCAGACATTCATCAACTATTACTTAGCATGCAGACATTCTGCTTCGTTCATGAGCTCCATGCGGCTTTATTATCAGAATACGATTGTGATAAAAAATTATCCAACCAGGATTATTTTACTTGAATGTTATTTGTGTTTTTCTCATTTATAACAAAAAGATCTTCTATGATAGTACATCCTTAATTATTTTCTACGAAGAGCCACGAGGAATACAATTCTCAATGATTAAAGCCTGTTTAGTAAATATTAATTGTTCCCAATACTTGAAATAAATGTTTCTGTGTTGTGACCTGTAGGTGGAAAGCACGCGAGTAGACACTGGAGATTCATGTGCTGAAAGACAGAGCGGGAAGTCTTTGGAGAGGCTGGTAGAGAACCTTGAGACTCCTGCACAATGTGTACTTCTGACATGTGTAAGCCTATATCCTTGGATGATTGTTTGGCATTGTGATTGCTCGGGTTTGATATTGAAAAAAGGTTCAGATGTTGGAAAATAAAAGGGAAAAGTACATGTGTGGATGGACACTATGGTTTTTGATACACTTGACCACCTTGAATTAAATTTTTCTCTGTTTTGTTACCTTTAGGAGTTTGTTACAACCGCAGAAAATGGAGATTCAAGTGGCCAAATTCAGAAAGAAAAATCTCCGGAAAGGCTGCTTGAAGGCGCTCAGGCTCCTGCTGCAGGTCCTTTTATATACTCCTAAAGCTGCAAACTTTATTGATCAAAGAACATTACATAATATACTCCTGAATTTGCACCATGAAATTATAGCCTTTATTACATTGCACTCTGTAGGTATTGTTCCAAAATCTGACGGGAAACCTGTAGAAGTAATTGACCTGGACTCGGAGGATGAAGATCTGGACACGCAACTTTTGCCATTCTACAAAACTAGTCCTCTCTGGAAAACAATTGAATCCATGGATGTCTTCAAACGGCTTCCACAGAACCCACATTTTCAGCCTTTGGAACAATACCAAGAAAGCACACGCGAGGGCCACGCCATAGCTCTCATGGTAACTTTTACTAATGTGGTCAAACAGGTAACTTCATTGAAGTGCAGTGACCCCAATGGCATCACAGATGATATATCAGACACTCTTGAAGAATTAGAAAAACATGGATTTGATGTTGCTGCTTTGCAAGAATGTGTCATTCATTTGGTTGGGTTGAGAGAGAAGAGGGAATGTTATGTCAAAGATGCCAATGAAGTTGAAAGCCAACTCTTGGTGCTGACCAAGGGGAAAGGTGATGCTGCTGAGGAGATAAATGGAATAAAAGCGGAGATAGAGAAGCTGAAAGCGAAGCTCTCACTTGATCAGATGGCTAAACGGAGTGAGGAATCTGAGCTCGCTGCTTTGCAGGCGAGAAGACAGGAGGTTAAAGAAAGTATGCTGGCTTTGTTACTTGAGTTCGATAACATGGCTTGCATGAAATGGTAACAAAACTGATGGTCTAGTATTATCTAACTTAACTGGGATTTGGTAGCAAGTACATTATTGATTATTGGTGGTGAAAGCTGTTATTTATGTTCGTCTGAAATGGTTCGATGAGCACTTTGAGTCTGAGACTCTTTCTGTTGTAAGAGGCAGCATTTGGCTGGCGCATTCTGTTTTTTGTGTAACACGTCTGGTTTTCGAGTATCAGAAACTGAGCTTTTTGTATATAAGCTTCACCACTATTTCTGTTATTTAGAGAACTTTTTGCAGAATTAATATTTCAGCTACAACTTTTCTAGTCGGATGAATTTAATAACTTGTCTTCTTGTTTAAAAGGCGATCATTGAAATGATAAAGGAGTAGAAGTAAGGAGACCAGTATTTGTATTTTACTGGATTTGATCTTCTTGTAGTAGTAAGTACTTAATAAAAGGAAAAAATTTTGCACCCAAACCGTTTTCATGCTTTTCAAATTATAAAATAAACGTTTGTTTTATTCAATTCACACGTAAATTTTTCACCAAAATTTTCAAATTACACGAACGTTGGATGCCGTTAACTTTTATGTTAATTTAACTTTTATTTGTTTCAAGATTTATGAGATTCCAATTTCTTAGCTGTGATTCATATTTGCGTCTTGCTGGTTTATATTCACTATAAAATTGGAGAGGGAAGGAAAAAGTATCCATGAGTGATGGAAACAGAAGTGAGTCCGGCTTTTCAACGGTCAGGCAGGCTTTCGCCTTGCCTGACAACAGGCACCCAATGAAAAGGTGACACGTCATTCGCCTTCGCCAACCCTTCGCCAATAAGTTTAAATAATTATTTTTTTTTTTTGAGTTAAATATAAATTTACTTAAATAACCTTGAATTAAATTAATAAATAAAATTATTAAAATATTTACATATATTATTATTATTTTAATTTTCGTCGGGCCCATATGTGGGCTTAGGCCGGATCGGGCCGGGCCCGATCATTGACCGGCGACCGTAATCCGGCCTTACCGGCCCGGCCTGGATCCATATCCAATATGGGAGTCTATTTAAAATATTATTAGATTTAAATGTTGTTGGCGGGACTCGAACCCAAGCCCTAATAATGGAAATTAGCTTACTTAACCAACAGGAGAAAGTTCCAATTTGGTTTAATTGATGATGTTTTAAATATAAGTAATATATTTTGTATAATGAAAACATTTTAATTGTGAATTTGCATTTCTGTGTATATTATTAATCTTAAACTACAATAAACTTCTCGTTGTATTTGAATTGTTTTTTTTACTCTGATAGATCGACCAACGAAATTAATTCATTATTCTAACCTAGATAATGATCATCCTTACCCTACGACTCACATGATGACTAGTTTGTAAATGTGTTGTCTAGTTGAAATATTATTTATAAATTTTTGTAAATAATAAACAAATTGTTAGTAAGAACGGATAGAACAACATATATGGCTTGTTACAATGAGGCTAGCTATTAAGTTGCTTCTATATTTGTGATATAGTTGAGACAATGTAAGTTGATATCTATGAGTTTGAACATTATCTCGCATCTCAGTGATTGTCATAATTTGTTAGTTTGTTGTGGAGTATCCATTTGGAGCTCAAACTATGTCCTTTCTCGATCTCCGAAAGATACTTTGGAGTCGTAAGTCTATGAGATGAGCTTTTGTTTAATTTGTCTTTTAGAATTTGTTATGAACTTATTAGAAGTGGACTTTATTAGGACTTGCTAAAGAGATATGAGATACCCATGGATTGTGTGATCTTCAGTTGAATTAATTGGTTTTATTTGGACCGACTTAAGAGAGTTGATATACCCATCGTGTGTTGGCTTGAATCGACTTTGTTGGGTTTTAGCGTGTGTAGATTTTAATATTCAGTTAGGTGTTGAGAGTTGAATAACTCCTCAAGCGCGTGGAAATAAAATTAATATTTAATTTATGTTTTATTCGCATTTTGACATTTTCATGTTATTCTTGATTAATTCGATTCGGGTAGGGTCGTTACATATCAATGTCATAAATCATTTATCCGTCACATTAATTTATAAACGAATGTATTTCGATATATACTAATTCCGAACGTGAACTTTTATGACTCGATCAAGTGATAACGTACTATTACTTTCTCGAAGGATCTATATATTATATAATGCAAACCACACGCTAGTCTGTAATGCAACATTATTAAAACTCCACATCTCAATTGCCATCAACCAGTGGCATGTTTTAAGACTTATAAGATCTAAAACTCACTTAATGATTACTTTCAGTCCATGTAGTGGGAACATATGTGTATATGTGTGTGTATGTCAACGAAAAAAAACCATAATAACATTCGCGAGGAATAGAAAACCACCTGTGATGTAGGGTACTTTGATGATACGGTCTTTTTATTCACGAATAATCAAATAAGTCTATAATATGGTTTAATGTATATGCTAATAACTTACAATTGTATCTCAATTTTTATTAGAAGATCTACGATTGCATTCAGACACTATTTTGAATTTAATCCTAATAAGTGTATGTTGAATATTTTTGAAAAATAAATATGATAATAATATAATAATATATATAAATTAAAAAATTCAGTAGAATTTAATTAGAGGACTAATTAATTAAAGGAGGGAAGCCTGACCAAAATTTTAGTCCCAATTTCCCCCCACTCGATAGGCTAAGTTTTACTAAAAAAATAAAATATGCCAAGTCCCCAACCCTAGATCTAAAATTTTATTTCCAATTTCAATCATCCCTCTTTCTCCTCCTCTGCTCGATCGACTCATCTCTTCTCACCGGCCACCACCACCACTCTCACCGGACTTTCCCATCACGAATCACGACCACCTCTGCACCACCACCAGTCCACCGACTCCACTCTCCAGACTGTGCGTCGTCTCTGCACCACCACCACTTCACGGCGTCGTACAACTCCAATACACCGCTGCCATCCTCCCACACCGTCGTCGCCTCCTCACCGCCAGCCGCCTTCCTCATCTTCAAGCTCTCACCTGTTCACACAATCAAGGTATGTGTTGTTAACCTAACATTGTACAAGCTCTGTGAAGCTGCAGATGAAGCTGTTAGAAATGGTTCTCAGCTTCTTGTACTATCCGACAGGTCTGATGACTTGGTAAGTTTTTCATCTTTCTATGAGCAAACAATGAGATGGAATTTTCACTAGATTATCCAGTACGTGGATGTTAAATTACAATGGAGGACCACTAATTGTTCTCGAGGTCGAGGGCGTTGATGTTTTTGTTATGTTTGTTTGATTTCTTTAATTTGGTTAGGAATGATTTTTTTATAACTCTTTATTTTTACCAGGAGGCAACTCGCCCTGCAATTCCTATACTTCTTGCTGTGGGAGCTGTTCATCAACATCTAATTCAGAATGGACTCAGAATGCAAGCTTCCATTGTTGCTGATACAGCTCCAGTTAATCTAGGGGAATTGGTATTGTTACTATCTTAACTAGTGAAAGAGGCAACTTGGTTTCTATCTTATTTTGTGATTTCTAGTTCGCAATTATAATTATTGTAGTATGCTGTTTTATCATCTGCTGCTGGTTTTATGTTTTCACCACATTTATTGTAGTTGGCAAGGGAGTCATTGTCGTTTTGGGTCAAGGCGTTCTCTGAGGATACAGCTAAAAGGCTGGAAAATTTTGGGTTCATACAAATGAGGCCAGGAGGTACATGTCTTGGGTTCATACAAATGAGGCCAGAAAATTTTGGGTTCATCTGCATCTTCACAGAGCAGGGGAATCGATTCTCACCTGTTCACACAATCAAGGTATGTAGAGAGTTGAATAACTCCTCAAGCGCGTGGAAATAAAATTAATATTAAAACGACAAGAACTCTATATTGTAGAAGTTCAGTCAAATTGACAGATCCTTCTTTCTCAATCAAGGACTTAAAACATTTTTTTGTTACTATTGATTTTTGTAACTGCATTAGTAATCAGAGATTTTGATTTCTCAACTAATTATTTCCATTGGTTGTCAAACGACTTTCTTTCTGGCCATCAGTGGACACTCTCTATTTGCATACTGATTTTTCTTGTTCCTACGTGGTACTGCAGAGACTGCGTACGTGTCAGGAGTATATTGATCGGGAAGGTCTGTCTCAGCAGTCACTGGTGATAAACACACCCAAATACCATAAGCGATACATCTTGCCAGGTAATTACTATCAAATTTGGTGATGTTGGAGTTGTTTTTCACTGAATATTTATTTATGTAGTAAGAAAAACTTTAAGAAATAAAACTTCTGCTTATATTATTATAGTTGGGGAGACCATGGATGGAGCTGTTCGCACAAAATCAAAGTACCAGGGATGCAGCCTAGAAGATGCAGATGAATGGCATCAATTTCGCAATGGTAGTGTACCTAGCCTATTCCGTTTGATCCATTTGTTCATGACGTATTACTGTAAAATAATCTCTTATGATAATCAACTTTTGCAGCGGTTCGAGCTACAATCCGTGAAAATCCTGTACCTTCTGGGCCCAGGTGAGATTTATACTGAACATTATTATTATTATTATTCAAATATTAATACTTAAAAGTTGGCTGTCACTAAGATTTTAAGTTAATCATCCTTTGCAGTAAAGGGCGATCTCCGTCACCTTCACCAAAACTTGCTCAGCAGCAACCTGGGAACTTTTCGTTCTCTGGCAACATGTCTAAGAAAGACTTAGGTTTGTTCATTCCTAATCTCAGCGATCAAACTCTTGTTTTCTGTCCCATTTCGGAAAGACAGAAAATGCACAGTTTCTTATTCTATGATTATTTCTTCGTAGATTTGCCACCACAATTTCTGTTAACATCATTTATAAAATGGAAAATCAGAACAATAAAGAGAAACACTTACCATGCTTGTGCTCTATGAACTAGATCTTATTTTGTACGCAGCGATATTTTATTATTTTAATCTTAACACAGTTGTATTGATGAATCAGATAGGAGAACAGTATCACCACACCGTTTCCCACTTCTGTGCTCAGGCTCCCTCTCTTCTAAGCCGAATACTCCCAAAGGCTCACAAAACCCAAGATCTCAACAATGGAACGCGTAATAATGGCTCCTACTTGGATGCTGCTCACAATATTCTAGGTAAGAAGTTGGCTACAACTTGTTTGATCAGATGAAACTTTTGGAAAAGATGCTTACTTGCTTCATTTATCTTGTTTGGATATTATTCAGCTCCATTGTTTTGTATTTGTATAGTTAGTGAGAGATTTTGCAATTGTAATTAAAATAAAAAACAATCATGTGCTCATAAAAATATTTCAATTTGTCTAAATAAAAAAAAAAGATGTCGCCATACTAAACTAGATGAAAGATGTTCCCAAATAAAAATACGTCTAATAAGAAAATCATGTCCAATATAAATAATGGCTACTCAATAAAAAACTCAGTCAATGTTATACGTTCTGGTCGAAATCATGATCGCCAGTGCCATAGTAACCTTCCTTGATCCTGAAAATTACCTGAACATGTAACGTGTTTCTCTTCTGTTCTGAACGTGTTTCTCTTCTGTTCTGAACGTGATACTGGCATGGAGTCTTATTCAAACTCTAAGTATATCCTGAACGTGAAAGTTGCATGGAGTCTTCAAACTCTAATTACCTAGCATATTGTAACTCTTAATTAATTAGTTGAACCTTAATTAATTACCTAGCATAATGTAACTCTTAATTAATTAATTGAACCTTAATTAATAAGACGAACTCCTCGACAGTTAGGTTATTATTTTATTTGTATAAAGTAATAAACTGATTTTTTTTTTTAAATTTCTCTGTGGTTCAAGTTGTCTTTGTTTTTAGCTTCTCTGATGATAATGAAATTTTACAGCAAAAGGATGAGTGGTTTCGACATGGCACCACCTGCTGCTTTGATTACCAATCCTGCTATGGCTGCTGCTGGTACATCCTCTTTTTCTCTCTACAACTGCGTTATTGTATAACCATCATCTTTTCTTTGTATAGCGTGGGAAGTTTATATCAAATTTCATGATTACATTAACAATATCTCTCCTTCAAAATAAAATCAGGAGGCTCTAAGTAAAATTGCTCCTACTTGGATGAATGTTTCCTTAGCTATGAAGAAGGATCGTGAAACCGATAAAGCTTTTGGATGGGTGCTTGAGATGTAAGCATATATTGTTTGTTCAAATTATAATTTTGGAGTTTCGGAGAGAAAACTAAGTTTGCTTCTTGTTGATGTAGGTATGCATGTACTGTTGCATCAGCTACTCATGGTGTGAGTAACATCTTATACAAGGAATTCATGATCCAGGTTAGGTTTATTGCTTTCTTTTTTCCTTCCAAATTTTAATTATTTATAAAAATTTTAATGATGAATTATTGTCTTGAACATGATAAACTCATACAAGCCTGCTTTCTTTCTTAAAAAATGTCTCTGGATGGTTAAAGCATCAGATCAATGCATTGCCTGTTAATGTCCATGTTCCCTATCAGAATGTCAAATAAGCACTGCTGTTGTTTCTTTTTAACTTCTTGTCGATAACTTTATGAGGCTTGAAATTCATCTTCTGCATAAGAAACATCAACGCCATACCTAACAGCAAAGCTGCATGTCACAATTCCACTGGAATTATACTCGCACCAAACTGATAGTTGATAATCTTTCAACAATAATTACCTGAGTTATCAGTTAATGTTTCTCATAACACTATGCTTTAAAAAATACGACATCATATATATTACCGATTACCGAAGTGGGCACCCATGAAGCAAATTTAAGTATACAAAGGAATCAATTGATAGTGGTAGTCGTTGATCTTCAATTTGTTAATTCCTCAGCTTGCCTGTCATTTTTCATATATATATAATCACTTAATTAAAGCTTGTTATTTGTTGTATTCTCCCTGAAAGTGTGGTATGTTCCCATCTCTAATAGATATACTTATGACTTAACAAATGGTGGATCCCATCATCACTCACTGGATTTGTCTGAGTAAAACATAGTCAATTAGCTTTGAAGCCTTATAGGTCCCCTCAGTATTACATGAATCTTTATTTACACTGATCCTGTTAGCCTGAAACGTATGTCAATTGTCTTTCGTTCATGGAATCTGAGGAACGGTGTCCAGAAATCGCTTATGGAACCATTTCTGGTCTAAGCTCTTTTGGTATTTTGCTTCGTATTTCTCAGCTATGCGTGCCTATATAGCTCATATTAAGCACTTTGTTTATCAAATCAACAATTGTGATTAGTTTCTTAGAAAGACCTGGTGTTTTATTGTTATTCGTGATATTTCAGGTTACACTGGTAAGCATGGTGAATGAAGCAACTGCCAACATACCGAACTGGGGTTCTTGAAAGCAAGCAATTCTGAAAGATTGACCATTTTTCCATTTGTTTTTCCCTTTTGCTTCCTTGGTACTGAAAGTTCTATTTCGGTTGGATTATACTTTCGTCTGTTTACTTTAGAAATAGAAAATGCTATAGTGTATTTAAATATACAGATGGATTTTGGTTTTGTAATTACTATGGCTTGTATATCAGTACATTGCCAAGAGCAGCATCTTCTCAGTAATACATAAATCAATTTGTCCAGATGTATACTGTACAGGAAAATCTATAAAAATTGCTTTGGCAAAATAGCGTTTTGCCCCCTGAATTTTACATGTTTTTGTGATTTGCGTCATAAGCAAAGTGATGAAAATTGAAAATTACATAGTTTCTTTATGTAATGCTTTATCTTTAAGCAGAATATTGGTTCGGGAAGTTTCACTCCACATGTTCAACTCAGCATATAAAACAGAGAATATAACATAATGGAAATAATATGTTGCTTGACATTAAAAATTACAAATAAAAAGTTGACACCGAAGAGGTCACAGAAACTCCCTGGTTTAAACTTATCCCATACATGTCTACAAAAGTAAAAATAGGAAATAGTTCATGCTCTCGTTTATTGACTCTAAAGAGGTCACAGAAACTCCTCATAGGACATTTACGTAAATTATTCAGCTATACCAAGCCTTGGCAGCAGATTTGGTGGCAGGTACCTCCTACTAAACAACAACAAAGAGAAAAAGAAAGGTTGGTTAGTTGACAAAACACACATCATCAAGGGCATAACAATACAAACAATTATTATTTAAATTCATTAAACACTAAATACCTCAGTCGCGGAAAGGTTGGGTACTCTACTAGGAACCACCCTTCTCTTTATTCGGGCATTTCGTCCTCTTATGTCCAGCCTCCCTATTTTTTAAACATTGAGAATGAATCATAAAACACATAGAAAACGTGGATACGTTCAACAAAATAAAATATTTGGGATACTTATATTCAACAAATAATATGCATGAAGACATACCCACAATCTCCACATTTTTGCATTCTATTACGGGGTGCTCCTCTAGATTTGGCTTTAACAGGATTGGCTATGTTAGACTTCTTTGATGGCCTATCAGGGTCACGAATTTCATTAAAACCTTCAGGAGGTTCATTCGTATCATCAATCCCTGAGTTGCTGGCATGGCCTCTCACACGTTTTGCTCCACGTTGCATTTTTCTTAAAGCATCTCTGGTGTCTGTATCTGTCTGGGAAGCACCCAAAGACCATCGAAGACTCTCTTTGTATAGATTCATAAATCTCTGGCGTTGTGGGTCACTTGCCGAGAATAACTTTGGAATGTACGATTCAAGTTGTTTCCCAATTGATGATGTCCATCTCTCGTGGATGCAAGTCGAAGGGATCTCCTTAAGGCCCCTATGCTTAAAAGCTGAAAACAAATGGGAACATGGCAAGCTGGTGGACTCCAACATCTGACAATCACATGTAAATCTGTTATTTTGAACATCGACATCCACACACCAATGGGTCCCATCGAGATTCCAACATTTAGCAAAAGTTAACCTAAACCCGTCATTACTTAGAAGCACAAGCGCTTGTTCATCTGCAATTTGATCTTTCACCTTAACAAATATGTTCTTACTATAAACTTCAGCAGCATGATTCACTAGATGATACAACGCACAAGGCTTCCGTGGTTGTACAGGCAATTTGGACTCACATTGACTATCAAAAGCATCTACCCTTAGCTGATGGAGCTCGTTAAAATAATGCTTCAACAACTCAACAAGCTTGAATCCTCGTTTTACACGAAGCTTGAAACGAGAGTTAAGCGACTCTGCTCTCTGGGTGCTCCTCATCATTGCTACAAAATGTCCTACACAATGAGACTCACTCCACATTTCCCTTTTATCATACAAATTAGTAAGCCATGCAATTTCATCAGCATCAAGATGTTGAGCTATCAGATCCTCCCAACACCACTCAAATGAATCAGATACATTTTGCTTCATGAGTTCTCCAAGACGAGAGTAGATTTCACGGTTTTTTATTTTTTGCATACAATTTCTCATTATGTGCCAAGTACAGAGGCGGTGCTTTGTTTCGGGCAACACATGCCTAATTGCCTCAGCCATGGCAGCGTCCTGATCCGTCATGACCGATAATGGTTTCTTCCCTCCCATGGCCTTAATAAATTGTTCCAACAACCAAATATATGAATCAGAGTCCTCATGCTTCATCAGTGCAGCACCAAAAACACAAGTTTTGAAATTGTTGTCCACTCCAGAAAGAATGATAAGTGGATAACAATAAGTATTAGTTTTATATGTGCTGTCAAACACCAATGCATCCCCGAACAACCTGTATTGAGCCCTTGAGAACCCATCGGTCCAGAACAACTTTTTCAATGAATTATCTGCATCATAAACGGGTTCGTATATGAAATCGACATCATTGAATTTCATCCCATCCAAGAAAGATAGAGCTGTAGCTGAATCTCCATGCCTCACAGATTCATTTCGCTTCTTGTTCAAAAAGTTGTAAGCATCTTTATCCTTAAATGATAAATTTGAAGGCCCTCCATGGGTGAGCTTCAAAAGATCTAAAATATTGCACGTACTATGCCCAGCAGCATTCAAGATACTTATTACCACTTTGTCACCAGGTGATATAAACCTGACAAACAATTAATAATCTATTAAGCACGTAAGGTTGTCATGTAGCTTAAAATTTATGGTTTGAATAGAGATGGCCAAAGATAACATAACAATAAAAAAAAAAAAAAGCCATAGTATGGCAGTGAAAGTAAACTAGAACATAAAGCAAGAACTAAATACCTCTTTTCCTAACAAATTCCGCCAGGAATTTCCAGATTACAAAAAAAAAATATATATATATATATATACTGTAAATTAAATCTACAGTGCTAATTATTTGTTTTATTTAACATCAAAAGATTTGACTAGTTTGTTCACATAGTAGTACCAATTAGTAGTTCCAAGAAAACAAAATTGCTACGGCTATAATATTATGAAAAGTAAATACTATATATACTGTGAATTTAATTTTGTTTCGCAAAAAGATAAATAAAAACCATATTAAGTACCTGTTACATTTTAGTTCAGCTGATTCTGGACTTAAGAGATCGTGGTTGTGTTTGGGTTCAAACAATTTAACGCGGTACATACCATCCTCTAGAGCAACTCGAAAACATGCTTTACAGTCAACCCTGTGATTTGCTTTTGGTGTTCTAATTTGTGGACCTGGACGTTCTCTACGATGACCAGCAGAAGAACATTCCCACACCTGGTTCATTACCCGCGTCTTGTCTTTATTGTAACCTTTATGGGCTTTCCGGACATTAAATCCTTTCCGTGCACCGTAGCTACGATAAAATATGTCAGCATCATCAATGGTTCTAAAAGCCAGTCCTCTTATTGTGTCCTCATCGAGAGGAAGAGCACCATCACCAAACATCTGAACATCATCATTTTCTGAATCTTCATCTGAATTCAGATGCTCGTCAACATGTACATCATCAGCTTCTGAGTTCTTCTCGCCCATCATTCAGTCTGCAAGTAATCACATAAATTTAAGGGTTCAAAATACTTCACTTTCATAATAACCAGATAAAGAACGATAGTCTTTACACCCATATAGTTCTTTTCCTAACAAACATAAGCTAATTTGATCGTCCTATTTGAACATATGAGAATCCATTAATAACAACCAAATTACATAAGAGAAGCTGGGAAGGCTGAATTTTGAAATTCTGGATAGCTGACGCTTTTAGATAGTTACTTTAGAATTGTAAGCATTCTGTATTCCAGTCGAAAATGGCAAGATATAGGGATATAAGACTCACATAATCGACTTGAGGAATTTTGTATGGGGGAACCAGCGTAGTACTTGCTCTCTAAACGTCTTTCCAACATATATCAGAATATATTTATGTTTGCCTTCGCTGTCGAAATAATCAATAAGGAGGGATGTATTGCACCTACAATAACATCATCAAACTATAAGCTAGACACATGGGGTAGAGAACCAATAAAAGTTGTATGCAAGCAAGAAATCTAATGCAATCCCACCAAGAGATCCTGTCAGTCCTGTCAGTCTTCTTAAAAGCACCAAGCATCCATCTAACTTATTTGGCTAATCTTATTTCATGCAGCTAACATAAGAATAAGCATCCTAGGAGGTACCACCTTTCCTGTGTTGTACAATTTACAGTGGCAATACTAACTCACTGTACTACATGTCTACATATGAATGAAACAACAGAACACAGAAAAGAGTGCAATATAATATCAAAATCAATTATTTTCTGTTGTTTCTATATTTTCTAGAAAGAATCCAGGATTTAGCATAAAGCTTACCTGCTGGATGCAAGAAACACGGAGCTCTGTTCCAGAAACTTCATCAAGCATACTACAAGAAATTACCCATTAATCAGAAACCGATTACACAACCTATGAACAATCAGAAACTACAAATAACTCACCTAAAACAAGTTGCTTTATCAATTCAGTACATAAAGATGAAGAACATCCCACTGGAAATTCAAAGTACCCATCATTGGCCATTTGTTAATTTATTGACTCACATAAGCAAGATAATTTTATTATATATGCGCACTGTGTTTTACATAGATACACATACAGTAAATTACTATTGTATTGGCATTTACCTCCCAGCAATCGAATTACTGAGATGAAATAGTACCAAGAAGGAACGAGGAATATAGTTAAAGGGCGTTTTTGCTCCGTGTTTGGATAGATGGATAAGCATAAAATAGCTATTGCTGCAGCAAGCTCCAAATGAGCCTCATCAACTAAACTGGAACATGAAGAAAGTACCCATAAACACCAATATGACCAATATGCAGACAAATGAAAAGACGTCAAATTTGAAACTCCATTGTAATAATTGTAACAAAGACATCACAGGGAGAGTTCGAATCAAGTGTAAAAAATGAATGATTGCCCAGAAAGAAAAAAAAATCAGAAACGGATACACCAAACAATTGCAAGAAACCCTCATCAATCATCAACAAACAAACCTGAATCTGTAGTTATTTCTGAGACGGCGACGGATTCTCTGAGACGGCGACCGATTCTGAAACGCGTCGCTGCGACGGATACTGAGACGGCGTGCCGGCGACGGAATCTGAGACGGCGTGGCGGCGTGGCGGCGCGGCGACTTATAAGGTAGGAGTGAGAGACGGCGCGGCGACGGTTTGTGTGAGAGTGAGAGAGACGGCCAAGCCCCTTTATGTGAGAGTGAAAGAGATACGTGAAATTGTTGAATTAATTTGTAAAAGGTTGAGTATTGATTTTTTATCTATATAAACAAACTAATTGCAGTTGATAAATGAAGCAATCGGTAGCTCTGTGGTTTGGTATTGAGCTATTTAGCTAAAGGTCTCAGGTTCAAATCTCATCTATCAATTTTTGGGGTAACTATAATTAAATATTTTCAAATTTATTAATAGATAATTTAATATAAAAAATATGCATCTAAAAAAACGAAAATAAAAAAATTAACGAAAATATAAAAATTATTTATTAAAATTTTTATTTTTTTGAAGGGTAAAAATGACATTTTATAAAATATTAATATTTTTATTCTAATTTATTTATTAAAATATTAATAAGGCGACAAGGCGAAGGATAGGGCGAAAGGCGATCGCCAAATTTTTTTTGGCGAATGGTTGTGAACCATTAGATCAAATATCTAATGGTTGAGATCAATTTGCCTGATATCAGGCAGGGCGGATGAATTTAATAACTTGTCTTCTTGTTTAAAAGGCGATCATTGAAATGATAAAGGAGTAGAAGTAAGGAGACCAGTATTTGTATTTTACTGGATTTGATCTTCTTGTAGTAGTAAGTACTTAATAAAAGGAAAAAATTTTGCACCCAAACCGTTTTCATGCTTTTCAAATTATAAAATAAACGTTTGTTTTATTCAATTCACACGTAAATTTTTCACCAAAATTTTCAAATTACACGAACGTTGGATGCCGTTAACTTTTATGTTAATTTAACTTTTATTTGTTTCAAGATTTATGAGATTCCAATTTCTTAGCTGTGATTCATATTTGCGTCTTGCTGGTTTATATTCACTAAAAAATTGGAGAGGGAGGAAAAAGTATCCATGAGTGATGGAAACAGAAGTGAGTCACCTTATCAATTTGGGTATTCTGATGAATTATGAGAGAGATAGAAAGCAATTAATGAAAAAGACATATTTAACCCTAACAAAAAGGTTTAACACCATTCAAAAGTTGTAATTTCAAAATATTTTAAAAGGTTTGTGTGATTTAGAATAAAATAAAAATTAAAGTGTAAATTAAAAAAATATCAAAAACGTTTTTGCAAAATAAAATTTTTCCTTAATAAACTGGTTATCATATGTTTTCTCATGCTCAACTAGAGGGGTTATGCTAGTCATCGCTATACTTTTTAAAACTCAAACATAAATTAAATTGGTTATAAGTTGTTTGAGTTTTGTTTTTAATGCAGACTCATTTTTTAACTAATCAAGATTATAATAAGTTAAGTATCGAGCAACACCATCTCCAAAATTAAAACCCACTAAAACTTGAAAATTAGCTTCATATATTAGTCATTTCCATAAACAGAAGAAAACTTATTCGAAAAGTTTAGTTCTCGTTGTGCTTGAAAATGTACAAGCAGCCTATTCCATCCATTTCACAAAACTGCATTAAGATTAGCGTGGAGTTTAAAGTAATACTACTCCCTCCTATCTTAATTAGATGTCGTTCTAGCCATTTCACAAATATTAAAAAAACAATCATTATCCTTATTTATAGGTCATGAGTTAGTCTAATAATAGTAAATTAATACTAAAAGTAATCTAAATACTCATACTATCACACTATTAATAGTAAAACACCTATTATTAGAATAGGGTAATTATGATAGTTAAACTAAAACGACAATTATTTTGCACAATGTTAAAATTCTAAAACGACAACTATTTCAAATATGAGGGAGCAGAAGAAATGAGTCATATGCGGTTGAACATGTTATATTGTATGATCCCAACGGCAGTTGCTAAAACACTCATTTGATGCATTTTGATAATTTTGATTAACTGAATATATTTGAGGCACTAGACCACTACTCCATCCGTCTCACAAATCTACTTACTCATTTTTTATGTTTTATAAATTTTATTCATTTTCTACTATGAAAATTACCCCACATTA
The DNA here is from genome assembly GCA_028274465.1 of Plantago ovata. Classification (NCBI taxonomy): domain Eukaryota; kingdom Viridiplantae; phylum Streptophyta; class Magnoliopsida; order Lamiales; family Plantaginaceae; genus Plantago; species Plantago ovata. The sequence goes on along the minus strand of CM051457.1, from coordinate 41,274,745 downwards.
AAACTATCACATACATTAAAAATATTATTACATTAAAAATATTATTGTACACTATATAATTATAATTTTACCACTACTTTATATTTTAATAACTTCATTTCAATTACAAAATTAATATATGTATACTTCCGTTTAAAAAAAATAAAGTTGTATGTATACTTTACTTTACTTTATTATCTATTTTTAAATTACACTCTAATTTCAATGGATAATATTTTGTGATGTTTTTAACTTAAATGGGCTTGGTTTATTGGGGGTATGACTTATGGTCGTTCTATTATACTTGTGATCCATATTGATATTTTCATTAAAGATGAACTTCACCACATGCCATGGTTTAAAAGTATGTTGTTCATTGCTGATAAAATGAAAATAAAACAAGGTATTCTGCTTCTGCTAAGTGCTAATAATGTCCATCTTTTGTTGTCATAGGTCGTAGGCCGTAGCATAGTAGGAGCAGGTAATAATGAATTTTGTTGCGTAGACTGCAAGGATTGAACTTTTGACTGTGCAAAAATTAAGCACCATTAATTTGAAGTAACTTTTTGTATTCTCCTACTCCAGTGTAGTAGTAATTCTCAACCTGCCAAAGCTAAAAACGTTACTGTACTAACTCTCTCTCCTCTTCCGACGTTATTTTCTTTAGTTTTGTCTTCTTCTTCATTCAAATCTCATTGGCGCAGCAGAGCACAAGAAACGTGCCTTCTTTTACTAATCATTATCACTTCACTGTATTTATTCTTGTAGTAGGGGTTACACACTTATAAATTCACAAGGGGCCTAATTACCTAAATTCAATTTCGATAGCGTTTTCGATTTTCAACTATTTATGTACATCATTCGCGTTCGATTTCAATATATTTCAATTCAGACTCATTTGTTAAGATTTGAACCATGATTATTTTAATTAATAATTGAGCTTCAAGCCTTCATCCTAGTTAAATGATGATAAACGCCTCATTTAAAAAGTATATTTTCACTCAGAGCCGTTTAGTTTGGTACTAGGAAATGTAAATGTTTTGCTAAAATTTTGGCACATTTACTTGATTGGTTTGCTGGAAATGTGTGAAATCGGTCAGACCGACATTTCCTTGTTGCTAACCGGAAATGTAGTTTCAATGAATTTGTTCTTAAAAACAACAAACATTTTCTAGTTCAAATTCTTGGGAGGGGGCATGAAATCTATTTTGGAAATGTCTTCACATTTTCCCTTTCTCATTTTGCCCTACGAGCCCGTTTTGTTTGGTAGGAAATGGAAATGTTTTACTAAAATTTTAACACATTTCCTTGATTGGTTTGCCGGAAATGTATATAGGAAATGTGCGAAATCGGTCAGACCGACATTTTTTTGTTACTAACCGAAAATGTAGTTTTCATGAATTTGTTCTTCAAAACTACAAACATTTTCTAGTTCAAATTCTTGGGAGGGGGGAATGAAATCTATTTTGGAAATGTTTCACACTTATCCTTTCCCATTTTGCCCTCCAAAATTACACATGATTTCTCCAAACTATCCTCAAATTGCCATCACATTTACATATTATTTTCTCCACACTTCTTTCTTTTCTTCTTTTTATTCTTTTTATTATTTTCTTCTTTTTATTCATCTCATCTTATCAAATTACATGCAGTTTTCTCCATACTTCTTTATTTTCTTCTTTTTATTCTTTTCTTCTTTTTATTTATCTGATCACTGAGCTTTTGATTTCTGTGGCACCATCATCGAGTTCATGATTTCCGCGAAGTCTTGCTTGAAATTGGAAGGGTTCTTTATTGTGGTGACGGAGGAGGGCGGCTTCATGGATCATTGGTGAGGGTAGAGTCATCTATCTGCTCAAATGTTGAATGCATTAATTTGAGTCTTCCGACTAACCTCACCGAAAAATTCAAGATTTTGAGATCAATCTTTAACGTCTTCCAACATTATGTACTTCATTTCATTTGATAGTCGTTGAAATTTCTTTCTTTTCACGTCCCATAAGATGCTTCCAGATTTTGAGATTAACAATTTTCGATTCGAATCTATTTTGTGTTATCCCATTCTAGAATTGTAGTAGCCGCTATATCAAAGCTTTGGTCTGTTTTCCTTTTTCTTAGATGTTGCGATAATGATAATATTAATAAAAAATATTATTATTATTAGATTATAATTAGCTTAATTAATTATTATTATTAATAATATCTTCAAATTAATTTTCTTGTTAGCTCTATATGTTGCTCATTATCATTGATTTGCTTGTACTCATCTGTTTTTTTAGATTCTTTACGTTTGTTTTGTTAACTTTTTTAGCCTCGTTTTTTGGAACGAAGAACACTTTTGTATGCATCCAATACATTGACAAAACAAAGTCGATCAGAGGATCCAGGCCTCTCAAACAAGATAACTCACAAAACCTCACTTCTAAACATAACACCAAGCAACAAAAAATTAATCTAGCTTGGCACAGTAGCCAGCAGGCCGGTTTTGTAGTCTGTCTGGCGTTAATCCAGCCTGTCATGCGGGATTCTCACAATTCCAGCTCAATATTACGCAATTTCGCGGTCATTTCACATCGTAGCTTAATAATTCCCCTCAGTCAACCAATCAGGCAGTCCCCACTCTGCGTTGGCTGGAAAATTTTCTGATTTCTTAGCATCCAAATGGTGTAGACGGTCTCAGCCAACGCAAGCTTGATGAACATCGCCTTAACTCCCTCTCCCTTTGCTTTCTGTATTAGCCACTCTATCTCCTGCCTCCATGCCGCAGGCTGGTGTGGGATATGTAGCCACGCCAACACATCCCTCCAGATAGCTTGTGTAAATGCACATTCAATTCAAAGAATAAATGTCTAATCGATTCCAAACCTTGGCAAAAGACACACAATTCATCATTCGGCACGCCAAATCACATCAATCTATCTTTCGTATATAATCTCTCATGCATACAAAGCCATAGAATACACAAGGATCTTGGCCTAGCACCATTTGAAAAGAAGATTTTAGACCAACTTACAGTAGGTTGCTCCCCTCTAATCTCATGGTAGACGACCCTCGTAGGGAATTTCATTCACTGTTCAATATCATTCCAAGCTTGACTATTACACACGTGAATCCTCGTCTTCAAAACCCCCCTTAGAATCCATGAGTAGTTTTGTGTCGGGATAATGTTCATCACCTGGTTCTGTTTTATATAGTAGGCATGAGCCCACCTCACCCAAAGCGTATCGATTTTGGCATTGAGGTTCCAAAGAAGTTTCATCAATTTCGCTTTGTTCCAAACCTTCAAGTCAATCACATTCAAACCTCCCGAGTTCTTGGTGTTGCATATTTTTTCCCACGCCACTGGTGCCTTTTTGGTTATTTCCTCAGAACCACTCCACAGATAGCTCCGGAAAAGAACTTCAATACGCTTTAACACCTTTTGGGGCACAGGAAAGACTTGCAACCAATAAATAGTGATGGGAAACAATACACTTTTTATAAGTTGGAGTCTACCTGCATAGTTGAGTAACCGCGAGGGCCAATGGAAATAGACATTATTGCCATCTCCAAGTTTGAGCCAATTCACCTTTGTACGTTGTTGCAAGAATTGTTCCTCTTGCGTTCTGAGTAGCAATAGTTGAGCAGAACATCGTTTTTCCTGTAGAATCATGGCAGAATTAAATCGGTCATTAGCAAGAGCTTGCTGCATTTTGTCTAGCTCAGTGCGAGCAACCTCTATTCACTGTTCCAAGCCTGTGAAATCAATGTGCAACAACTGGAGACTCGGTTGTAACATTCTAAGTTTTGTCCAGATTACAAACATTGGTCGTCCCCGCACGGGGCAGCCCCATTGTTGCTGTACGGTAGTCAGGAAATCCGGATGGCCTGTGGTACCATTAATAAATCTAAATCAAGCATATTTTCTCCTTTGGTTGGCTTGCGTCATGTGTAAGACTAAAGGTGCATGGTCAGAGACACCACGGTCATGCACCATAATCTTAACCCAAGGGAATGTGAGAAACCAGTCAAGGTTTCCGATCCCACTGTCAATTTTTTAATAAATAACCCCATTTGTATGTTTGTTTGTCCGGGTAAACTCACTCCCATACATGTCCAGTTCATTCAGTCCCACACTTTCCATCATCATAGCCAAATCAACATATTCGCTCTCTTGCACAGGATGCCCTCCCATTCGGTCTTGTGTGCCCAGGAAATTATTAAAGTCACCTAAAATAAGCCATGGTCCTTGAATAGAAGAAGAAAGTTGGTGAATATCATTCCAAAGCTTCTGTCTCTCTATCAAATGGTTATCGACATAAATTATGGTTAGGAGGAATCGAAAAGCACCATTAATACGTGTGACCCTGCAATGTAAATACTGATCAGTGGAAGATATAAAATCAATTTGGATGCGATTCACATCCCACATACGCCAAATCCTTCCATTCGGATGTTTATCATAATTATCCATGTACCTCCAGTGTCGTCCAAATCTTTTGCGTATTCTACTAGCATTACATTCTTTCACTCTTGTTTCCAGTAAAGCAGCTATACTAAATCCATGCTTCCTAAGGTAGGAGCCAACCTCCAAATGTTTAACTGCTTCAGTCATGCCCCTAACATGCCAAGAAACTATCATCGATTCTGGCGTTCAGTCCCTGCTTGGAGGGCACCTTGGTGTTGTTCTTGGTCAGTGCTTCCAAAAGTAACAGGATGAGATATCACACTATGATGAGTCCCTTTGTCTTTATTGCGCTTCCTGTGACTTACTTCCTGCCATTCTGGCTCCTTTGTAACATTAGAATTGGCCCTGGGGCTTGACATAACTGGAGCCGGTGGTTGTCCAATCCCCATAGCATCTCCCGTAACAGGTTGACTGGAAGAAGCAGCTGCCACTTTCCTGGTAATTGGCCTCTGACTTCCAGTTGCAGCATTAGTCGGACCAGGCGCTGTAGGGGCCTGAGGCACACTTACAGTACCATGTGGCAGTCCTGGCAGAGATGCAGATTGCGGAACAATGGTTGTAGGTCTCTGTCCAGCTGTGTCCCCTTGCACAGGGTGTGGTCGCCAAGTCGGTTTCCTGCCTCCAGTATTCTCCTTATGTTGATCCCGTTTCGGCGACATCCATTCATAAATCACCGGTTGGTCATACAATTTTCCGTTGGAGTTGCAAACCTTTGTCGTTTGTGGGAATTCTTGGGTGATATCCATTTCAATAAGCACCCGAGCATAAGAAACGTGCAGTTTCTTCTTCGTGCACACATCCACCGACATGGGTTTCCCCAGAGTACTAGCTATAGACTAAGATTATTACTCCCCCACAATCCCAAAGGTAGCTGTTGGAACTGGACAAAAATGGATGCCAAGCATAACATACTCTTATCAAACACAAAGTCAGGGGTCCATCTACATAGAATCATGGGCATAGAAACCATAAAATTAAAATGGGACGGAACGACTTCGTTTTTCGAACAACATCAATTTTCGAAAATTAAGAATTGCATAACCAAACAAGGAAATGGAAATCTTGTCCAATAAACATTTCCTAGTCCTTTTAGCAAACCAATCATGGAAAAGTCCCACATCTCCTACTACATTTCCTACTTGTGGGTTTGGACCATATTTCCTAGAAATGCTGATTTTCTTTTCCTAGTTCAAACCAAACAACCTCTACATGATTTATCCAAATTATCCTCAAATTGTCATCAACTTTACATACGTAGTATTATTTTCTCCACACTTCTTTCTTTTCTTCTACTTATTCTTTTCATTATTTTCTTCTTTTATTTATATCATGCTCATTTAATTTGTGCATAATTTGTTTTCTTGTGTGGATAATCTCAAAGTTATTTAATTATGTAAATCAAAAGATTTATCACCATGGTGCAAGTGAAAATACAGGTAGTAGATCAGCCTTTATAGTAGTGAAACTAAAAAGTAAAACCATCATTTTTCACATGAAATATTTTAGCAAAAGTAAAAGCATTTGCAAATACATACTTCACAATCTTAAAAATAAATACGATTCTAAAACCGAAAACCATAGAAGTGCAATTTTTACAATTCCGGAACAGGAACCAGAATTTCCACATCAAGAAAATTGTTGGGAGCGGACGATTCAAGACCGCACGACATAATCATTAACTAGCTTGGAACTGGAAAAACTGGGTGAAAAGTGGGAGAGTCTGCTTGGCTGTTGACATGCCAAAGCAGCAGTTGCAGCACTTATATGAGGTCGAAAATGGCAACAACCCTTTGTATCCTTTGTAATGTTGTTTTTTCCCTAAACCAACAACCAGCTGTATGATGAACGTGTATTTTACACTTTCATTCGAGTCTTTTTTCACCAATTTAGCTATCCTCTATGTTAATTTAGCTATATTATAGTGCATTTTATTATAATAGTGTCACGTTTCCCTTTAGTTTGCATTTTACAGGTTTTAGGTGAAAAACGTGGTTTTCTGGGCAATTATATTGAAGATAACGAAGAATCGGTGTTCCGAGGACATTTTTGGAGTATCTAGAAGATTCCGGATGGGATTTGAAGTCTAGGGGTCGAGTCTGAAGGCTAAAAGGTCACTAGAAGGCAAAAATCGATTCCGAAAAGGAAAATAGATCCAAAAACGCGTCGAAAACGCGTCCTTGGCCGACTGGGACTCCCGGGCGATTCGCTCGGGACGTGGGGCAGTTCGCCCCACACCAGGCGATTCGCCCGGTGTGTGGGGCGACTCGCCCCACACCTGCCGAACCCCTATATATAGTTGCTCAGTTTTCTCCGTTTTTCATACTTTCTCAGACCTTTTTTCATACTTTTCTCATTAGTTTTAGGGAAGAATTCTCCAGAGCCTGTTCTGGGAATTCTTAGCATAGGAGACACTTTTTCTTATCGATTTGGAGCTTGTGGGATCGCGATTCTTCGGAGATTGACAACCTTCGGTAACGTTGTATCACACAATTTTTTCTATTTATATTTATATATCTTTCAACATGTTTATATTCAATCTTGCTATGATTTCTGTTGATTGCATGACATCTATGAGTAGCTAAATCTATCGTTGGTGATAGTATGTGATTTCTTAGCGAAGGGTTAATAATTATGCTGATGGCGGTAAAGCGAATCAGACTTTGAGTTATTGCTTTATTTCTTTGATCTTTCTAAGCCCTCTATCTTCGTAGTGTTGAATAAAACGGAACACAATGGAGAATTCATGATCAAAGATCTCTATGCAAAACGATCGGGTACTTTATGCATGATTATTAACCCACTATGCTTTGAATGATCATACTATCACTAACTTCCATTATCTTGATAAGAAAAACCTGTGCTAAGTCGTCTGTTGATTTTATAGTTTAAGTTAGATTAGAGAAATTTAGTTATAGTCCTTAGAGATCGACACTCGAGGTTATTTTACTGCTACACTACGATTTTCGGTGTAGTTGTGAATTGCCTTTGGCTAAAAACAAATTTATTTGATTAATTAGAATCTGACAAATTCCGGTTCATCAAATTGGCGCCGTTGCCGGAGACTATACTCCTTTTTTCTGTTTAGCTTATTTATATTTTCAGCATTCAATTCCCTAAGGAACAACAGGCTCTGGGGGTTTGCTCTCATAAAATTTCACTCTCTTACCCTATTTCTTTCCCCCTATCTTTTTCAGTAAATTCATCTAATCTGATCTTGGTTACCTTGCGTGCTTGTGCTCTCGAAGTTCTCGGTTACATTGTGTTTGTTTGCACTCTTTGTGTCTTTCTTTGCAAGTTTTTGTTTTTCTTTTGTGGATCCTGCTCCTTGGTTTCTTGTTTCCTCATGTGCAAAAACTAGTCATATGAAAGGATGAGTCAACTTCCGTTGCCCCGGTATGTGATGCCTCGAGGGCCTTGCATAACATTGGATGACGATTGCAGAAATTATGACTTTGATCCTTCGTAATACTCCATTCTCTCCACGTTTTCAACGGGTGATGATCCAAGAGGGTTCTTAGACACGTACGAGTAAGGTATGTCGAGGATACCTCGTGAGAATGAGGAGTGGGTTATTTTATCACATGAGCAACTTTGTATGAGAGGATTTATGGGAGCCTTGAAAGGGTACGCTCGAGGATGGCTCAGAATCCCACCGGAAAAATCGTTGCGCACTTGGGGTGAAGTAACCAGCAAGTTTCTGGAACATTGGGATAGGGACTCACCTCCCGGGTCAAGGGCATGGACGTCTCGCTTCAGTAGTCAGCCACCAGAAATTGACATTGCCGATGAAGAGGAATGTGGAGAAGAATTCATTGATGAAGTCTCCTCAGTGCTTAGCTTGGATTCCACGTCCTTACTTGCGGGTGTCGAGGTTGTGGGTCAAGAGGAAGTCATGGAGGAGGTGATAATTGAATCCATTGCTTCACTTGAGTCAGAAGGTGATGGCGTGAGTTGTGTTGAGGTCGAGGAGCCAATCTCTGAAGATTTTGGTGTCTCTGAATCAATTGCGGCAGATACTCTTGATCTTGACTCCTACGTTCTGGTCCAAGCACCCACCTATGAGTTCCAAAGGAGTTTTGATCCTCTTTTCTCTTTTTATTTTCCATCTGATTCCCTTAGTTATTTCGTAGATTTTGTTTTTGTTGGTTTTGTTACTTTTAGTTTTCAGGGAATCATGGACTTGCTTGAGCAGATACGGAGAGGAGCCAAGGATGGTTCCCAAGATGCGAGGAGTAATGGAACGAATGCACAAGATTCGTTTCCATTTGATAATGGATAACATTAGTGGTAATGGTTGCATGTAGTTTAGTTTTATCGCTTTCTAGCATTGCATGCATATTTATTTTTCGTGTGTTTTTTGTGATAAAATAGGTTTTAAGATGATAATTTTACGTTTTGGGAGGAAAAAGGCTTCTCCAGGAGTCTGGAGATGCCGGGCAAACCGCCCCCCATGTGGGGCGATTCGCCTGGCAAAACCAGGCCGCCTGGGACGTTCTGGACGCCCCAGGCGAATCGTCCCCCATCTGGGGCGGTTCGCCCCGGGTGTTCAGAAACCCGGGGGTCCGGATTTTCGTTCGGAACCCCATTTTTCTCCTATTATGCTAAATTATTGATCTTTTTACCTCTTTTATCGTCCGTTTTGGTTTCTCACGAGTTTCCTTGAGTCATATAGGTTACAGGTACAAGTTAGCTCTCACCTTAAATCCACTTTCGACGTTCGGGACGAGCGACGACGTTCAGGTTTGGAGGGGGGGTTATCGCTGGCTATCTCTATACTTGTCTTACTTATGATAAACTCGTGAAATCTTTTGTTTGCGTTTGCATTTGCACGTTTACCGCTTTCTTAGTATTTAGTTGCATACACTACATTCATCCTAGGATAGTCTTGCATGTTTTATGTGGAGTTTATTGCCAAATTTTTTGAACTTTTTTATTGGGTAGATTAACTAATTATGACATTGATCATATGCTTCATCTCTATGAATTTGTTTGAAGTTTTTCTCGCTTGGCTTGTCACATTTATGTTTGCACTTAGTCCAACTTGGTAGTCTCGACATCACTTAGTGGTGTTTTCTCTACTGCGGTTCACGAAGGCCTTTATAATAGGATGTTGCATGTTAGAATCTTATGGTTGTTTTCCCGAGTAATTATGTACCTAAGAGGCAACAAGTCTTCACCTAGCTTTGAGATTGCTAAATGCCTAGGAAGGAGGTAGTGTGAGATTGTGTGATCCTTTGTTTGCAACCTATTTTTTCGAATAGGTTTGGGGAGGGGGTTACACTATCATTAGACTTGTTTTTCGATTTTGAGTGTGTGTTGTGAGTCTGTTTTCCTTTTTCGTAAAGTTTGTACTCCAACCTATTCTTTCGAATAGGTTTGGGGAGGTCGTTTGTGTGTCATTTTAATTTCTTTTTCGTTGTGCTACTGCTGGCTAAAAAAAAAAAAAAAAAGAGAAAAAGAAACATTCCAGGAAAAAGAAAAAAAACTGGAAAAGAAAAAAAAAAAGAAAAAAAAGAAAAAAAGAAAAGACCCCTAAAAAGCAAGGAAGGGTCCAAAAAAAAGAGAAGCCAAAAAGCAGTTTAGCAAAGTGTTTGTCTCATTTTTCAATTCTTGTAATGTTCGTAATCGAGTTGTAATTTTTGACTTTTGTTTGTTTGAGTGTCATCTGTTCTAGACCACTGATGAATGTGTATTTTACACTTTCATTCGAGTCTTTTTCACCTAATTTAGCTATCCTCTATGTTAATTTAGCTATATTTTAGTACATTTTATTAGAATAGTGTCACGTTTCCCTTTAGATTTTATTTTACAGGTTTTGGTTGAAATTCGGAGATTTACGGGCAATTATATTGAAGTCTACAAGGAATTGGTGTTCCAGAAGCCTATTTGGAGTATCTGAAGGTTTCCGGATAGGATTTGGAGTCTAGGGGTCGAATCTGGAGGTTAGAAGGCCATTAGAAGTCTAAAACCGAGTCCGAAAAGGTGAAGAAATCCAAATCCGCGTCGAAAAACGCGGAAATTCCGCGAAATACTGGGGGGCGAACCGCCCCAGCACTCGGGCGAACCGCCCCAGAAGTTTTTCGGGCCTATATATAGTTGAGAGTTTTCTCTCCGAAAATCATGTCTTTCCAAGCCTACTTTCTCACCTCTCTCTATAGTTTTAGGTTGGAACTTCCCGGGGCCTGTCCTGGGAGTTCCGTAGCTTAGGGGATACTTTTTCATAGCAGATTGGAGCGCGTAGGATCACAATCATCCGGAGATTGACAACCTTCGGTAACTTTGTATCTTACAACTTTTATCTACTTATTTTATATTCTTTCAATATGTTTTCTTCTATGATTGCTATTGATTGCATGCACATTATGAGTAGCTAAATTTATCGTTGGTGGTAGTATGTGAATTCTTAGCGAGGGAAGATAATCATGCTAATGGCTATATCGCGCATTATACTCCGTGTCATTGCTTTATTTCGTTGATGAGTTGAAACCAAAATTCTCGTATGTTGTATTGATCATTATGCACACTTGGACACTTGTCGACCAATCAGACCAAATTATCTTCGTAGTGTTGAATAATTACGGAACACAATAGGACGTTAGTTGTTGATGAGTCAGACCCATATTATCTTCGTAGTGCTTAATACTTGCAACAGGATCCAAGATTCATTCAAAGATCTCTATGCAAGACCGAGGAATTTATGCATGATTATCGACCCATTATGTTAAGAAGGACCATACTATCACCAACCTCCATTATCTGCTTGAAAACCCCCTATTGCTTTCTATTTGCTGTTTTATATTCTAAATTAGATTTGATAAAGCTAGTATAGTCCTGAGAGAACGACACTCGAGTCATTCTACTACTACACTACGGTTTTCGTTGTAGTTGTGGATTGCCTTTGGCTAAATAACAAATATTATTTGACTGAATCGGAACCCGACAAATTCCCGTTCATCAACCACCCTCGTCCTGCCATTCAGGAAGTGGTGAATAGTTTAATGCTTTGCTTGAGAGATGGGTAGAATAAGGGAGTGTTATCTTTTTTAGGGAACCCTCCTTCGTTTGATGAGAGCCAGTATTGGTTCGACCTCTTTGAGGAAAAGTCTTAACTTGGTGAACAGTAGTAAGTCCTCAGTTTCATAGGCACGGGACAACCATTCGTATTTTAACATGTTTCATTACGTCGTCACTGACTAGGTCCAGGTAGAGAATGTTACGAGAGACTATCTTGTTTGACACAAGTGCTTATGTGAATGTGTATGAGTCAATCGAGACATTCTTCAACCTATATCCATGTTATGATTTGTATGGTTTTTGTTCATATGTTTTTTGATAGATTCAATAGATTAGTTCATTTCATTTGGCATGAGACTCCATTTTTTGTGTTGCATTATTTTTTGCATTAGAGTCTAGCTTAGTTGCTTGAGGACAAGCAAAGGTTCGGTTTGGGGAGTTTGATGAACGTGTATTTTACACTTTCATTGGAGTCTTTTTTCACCAATTTAGCTATCCTCTATGTTAATTTAGCTATATTATAGTGCATTTTATTAGAATAGTGTCACGTTTCCCTTTAGTTTGCATTTTACAGGTTTTAGGTGAAAAACGTGGTTTTCCGGGCAATTATATTGAAGAGAACGAAGAATCGGTGTTCCGAGGATATTTTTGGAGTATCTAGAAGATTGCGGATGGGATTTGAAGTCTAGGGGTCGAGTCTGAAGGCTAAAAGGTCACTAGAAGGCAAAAACCAAGTCCGAAAAGGAAAAGAAATCCAAAAATGCGTCGAAAACGTGTCCTTAGCCGACTGGGACTCCCGGGCGATTCGCCCGGGACGTGGGGCGGTTCGCCCGGTGTGTGGGGCGACTCGCCCCACACCTGCCGAACCCCTATATATAGTTGCTCAGTTTTCTCCGTTTTTCATACTTTCTCAGACCTTTTTTCATACCTTTCTCATTAGTTTTAGTGAAGAATTCTCCAGAGCCTGTTCTGGGAATTCTTAGCATAGGAGACACTTTTTCTTATCGATTTGGAGCTTGTGAGATCGCGATTCCTCGGAGATTGACAACCTTCGGTAACGTTGTATCACACAATTTTTTCTATTTATATTTTTATATCTTTCAACATGTTTTCATTCAATCTTGCTATGATTTCTGTTGATTGCATGACATCTATGAGTAGCTAAATCTATCGTTGGTGATAGTATGTGATTTCTTAGCGAAGGGTTAATAATTTTGCTGATGGCGGTAAAGCGAATCAGACTTTGAGTTATTGCTTTATTTCTTTGATCTATCTAAGCCCTCTATCTTCGTAGTGTTGAATAAATCGGAACACATTGGACAATTCATGATCAAAGATCTCTATGCAAAACGATCGGGTGCTTCATGCATGATTATTAACCCACTATGCTTTGAATGATCATACTATCACTAACTTCCATTATCTTGATAAGAAAAAGCTGTGCTAAGTCGTCTGTTGATTTTATAGTTTAAGTTAGATTAGATAAAGCTAGTTATAGTCCTTAGAGATCGATACTCGAGATTATTTTACTGCTACACTACGGTTTTCGTTGTAGTTGTGAATTGCCTTTGGCTAAAAATAAATTTATTTGATTAATTAGAATCTGACAAATTCCGGTTCATCACTGTATCGTAGTATTATTTCTTATAAGCACTTCCAACCAGAGGAACAAAAAACATGTAACTAATCCGTTGCTAAATCAAGAAATAATTAGGGTTGTCAGGGAAAATCAGTTCCGATCCAAGTGTGGAATAACAATATGCTAACTAGTTCAATTATCATACAAGCTTAGACTATAAATTATCAGCACTCACACAATCAACCCATTCATCCACTCTTCCAATTAAAAAATTAATTTCTCTCACATCCACATACTCAATCTTCCAACCAACCCACTCACAACAATAAAACATCATTTAGCAACACTCATCCAATCTTGAAATTAATAAGATCATTTTATTATTATTACTGTTATTATTATTAGAATTATTATTATTTTATAATATAATAATTAAATATTATAATTAACTATAATTAAAACACATGGCACGGGTTTTTCATTGGTTGAGCTTTTGTTTTCAACACTTTGAGGGTCGGTATTAGTTTGAGGGAATTACGAGGAAACTCGGTGGGAGGAAACCGAGAGTCCATATTTATTTCATAATATGGGAATTCTTGATAGAAAATTGTGGTTTATATGGTTCCATTAGTGAGATAGAGATTAATTGAAGGTTAGAAGACAGTTTTTTAGATGTGTTGAAAGTATAGCAAATGTGGTCTCTATTTATAGAGAAAGAAAATGATGAATTTAGGTATAATTTTTTTTAAAGATAATCAGAACATAATTAAAAGATAAAAAAAAATCTATAAAATCCAATTAACCAATAGGAAGGAACATGTGTCCCCTTCCTATTGGTTCAACTCAACCCAAGCTCAAGCATGGAGAATGCCTTGAGATCAATCTGGTGTGAGTGTGCATGCATTCTCCCTTTTCTTTCATCTTTTCTTTAAATACAATTTTTGGGGACCACACATGCATGAAAGCATGCATGCATGCTGATATTCATGGTCTTATGATGATGCATCAAATTGACAGCAGTTTGATTGCATCAAAAGAAAACATAATATCCTCACAACTAGAACTGAATTTGATCAATACATCCAATTTAAGAATGGAGTTTCTACGGGCAGTTCATTCTTTGGAGGACCTAAAGTACAACCAACTTATTCCAAAAAATCTAAAAATTACAACCAACACAAACAGAAAGACAAAAACTAAGCCCATATGGCCATTGTTAATGTAAAATTATATCCAATCCTTGAAGTGCGGATTTGGACGTTCCAAAGGGCGTTCTACATTTAGGGCCGACCAAGTGCTATATATGGACCGTCTCCAAGCATCTTGGTCCTCCCCAAATGATCCACTAAAGAAGATAGAGCAAGCCCAAGAGGAACAAAGTCTTGCATAATGGCCCAAGCCCATCAAATGCTAATAGGCCATTTAAACACATGTGGCTCCATCCTAGCCGGACACTTGGCACGATCTTGGAGAAGACTACTTGGATATGAGAGCTATAAATAGCCTCCATACTCCATCATTTGAAGGTAATCAATCTATACTCAATAATCTACTCTCTACCTTATTTACTAGAGAGACTACCAATCCTCTACACGTAAAGTCGTTCCACCGGTTTGATCTAAGACAAACCGGGTAGTCGTTACTAACCCCCCACTCTCCAAGTTGTATTTCAGGTCCAAGAACTTTTTGGTCTCAGAAGCTAGATCTCAGAAGCTCATGGAAGGAACTTGAAGTACAAAGGACGCTCACGGATTAGAACGAGTTAGAAAGAACTGATATTTTACCTATCAACATTTGGCGCCGTCTGTGGGACCCGTTCAAAAGGTTACCCTTTGTCCTACCGGCGAAGTCCTAAAAGATGGTTAACAGAAAAAGTACCAGAATCGCTCAAGCGGCGCGAAATCGTCAGCCCACCCGTCCTTGGGGCTGTCCCCCATTGGGAGGAAGGGGAAGGGGAGGAGGAAGAGGAACTACAGCTGCAAAGACACATAGAAATGATAATGTTGATACATATATGATAGATGGAGCAAGTGCAAGTGTCATTATGAGGAATGAAGGATCTGGAAATCACAATCCAAATGCAATCCCAGCAGGAACCGGCTTTGGAGCCCTTAGGGAATCCTCCCAACCACGTCCTCTTGCTCCAGTAGCACCATTACCACCACCTGTCGTACAACCTCCAGCACCAGCTGCACTAAACTTTACCTTGCCAAATGGACAAGTTGTAAGGCCAAGAGATTACGGAATGGGAGAGGAACAATACGGGGTTACTCCTCTTAACAATTCAAGGTTGTTTCACCTCAGATTATGTAGCGAGAATGCAACAACAGGTTCAAGCACTGGCCCGAAGTAGGAACAATCAGGGAGTGCAACTCAGAGAGGATGGAGCACAATCCTGGGCTAACTCTCGACCTACACAAGATAGAGTTGGATCCTCTCGGGTGCAATCACGACTTGGTCTCCAAGGAGCCCCAGATGATTTAGGAGAGATAATAGATTGAAGAATTAGAGCATCACAAGTCTCTCTAGGGAAAAATTCCTCCTGAGGCCATGTCTCTCTAACAAAAAAATAAAAAATAAAAAATAAAAATTCCTCCTGAGGCCAAGTCTCTCTAGGGAAAAATTCCTCCTGAGGCCAAGTCTCTCTAGTGAAAAATTCCTCCTGAGAACAAGTCTCTCTAGGGAAAAATTCCTCCTGAGGCCAAGTCTCTCTAAGGAAAAAATTCCTAATGAGACCAAATCCTTCTAGGGACCAAAATTTTACCTAGGGACGAAATCCTTCTAGGGACCAAAATTGTTCCTAAGGACGAAATCCCACTAGGGACCAAAATTGTTCATAGGGACGAAATCCTTCTAGGGACCAAAATTTTACCTAGGGACGACATCCTTCTAGGGACCAAAATTGTTCCTAAGGACGAAATCCCTCTAGGGACCAAAATTTTACCTAGGGACGAAATCCTTCTAGGGACCAAAATTGTTCCTAAGGACGAAATCCTTCTAGGGACCAAAATTTTACTTAGGGACGAAATCCTTCTAGGGACCAAATTTTTTTCTGAGACGAAATCTCTCTAGGGATAAAATTTTTCCTGAGACCAAATCTTCTAGGGACGAAATTTTTCCTGAGACGGAATATCTCTAGGGACAAAATTTTTCCTGAGACCAAATCTCTCTAGGGACAAAATTTTTTCTGAGACGAAATCTCGCCAGGGACAAAATTTCACACAGGTCCGGGATCCGACATCCTTGACATTTTATAAGTCCGACCGTCTCGGCATAAAGTCCTCAGGATATTTCTCTGAGATCCGACATCCTTGAAATTTTATAAGTCCAACCGTCTCGGCATAAAGTCCTCATGATATTTCTCTGGGATCCGACATCCTTGAAATTTTATAAGTCCGACCGTCTCGGCATAAAGTCCTCAGGATATTTCTCTGGGATCCGACATCCTTGAAATTTTATAAGTTCGGCCGACTCGGCATAAAGTCCTCAGGATATTTATCTGGGAACAAGCCAACTCTTCAAAAGAAAAAGGCTACCCAATGGAAATCCCGACTAACCACTAGTCAGAATGATTCAAGGTCAGAGGAAAGGCTACTCGGCCCAGAGTCCGACACTCGGGTTCTCTAATGTCTCCTGTTAAATGGGCCGTCCCCAGTCGCATGTCGAGAGAGTTATGCCAATCTCCTTAAGGCCGACCACCTAGGTCGAACCTATTTATCCTTACGTCTCAAGGAAAGGCTTTCACGAAGAAAAATACCCGGACTTTAAAAAGCCTCAATTCGGATTCAGTCCCTTTGCAAATATCTCTCTTTTATACTCCGAGTATTAAGTTATTCGGACTATAAAAAGGAGAGGGGGAAGAGGGATTGAAGGAGGACATAAGCGCATAAAATCCAGGAATTTTTTCGACAAAAAAGAGTCTGTCACATCTAAGAGAGCCGGACTATACTTATAGTTCCACAACTATCTCGTGCCAAGATACTTGGAAACTAGAGGGACATATGTTAATGTAAAATTATGTCTAATCCTTGAAGTGCGGATTTGGACGTTCCAAATGGCGCTCTAGATTTGGGGCCGACCAAGTGCTATATAAGGACTTGGTCCTCCCCAAATGATCCACTAAGGAAGATAGAGCAAGCCCAAGAGGAACAATGTCTTTCATAATGGCCCAAGCCCATCAAATGCTAATAGGCCATTTACACACATGTGGCTCCATCCTAGACGGACACTTGGCACGATCTTGGAGAAGACTACTTGGATATGAGAGCTATAAATAGCCTCCATACTCCATCATTTGAAAGTAATCAATCTATACTCAATAATCCACTCTCTACATTATTTACTAGAGAGACTACCAATCCTCTACACGTAAAGTCGTTCCACCGGTTTGATCTAAGACAAACCGGGTAGTAGTTACTAACCCCCCCCCCTCTCCAAGTTGTATTTCAGGTCCAAGAACTTTTAGGTCTCGAAAGCTAGATCTCAGAAACTCATGGAAGGAACTTGAAGTACAAAGGACGCTCACGGATTAGCACGAGTTAGAAAGAACTGATATTTTACCTATCAACAGCCATGACAGACATGCCCCCAGCACCTAACAAAGCCGCGATATAAGCCCATGTTTGAAGCTTCATGCTATTCTGAAGTTTATCTCCCATGAAATTAGTTGCTAGAAGATCAACCAAAGCCATGTAATTCAGCAATCCAGCCGAACACGCATTCAACAATCCCACCACAATCAATGCCGTAGGACTGTTTTTGTTGTACGTACACATTCGACAGACCAATTCTAGGAGCTATCACAAATGGTGTTGTAGTTGAGAAAAAGAACACCAATGTTGCTTTCATCTTCATAGCATACTCTGCCTGTTAGTCCAAGTAAAAACATCTTGTTAGACACAGGATCCATAGAACAATAAGACGAACTTTTTATCATATCGCTACCATAGGGATACTTATACACCAGTTACGTACCTGCATTATGCATCCTCCAAGACCCATTCCTTCAAAAAGCTGATGGAAGCACAGAGCAGCTATAAGTGACCTAATTGTACAAGTATTGTCTGATGCTCCGAGTGACAATCCAATTACTACTGAATGCACCACAATCCCAAACTCCAAAACCTACACATTCATTCTAGCATTAGAAAAACAAAAAATACACACTCAAAAAATAAAAGAACGCATGTGTAATGATAATAAATCAGTACCTGAGCAACTACGCGGTATCTCAAAAGCTGTGAAGCCAACTACAATACTTCACCTGCCTTTGATCGTTGATCACCACCATTAGTACCATGCGATTCCAACTCTTCGACCGAACTACTGTTGGCATGATGACAACCATGACTAATCATCTTCTGCAAGTTATGCTTCCTAAAGTAACTCATGGCATACGAATCAAGCATCATAGTCAGTAGAGCCGAAAGCATAGCCACAAATGTAGTAAAAGGGAACTTCTTCCACGGATCCACCGGCAGGCAATCGGACCTCAAATCCTCGAACGCATCAGGCATAACGTGCATTGTGGGCCGTGTAGTATGAATTCTAGGGTTTAGGAAGATTCTGGAATCATGCCAGCCTACTTTATTCTTATGGGCTTAGGGTTTTTTATCTTGGGGCCTAAGTTAGGTTAGAGAATTATTAGGAGATTTCTCACTATATATATAGGGGTTGTCTAGAGCTTTTCTCATTCACAATTTAGCTAGACAAAAATCATAGAGAGAGAGTCTAGAGAAGAGAGAGGGGCGGCCGATCGAAGAAGGGAGAGGCAGCGGTGAGATCAGCTAGAGAGAAGAGAACGAGGCTCTGTTCGCCATACACGGTTGATGAGTACTTGTAAGTTCTTGTATTCTTCTTGATATAGTGGAAAGATCTCTGACCTCCGTGGATGTAGGATATTCAAATGCGAACCACGTAAATTGCTTGTTTTTCTTTTACTGTTTTGATTATTATTGCTAGATCTGAATTAGGGTTGTGTGATTGTTCGATTTGGGATTATTATTATTATTTTTGCACAACAATTGGCGCCGTATGTGGGAAATCCCTGGAAATCGACTGGAGTTCAAACCCTATTGATCTGTGAAGCGGAGATATGACATCAACAGTAAAGTTTGAGGTAGAGAAACTGTCAGCGAAAACCGATTTTGGTTTATGGAAGCTGAAGATGAAGGCTTTTCTCACGAAGGAAGGCACAATAGAGGCCTTGGATGGAGATGCAAGATTTGCAGCGACGGTTTCAGCCGCTGACAAGGCATCGACTATCAAGAAAGCACACAATACACTGATACTGTCGATTTCTGATGAGACGCTACATGAAATTTCTGATCAAACTACGGCGAAGGCGCTTTGGGACAAGCTCGAGGAGATGTTCAATGTTAAAACAACAGAGAGCAATTTGTATTTGAAACAGAAGATGTTCAATTTAAAGGTTGTTGCCGAAAAGCCAATCATGGATCAAGTTAATGCTTTGAAGAAACTATGCGAGGACATGGTGGATGCAGGTATAAAACTTACTGAGGATGATAAGGCTTTGATGTTATTGAATGCTCTCTCGAAGTCCTATGAGAATGTCGTAGATGCACTCGTGATTACCAAAGGCGACGAGCTCACAGTGGCTGATGTTGAGAAGTCATTGAAGACTAAGGAACTCAAGAAGGGAGTAGCAACATCGCAGGACGGAAATGCTGAGAGTCTAATGGTGAAACATCAATGGAAATATCAAAACAAGGATAAGCAGAAGATGACTTACAATCAGGACCAGAGGAATGCACCAACAACGGATACCAGAGATGAAAAACGGAAGTGTTTCCACTGCAAGAGGCCGGGACATCTTAAGAACGATTGTTATGCTTACAAGAATTCTCTAAAGAACAAAGGAGGCTACAAGCAAGCAAACCAAACATCTGCAGAAACCAATCAAGGTGAACATGTTCAACATGCTGAGGTACTTTCTATTACTGATAGTTCTGTACCATCTGATTGGGTGATGGATAGTGGTTGTTCTTTTCATATGACACCAATGAGAGATTGGTTTTGCAAGTTTGAGTATAAATGCCTAGGTTCCGTGTTACTGGGTAATGATGAGAGATGATGAGAGTTGTAAGGCGAAGGGAATTGGTTCTATAAGGACTAAGATGCATGATGGTGTTGTTAGGGAGCTGTCTGGGGTGAGGTATATTCCTGCTTTGAGGAGAAATTTGATTTCCTTGGGAATGATGGATTCAGAAGGCTACTCGCTTAAGTATGAAGGTGGAGTCATGGAGATAAGCAGAGACTCTACTGTAGTAATGAGAGGATTGAAGGTAAATGATTTATATTTCCTTCAAGGACACACAATTGTGGGTGAAACTGCATCTGTACAAAACCAGGATGCCACTAGACTTTGGCATAATAGGATGGGACACATTGGAGAGAAAGGTCTATATGAACTCTCCAAGGCAGGTGTGCTAGATGGTGTCAAGTCAGGATAGGTGGACGGATGTGAGGATTGTAGTTTGGCAAAGGCTACAAAGCAGAGTTTTGGTACAGAATTCATAGTTCACAAGAGAAGTTGGACTATGTGCATGCTGATTTATGGGGACCTACTAGAGTTCAAACTAGGAGTGGTGGTTCTTATTTCTTATCTATCGTTGATGATTACACAAGGAAGCTTTGGATTACATCTTGAAGTCCAAAGCTGAGACCTACAAGAAGTTTGTACAGTGGGTTACTCTAGTTGAAACACAGACTGGATTGAAGGTGAAACATCTGAGAACAGACAATGGTATGGAATTCTTATCACATGAGTTTAATATGTTTTGCAGCTCAAAAGGCATAGTCAGACATAAGACAGTACCGGGAACTCCACAATATAATGGAGTGGTCGAGAGGATGAATAGGATGATTCTCGAGAAGGTTAGGTGCATGCTACTATCATCTGTCTTAAGCAGGAACTTTTGGGGAGAAACTACGGCAACTGCAACATATCTCATAAATTTGTCACCTTCATCAGCACTGGATCTGAAAACGCCTGAAGAGAAGTGGAGAGGACATAGTCCTAGCTACAACCATATCAGAACTTTTGGATGTTTAACATATGTTCATATCAAGCAAGACAAATTAGCAGCTCGAGCTCTAAGGTGTGTCTTCTTAGGCTATCCAGAAGGAGTTAAAGGTTACAAGCTATGTTATTTTGAAGATGGACACCAGAAGTGTCTAATCATCAGGGATGTGAATTTTAAGGAAGACATAATGCCTTTCAAGAAAGAAAAGGTGAATATTCAGAGTAACATCGGTGATGATACTGGATTCGAGGTGGAGCTTGGCAAGAATACGGATAAGGAAGCAGTTGTGCAACCAGGAGCACAAGTCAATATTGAGGCTCAGGAGTTGGACGAAAACGATGAGGCCAATGACAATTCAGGAGGACTGTTGGTCCCTTTAAACAACAAGAAAAGACTAGAGGGGGGGGGGAATAGTCTTTTCAAATTTTTCGTCGTTTAAAACTTTCTCAGCAAGTGCTTATTACTTTTCAGTAATGAGTTTGCTGGTACTTAACTTTCTCAACAAGTACTTATTACTTTTCAGTAATGAGTTTGCTGATACTTAAAAACAGAGTGCGGAAATCTTTTACAATAAGTGCTTTTCAGAGAGTGCTAGTTTCAGCAAGTGAGCAGAGTGTCAGTGTACAAGAAATGTAGCTTGCTGAAAACTAAGTGCGGTAAAGTAAATCACACAAACACTTTTATAGTGGTATCTGAGAGTGGCGTAATCTCTCAACTAATCCACTTTGTCCTTTCTAGGACTGAATCCACTATAATAAGATGTGAGGTTCCTTACAAATCCTATCACTAATGATTCTTCAGAAACCAAATCACACTTGCTTCGTTTCCAACCTAACTAGAGAACTGTAACCTTGTTCTCCACCAAACTTGGGACTTATTATCAGCAACACTATGCTTGATTAATTCCCCTGAACTTCACGCCTGAAAAAGGTGTTTATCAGTTAGAGAGGTTTGGGATGAGATCACTGATGAACGTGTATTTTACACTTTCATTCGAGTCTTTTTCACCAATTTAGCTATCCTCTAGGTTAATTTAGCTTATATTTTAGTGTATTTTATTAGAATAGTGTAATGTTTCCCTTTTCTTTGCATTTTTCAGGTTTTAGGTGAAAAACGTGTTTTTAGGGGCAATTATGTTGAAGAGAACGAAGATTCGGTGTTTCGTGGTCATCCGTGGTGTATCTAGAAGGTTCCGGAAGAGATTTGAGGTCTAGGGGTCGAGTTTCAAGGCTTAAAGGTCACTAGAAGGCAAAATCCGAGTCCGAAAAGGAAAAGAAGACCAAAAACGCGTCCACCGCCACTGGAGCTCCCGGGCGGTTCACCCGGGATGTGGGGCGGTTCGCCCCACGCCAGGCGGTTGGCCTGACGTCTGGGGCGGTTCGCCCCACGTCTTCCGAACTCCTATATATAGTTTCGCTCTCAACAACTGTTTCCGAATGCAATCAGGAAAAGGTAATTGTCTCCATTAGGAAATCAATTCCTATTTGAATTCAATTCCTATTCGAATTCCTTTAGGTTTAGCTGCAAATTGAAGGCTATATAAAGGGGTGATTATTGCATGCTCATAACCAGACTTTCTCAGACCTTTTTTCATACCTTTTCACATAGTTTTAGATAGGAATACTCCAGAGCCTGTTCTCCGAATTCTTAGCATAGGAGACTATTTTTCTTATCAATTTGGAGGATTATCTTGCTTGTGAGTTCGCAATTCTTCGGAGATTGACAACCTTCGTCGGTAACATTGTATCTCACGATTTTTCTATTTATATTTATATCTTTCAACATGTTTTCATTCAATCTTGCTTTGATTTCTGTTGATTGCATGACATCTATGAGTAGCTAAATCTATCGTTGGTGATAGTATATGATTTCTTAGCTAGGGTTCTTAATTATGCATGATGGCTGTAACGCGAATCAGACTTTGAGTTATTACTTTATTTCTTTGATCTGTCTAAGCCCTCTATCTTCGTAGTGTTGAATTGAACGGAACACATTGGACAATTCATGATCTTAGATTTCTATGCAAAACGATCGGGTACTTCATGCATGATTATTAACCTGATGCTTTGAATGATCATACTATCACTAACTTCCATTATCTTTGATAAAAAAATCTGTGCTAAGTCGTTTGTTGAGTTTATAGTTTAAGTTAAATTAGATAAAGCTAGTTATAGTCCTTAGAGATCGACACTCGAGGTTATTTTACTGCTACACTACGGTTTTTGTTGTAGTTGTGAATTGCCTTTGGCTAAAAACAAATTTATTTCATTAATGGAGTCTGACAAATTCCAGTTCATCAAATTGGCGCCGTTGCCGGGGACTATACTCCTTTTTTCTGTTTAGCTTATTTATATTTTCAGCATTCAATTCCTAGGATTAGTAGTTTAGTTTATTTTTTTTTCTTGATACTATTTTCAAATTTATCTCGATTTATCGTTGAATTTCAGATTTGGCGATTTCTAACAGGACTGATTTTCGGTTGTGAGTTACTTCTGTCACAGATATTCAGGTCTTGTGATGGCTCGCCCGCTTTTGAAATCTTGGGTTCAACCCAACAAAGCACTGATTAGAGGTCCGGCTATTGTTCTTTCTGCTGCAACTCGAGATTTGGAAATCAAAAGTTGCATGTTCCAGCAACTCCCGAGGTTCTATGGGTTGGCTAGGGAGGATGTTATGGGATACTTGAATGATATTGACAATTTTGTCAACAATCTTCCAAGGTCCGGAGCAGGGATAACGGATGATGAGCTGAGGATGAAGGTTTTTGCTATGGGGCTTGGTGATAAAGCCAAGGCATGTTTAGGCTCTCTGAAAGCCGGATCACTAGACACCTGGTCCAAGGTGTATTATGCTTTTATGGAGAAATACTTTCCTCACACATTGACTACCGCGCTTAAGGTGCAAATCACTGGATTCAAACAAGACTATGATGAGACCATCTACACCGCTTTCGAGAGGTTCAAGGACCTCATGCACAAGTGTCCACACCATGGTTTTGAGCTTCCTGATCTTGTCCAACACTTCTACAATGGACTCACATATGAGAGTCAACAGGTGGTGGATTTCCAATGCCGTGGTACTATCTGGGAAGAGACTGCCGAGGATGTGTGGGCGTGTTTCGAAAGGCTTGCTAAAGGATCTCAGTTCAAGGATCCAAGAGCAATGGTTAGGAGGCGTGGACCTGAGGCTCCACCAAACTAGGAGATCCCAATGCATGAAGTGAATGGTGTGAGTGGCGATAGGTTCGAAGGTTTCGCCAATCAGATGAGGCAAACTCTAAGTGGCCTAATCGGAACATCTCTCTCCAACGAGGTATGTGGGGTGTGCAAGAATTATGGGCATGGGTCTCATATGTGTAGATCAGATCTAGCACGAGAAGATGTTCACTGGTTAAACCGTAGTAATCCAACTCCTAAGGTCGAAGCATCTACATCCAAGTCAGCAACTCTCTTGGATAATTTACAGAAATTGGTGGATTTCACCCAAGTGTTTTTGAAGAGATACGAGGAGGATTCGGCGAAGATCAATGCTCGTCTGGATCAATTGGAAGCTAGATCTAGTAGAGAGCAAGGGAAGTTACATAGCAACACTGAGAGGTCCATGTCGATCAACTTGGTGGGAGATCTTCCGGTGGAAATCACCATTAAGCAAGTTGCTGCGTGCGAGTGTGGTGCAAAAGACGAGCCTCCATTGGCCAAGGAGGAAGATAAAGATCTGGGACTCAACGTAAGTAATGAAGAACCTAAGGATCCTGAACCAATTCCTGATAGCTTTGATGTTAAGGTTGGGATTGGTAGTCTCGATGACGTCCGTGCTACACTAGATACGGGATCTTACTCGAATGTGCTACCCATGAATGTGTTTGAGAAGAGTGGCCTTGGAGAGCTTTCGAAGCATAAGGCCATTGTGCAACTAGCGGATGGATCCTTTGTACGACTCGAGGGCATTGTGAAGAATGTATTGGTTAAGATTGGTCAAGCTTCTGTGTACACCAATTTCGTTGTGATGCCGGCATCTACACCTGGGATGAGTGATGTCGTTCTCTTAGGGCAAACCTTCTTGACCAATCTACGCTCCGTAATCGACATCTACCGAAGAACTTGCACGATTGAGGTGGATGGCAAGCAACATGTGTTGCGAGCCATATCTGATCCTAGTCCTCGCGTTAATGCTTCTCATACTATTAACTATTTTGGTCTTGCTGTGTATGTCCATTCTCATTCTCAGGTACTAGGTATGAGGAAGAGATCAATGAAGGGGAAGTCTAGTACCCGTAAGGGAAAGACCAAAGGAGCGCGAAGGAGTCGAGTCAGAGACTTTTTAAACAATGGCGCTATCCGGGAGGCAACCCGGAGTTTTATCGATTTCTTGCATTGCATGCATATCATTGTGTTTTATATTATATTTTCGTATATTTTTGGTGATAAAATAGGTCTCTAGATGATAATTTAACATTATTAGGAGGAAAACCGACACCTCCAGGAGTCTGGAGGTGCCGGGCGAACCGCCCCCCACGAGGGGCGATTCGCCTGGCACGACCAGGTAACCTGGGGCTTACTGGAAGCCCCAGGTGACTTGCCCCCCATGTGGGGCGGTTCGCCCCGGGCATCCAGTAAACCTGGTGTCCGGATTTTCATCCGGACACCCCATTTTCTCCGCATACACTAGATTATTGATCTTTTTATCTCTTTTATCACCTGTTTTGGTTTCTCCCGAGTTTCTTTGAGTACTATAGGTTACAGGTACATGTTTAACTCTCACCTTAAATCCACTTTCGACGTTCGGGACGAGCGACGACGTTCAGGTTTGGAGGGGGGGGGGTTATCGCTGGCTATCTCTATACTCGTTTTGCTTATGATAAAATCGTGAAACCTTTTGTTTGCATTTGCACGTTTACCGCTTTCTTAGTATTTAGTTGCATACACTACATTCATCCTAGTATAGTTTTGCATGTTTTTGTGTGGAGTTTATTGCCAAATTTTTTGAAGTTTTTTATTGGGTAGATTAACTAGTTATGACCTTTGACTATATGTTTCATCCCTATGAATTTGTTTGAGGTTTTTCTCGCTTGGCTTGTCACATTTATGTTTGCACTTAGTTAAGCTTGGTAGTCTCGACATCACTTAGTGGTGTTTTCT
The DNA here is from genome assembly GCA_028274465.1 of Plantago ovata. Taxonomy (NCBI): domain Eukaryota; kingdom Viridiplantae; phylum Streptophyta; class Magnoliopsida; order Lamiales; family Plantaginaceae; genus Plantago; species Plantago ovata. Next base: position 41,248,543 of record CM051457.1, on the reverse strand, counting down.
CATTAGCGGTTCACGAAGGCCTTTATAATAGGATGATGCATGTTAGAGTCTTGTGGTTGTTTTCCCGAGTAATTATGTACCTAAGAGGCAACAAGTCTTCACCTTGCTTTGAGATTGCTAAATGCCTAGGAAGGAGGTAGTGTGAGATTGTGTGATCCTTTGTTTGCAACCTATTCTTTCGAATAGGTTTGGGGAGGGGTTACGCTATCATTAGACTTGTTTTTCAATTTTTGAGTGTTGTGAGTTTGTTTTCCTTTTTCGTAAAGTTTGTGCTCCAACCTATTCTTTCGAATAGGTTTGGGGAGGTCGTTTGTCTCGTCATTGTAATTTCTTTTTCGTTATGCTACTGCTGGCTATAAAAAAATCGAAAAAAAGAGAAGGAAAGATTCCAGGAAAAAGAAAAAAATCTGGAAAAGAAATAAAAAAGAAAAAAAAAAGAAAAGACCCCACAAAAGCAAAGAAGGGTCCAAAGAAAGCCAAAAAGCAGTTTAGCAAAGTGTTTGTCTCGTTTTTCAATTCTTGTGATGTTCGTAATCGAGTTGTAATTTTTTATCTTTTGTTTGTTTGAGTGTCATCTGTTCTAGACCACCCTCGTCCTGCCATTCAGGAAGTGGTGAATAGTTTAAGGCTTTGCTTGAGAGATGGGTAGAATAGGGGAGTGTGAACTTTTAGGGAACCCTCCTTCGTTTGATGAGAGCCAGTATTGGTTCGACCTCTTTGAGGAAAAGTCTTAACTTGGTGAACAACAGTAAATCCTCAGTTTCATAGGCACGACACAACCATTCGTATTTTAACATGTTTCATTACGTCGTCACTGACTAGGTCCAGGTAGAGAATGTTACGAGAGACTATCTAGTTTAACATAGTGCATATATGAATGTGTATGAGTCAATCGAGGCATTCTTCAACCAATATCCATGTTATGATTTGTATGGTCTTTGTTCATAAGTTTTTGATAGACTCAATAGATTAGTTCATTTCATTTGGCATGAGACTCCATTTTGTGTGTTGCATTGGTTTTTTGCATTAGAGTCTAGCTAGTTGCTTGAGGACAAGCAAAGGTTCGGTTTGGGGAGTTTGATGAACGTGTATTTTACACTTTCATTCGAGTCTTTTTCACCAATTTAGCTATCATCTAGGTTAATTTAGCTTATATTTTAGTGCATTTTATTAGAATAGTGTCACGTTTCCCTTTTCTTTGCATTTTTCAGGTTTTAGGTGAAATACGTGTTTTTAGGGGCAATTATGTTGAAGAGAACGAAAATTCGATGTTTCGTGGTCATCCGTGGTGTATCTAGAAGGTTCCGGACGAGATTTGAAGTCCAGGGGTCAAGTTTCAAGGCTTAAAGGTCACTAGAAGGCAAAATCCGAGTCCGAAAAGGAAAAGAAGACAAAAAACGCGTCAAAAATGCGTCCACCGCCACTGGAGCTCCCGGGCGGTTCACCCGGGATGTGGGGCGGTTCGCCCCACGCCAGGCGGTTCGCCCGACGTCTGGGGCGGTTCGCCGTCTTCCGAACTCCTATATATAGTTTCGGTCTCAACAACTGTTTCCGAATGCAATCAGGAAAAGGTAATTGTCTCCATTAGGAAATCAATTCCTATTCGAATTCCTTTAGGTTTAGCTGCAAATTGAAGGCTATATAAAGGGGTGATTATTGCATGCTCATAACCAGACTTTCTCAGACCTTTTTTCATACCTTTTCACATAGTTTTAGATAGGAATTCTCCAGAGCCTGTTCTGGGAATTCTTAGCATAGGAGACTATTTTTCTTATCAATTTGGAGGATTATCTTGCTTGTGAGTTCGTAATTCTTCGGAGATTGACAACCTTCGTCGGTAACATTGTATCTCACGATTTTTCTATTTATATTTATATCTTTCAACATGTTTTCATTCAATCTTGCTTTGATTTCTGTTGATTGCATGACATCTATGAGTAGCTAAATCTATCGTTGGTGATAGTATGTGATTTCTTAGCTAGGGTTCTTAATTATGCATGATGGCTGTAACACGAATCAGACTTTGAGTTATTGCTTTATTTCTTTGATCTATCTAAGCCCTTTATCTTCGTAGTGTTGAATTGAACGGAACACATTGGACAATTCATGATCTTAGATTTCTATGCAAAACGATCGGGTACTTCATGCATGATTATTAACCTGATGCTTTGAATGATCATACTATCACTAACTTCCATTATCTTTGATAAGAAAAATCTGTGCTAAGTCGTTTGTTGAGTTTATAGTTTAAGTTAAATTAGATAAAGCTAGTTATAGTCCTTAGAGATCGACACTCGAGGTTATTTTACTGCTACACTACGGTTTTCGTTGTAGTTGTGAATTGCCTTTGGCTAAAAACAAATTTATTTGATTAGTTGAGTCTGACAAATTCCAGTTCATCAATCACTTGAATATAACTTTTCAGCTATAGCAAGTTATCTAAAGAAACACAACTTGTAATACTTTGTAGGAAGCAAGTTTGATTGTTTCTGGTGTCAAGACTTGTTCTTGTTCGAAAGAAAGAATACTTAACTAATTTCTTAGCCGTGAATGTTCTACTTTTTCAGAAGTAGCTTTTGTTTCAAGCTTAAGTCTTGGAACGGATCAATAGGCAGTAAAGAGTATAGATGGATTTGAGTGTTTAAAGCACAAGTGAGAGTTTCATCACGTTGTTGACACACTTCTACTCTTTGCCTGATGACCTCTATTTATAGTGTATTAAGGAAGCCGTTTGGATTTCAAATTCTAAGGCTTTGTACCTTAAGATGTCACTATCTTGCTTTTGTACTTTCCGCTTCATTTGTCTTCTTGTCTTCATGTTCTTCGCGTGCCTACTTAGCATTTAATGTTCATTTGAATCAAATTCAAATGTGAACGTTGGAGCCAAAATGCAAGTACTCTTCATCAAGGAGGTCACATATGTTGTCAGCAAGTGGTCAGTCTCAGTTTCAGCAAGCACAACCTACTTTGTCATATAGATTTTCACTTATGCAAGCTGTTGCTGAAAATCTCACTTTCTGAGCAGCATCTGCCTTTGTAGATACCTTTCTCAGAATTCTTCTAAGTCTTCAGTCTTCGAATCTTCAGGTTTCTGAGCGGTTCTAGGTCTTCATTAGTTTGTTTGTAAAAACAAAGTACATCATCAGCAAACAAAAGAACCTAACTAGTAACTACACTAAGTCTTTCAGCAAACGTTCCTCTTTTACAATGTCCTTAAAATTCTAAATTCCTATGGACCTTAAGAGTACTAGTTACTGGACTTTCCTTAATTTAGCATGGTTAATTGCTCATCAAAATTACAAGTTTCCTAACAAGGACAACCTGTTCGAAGAAGAAGAGTAGGAGGCATTGAGATTGCTGATCCTGAACAAGTTAAAGAGTATCAACTTACTAGAGACAGACAACCGAGGAATAGAGTTTCAACTGCACAGCCAGACATGGTGTACTTTGCTCTCACAATTGCTGAAGAAACCAATAGCTATGAACCAGAAAGCTATGTGGAAGCAACTACTTGTTTTGAGAAGGAGAAGTGGTTGATTGCAATTGAACAAGAATTACAGTCTCTGACGAAGAATGATACATGGGCCATAGTTGACAAACCTGAGGGGAAGAAATTTGTAGGTTGCAAGTGGATTTTCAAGAAGAAAGCAAGTTTAGATGAAAATCAAGGTATCAGATTCAAAGCCCGGTTAGTAGCTAGAGGTTTTACACAAAAAGAAGGAATTGACTACAATGAGATCTTTTCTCCTATGGTAAAACATTGCTCCATAAGAATCTTGTTAGGAGCGGTGGCTAAGTATGACTTGAAGCTTCACCTGATGGATGTTACTACTGCTTTTCTACATGGGCAGTTGGGGGAAGAGATATACATGAAGGTACGTGAAGGTGTGCACATCAAGAATCATGGGGATAAAGCATGTTTATTGAAGAAATCTTTGTATGGGTTGGAGCAAAGCCTAAGACAGTGGTATCGAAGATTTGATATGTTCATGACGAAATCAGGATTTAGAAGATGCAATTATGATACTTGTGTATATTTCAAGGGCAATGACATAGATAACATGAGTTATCTGTTGATCTATGTGGATGACATGCTTATTGCGAGTAAGCATATGGAAGGGATCAACCAAGTGAAGAAGCTGTTGAAGACTGAATTCGACATGAAAGATCTTGGAATAGCTAAAAGGATTTTGGGGATGGACATCAGTCTTGAAGATGCAGGGAAAGTTGTACTATCTCAGAAGGCTTATCTGCTGAAGGTTTTGGAAAGGTACAATATGCATTTTGCTGATATTGTTCAAACTCCTATTGGGGCTCATTTCAAGTTGTCGAAGGATCAAGGAGCCAAAACAGATGAAGAATTGGATTATATGGATAAAGTTTTGTATACTAGTGTTGTTGGTAGTATTATGTATTCCATGGTGTGCTGCAGACCAGATCTTACACATGCAATGAGTGTATTAAGCAGGTTCATGGATAATCCAGGAGAGTTGCATTGGGAAGCTGTGAAGTGGCTTCTCAGATATATCAAAGGAGTTGTTGATTTGTCAGTGGTGTTCAATCAACAAGGTTATAAAGGAGAAGCCTTGGTTGGATATGTCGACTAGGATTATGCAGCCAATCTGGATACAAGGAAGTCACTGACAGGGTATGTGTTTACTCTATTTGTTACAGCAATTAGTTGGAAATCAACTCATCAACCTGTGGTAGCATTGTGGACTAATGAAGCTGAATTTATGGCGCTTATTGAAGCAATAAAGGAGGCTATATGGCTCAAAGGTATCATATCTGAGTTTGGAATTTCTCAAGAAAGTGTTAGTACTTATTGTGATAGACAAAGTGCAATTCATCTTGCCAAGCATCAGGATTTTCATGATAGATCTAAATACATTGATATTAAGTATCACTTCATGAGGGATGTGATTGACAGAGGAGAAGTTCAAGTGCTCAAGATCAGAACTGCGGAGAATCTAGCTGATGGTTTTACTAAGTCACTACCAACTGATAAGTTCAGACTGTGTCTTAGTTTAATCAACTTGGTTGGAGCATAACACTGAAGAAGTGTACGGGGAGGCATCTTAACCTTAGAGGTGCGTATGGGGATTCGTCTTAACCTTAGAGATGAGCAGCAAGGGACTGTCTTAACCTCAAAGAGACAGGGACAAGGGAAGACTCTAACTTCAGGAGTTGACGGAATTCATACTAAGGTGGAGAATTGTGGGCCGTGTAGTATGAATTCTAGGGTTTAGGAAGATTCTGGAATTGGACCAGCCTACTTTATTCTTATGGGCTTAGGGTTTTTTGTCTTGGGGCCTAAGTAGCTAGACAAAAATCATAGAGAGAGAGTCTAGAGAAGAGAGAGAGGGGGGGGGGGGGGCGACCAAAGAAGGGAGAGGCAGCGGTGAGATCAGCTAGAGAGGAGAGAACGAGGCTCTGTTCGCCATACACGGTTGATGAGTACTTGTAAGTTCTTGTATCTTCTTGATATAGTGGAAAGATCTCTGACCTCCGTGGACGTAGGATATTCAAATCAGAACCACATAAATTGCTTGTTTTTCTTTTACTGTTTTGATTGTTATTGCTTGATCTGAATTAGGGTTGTGTGATTGTTCGATTTGGGATTATTATTATTGTTTTTGCACAACATGCATGTATCCAGTTGCCAGAATCACACCAGATGAAAAAGCCTTAACAATCACAAACAGGTTTTTGTCAGGCTGAAAGCCGAAACTGCTCGAGAAAACAGTGGGAGGCAAACTCCAACCATGCTTGCAATCAATACCGCAACAAACGCGATTAGCTTCAGTTTCAACGCTGCTTTTTTGTTCCTGCATCCATCTGCTTCTCCCTGGGTGGTGCATTCTCCTGATGCATAAGCGTCCTGTGCTAGTAACAAGACGACAAAGATCGAAATCACAATCGAAATGAAGCTTCTTGGGACGAAATTGGCCATGGGATAATCCGAGATAGTGATTTGTGAAAGTTTTTCTTTTCTATGCTGTTCTAGTAGATTTGGAGTTTATGTGATGAATAGAAGATAAACTGTTCGGTCCAATTTATAAAGGACTTAGTTTGAACAATGTGGAATGACGTGAGAACATACAGTTTGAGCAACTCCGGCGTGTGGAGCTATGAGTCAGCTTATGCTTTAACCTCGTACAGAACAAACTGAGGGTGACATGTCATCCATGGTCATCTCATTATATTGCACGATTCTTTTCTTTCCGCTTACGTATTTGTCACAGTTACGAAGCAAAATTGAAAAGAAATTCACTTTTGGTCATCAAAAATGACAAACGTAACTAGCTAAAAAACGCACAATGAAAAAATTTGTATTTTATTACTTTGAAGTCTATGATTAAAATGGAATTTTTATTACTTAAATATTAATTAAATATTCATGAAAAGTTAAAAGATCAGATATCTCGATCTCAATCTATTCTCTAACGGCAATAACCGATAAACACAGGAAAACACATATAAAACCTCTATAAATTATAAATTGAGAAAATGTCTTATTAGTGACCTTTATGAGATTGATTCTAAAAATCAACCCCCTTAGTTTCAGAATTACATTTAGTCCAAAATGAATGATTTTTGAGTTGATCAATACTTATTTACAACTTTGCCATCACCTGAAACACTCTCAACCAAACATGTCCTAAGAAATAAATAAATTTACTAAAAAGTAAAATAAAAAAAATATGTAAATAAAAAAAAAAACTAATCAATAAAAAACTAAAATAATTTTTTTTTAAAATCTTTTTACCTTCTTCCCCAATGGTCCGGTACCGGAGCTTAGCAAGCTCCGGCCAGGAGCTTAGCTCCGATCTGGAGCTGTTGTAGCTCCGATATGGAGCTACAGCAGCTCCACATCGGAGCTGTTAGCTCCGATCTGGAGCTGAGAGCTCCGATCGGGAGCTGTTATAGCTCCAGACCGGAGTTGACAGCTCTGATGAGAGCTGTTACAGCTCCAGATCGGAGTTGACAGCTCCGATCTGGAGCTAACAGCTCCACATCGGAGCTACCGACGTGGAGCTCTGTGCCGGAGCTCCGGTACCGGAAAAAATTCGATACCGGAGTTTTAGATAGAAAGATTTTTTTAAAAAAATATTTAATTTGTTCTTATTTTATCATTTTATATAAATTTTTTAATTTCTTAAACTTTTTTATTCTATTAAAGCATAAGGAGTGTTTGGCGAGCTAAAAATCCAATATTGGAACAATGATTTGGTCAACATTTTGGCCTAAAATGTAATTGCTAAATTACGAAAGTTGCTTTCGTAATTAGGTACGCTAACAAGGGCTCTAAAAAAAATGGACCCCTTATAAATTAATAATGTTGGGATGAGGATATTTTATTAATTTAAAGAGGTTTTATGTGTATGAAGAATTGACCACTAAAATTTCCTTGGTACTGGATAATTGTCCGGCTCATTCAAGCAATATCTAAGGGTTACAAAACATGAGTTGTTCTTTCTACCATCGAACATAAACATAACTTAAAAGTTCCAACCATGTGATATTTGGGATCATAAGAGCCTATAAAATACTAGAAACCGTGTCACACGCTACGCGTGTGAAGCGTAATCTTGTATAACATTATTGTCTTTTCATATAATGTATTGACATAAATTGAGTAAATATATAATTTTTACATAATGACTTCAAATGTAACCAAAAAATAATTAATTGTGTAATTAAACGTAACATAAATTGTGTCCTGTAAATGTATATATATGGGTTTTTTAGTTATGCAATTAATAGCTTTGAATTGAACTATATTAGACATATGAAAAGTATTCTTCCGATGAGTTAAGAATTATCATATACATCTCTAGGCTTTGGAAACATTCAGCTTCGCAATCTGCAATGCATTTTTCGCATGTTGATTGGTGTTTTTCATCATTTGAATATATTTTCATGTGCGTCATTATCTCTTGCCATTTTTGTTTCGTCGGTGACTTTTGTTATGTTGATGCCGCAATATGGACGATATTCAAATTTCAAGTGGCCTAGCTAGTATCCTCAAGTTCTCTATCATTAGAGCTAAATTGACGTTTTGGTAAATAAAATACTTCCCCCGTCCAATAGTGTAACATTTGGTTTTATTGACTTTTTTGAGAATTAGTTTGACCTCAAATTAATTGTAAATCATTCAAATAAAACAATTAAAAAATTATATTATGAAAATATAAACATTGTAGTTTCATAATATATGTTTTTAATTTTTTTTATCGTATGAATTAAGAATAACTTGAGGTCAAAATGACCATCGAAAAGTCAACAAAATCAAGTGTTACATTTATTATTGGACGGAGGAAGTATGTCTTTTTTTATAAGAACATATCATGGTTATTGTTAAATTAAGTATAGTACGACCATACAACTTTATGTTAAAAAATAAAGATTTAAGAAGAGAATAAATAAAAAAGAAAAAAATTACGTCAATAAGATTCGAACCCAACACCTTCAACTAAAATAATGATACAAATAATAGAGAAAAATCACGCCAACAAGATTCGAACCAAACACCTTCAATAAAAATAATTATACAAATAATGGTGAAAAATCACGCCAACAGGATTCGAACCCTACACCTTTTATTTAAATAATGACACATGTACGCACTAGATTGAATTTGAATAAGCAAGATCAACGGAATAAAATTGATTGGGTTCCAAATCAATTGGGTAAATCAACCGCTTTAGTATATTACTTTAATACTACCGCAAAAGATTTTATTGAAAATTTTTGAAAGGTTATGAGTTGGAGAGATATTTTCCCCAGAAAAGATTAATGTTTTAAATGCTATCAATCTGGTCGTCTCATCTTGGACAATGAATGTGCAACAAGAGACCATAGAAAATTGCTTTCAACATTGCAAAGTTCGTTCGGCACATCAAACTGACTCAAGTGGTTTAAATGATACAAATTCTGAAGAAGACATTTGTGAGCTAGAGAACTTGATCATCACTGGTATGCATTACCGACACAAAATGGATGTGATCACTTGCTAGATTTTTCTGATGAAAACAATGAATGCTATGAAATTCAAAGGAGTGAAGAAATAGTGGCAGATACCATTTAGAATCATATTGACGATGAAGCCGATGATGATTCAATTTCTTTGGAACAAGTCACTCGAAAGGAAGCATTGCAAGCGGCAACAACTCTTTAAAACTTTTTGTTGCAATATGAGAAGACAACACCACAACTCTTGAGTGCAATGCACAGATTTAGAGATGAACTCAATATCGATTTGAAGTTTAAAAAAAAACAAGTGACTATAGGTTCATTTTTTACTAAACAGTTTTACAAGTTTCAAATGTATAACATATATGTGTGTGTGTATAATATTTTAGTAATGTTGGTCCCTTTAAACAACAAGAAAAGACTAGGGGGTGGGGGTGAATAGTCTTTTCAAACTTTCGTCGTTTAAAAACTTTCTCAGCAAGTGCTTATTACTTTTCAGTAATGAGTTTGCTGATACTTAACTTTCTCAGCAAGTACTAGTTACTTTTCAGTAACGAGTTT
>CM051457.1:41161935-41238906 GCA_028274465.1 Plantago ovata | reverse complement strand
GACGTTCCTCTGGAGAACATTATGCTCAGCTATTCGTGGTCGAGGTGATATTGTCCTCCCCGTTGCTTCGAGTGGCATTGCCTCTCTTCTCCTTCCTCCAGGTCGCGCGTACTGCGCATTCTTGATTTAGTATACCTATAGAGGTTGATGAGACGACCATGTGCAGCCGAATAACTCCGACCAGCGAGTTGACCGCGTTGATAAAACGCTGCGAGTTGATCATATGGGATGAAGCTCCCATGACAAATAAGTTTTGTTTTGAGGCTCTTGATAGGAGTTTGAGGGACGTTATTAGAGGTCCGAATGGTTTGACGAACGCTAAACCGTTTGGTGGAAAGGTTATTGTGTTTGGTGGTGATTTCCGTCAGATTTTGCCCGTTGTACCCAAGGGTAGCAGGCATGATATTGTCCATGCAACACTATGTTCTTCTAACCGTATATGAAGATATTGCAAGGTGTTGAATCTCACGAAGAACATGCGATTGCAGGTTAGTATATACTTTATACTTCATTATCATTTGTGTTCTATTGTATTTAGTTTCTTAGTGTTTATGTTTATTGTTGTAGTCTGGAAGTTCAGCTGAGGAAGTTGCTAATATAAAGGAGTTTGTTGATTGGTTGTTGCGTGTCGGAGATGGTGTGGAAGGTGGCGATAACGATGGTGAGGTTGATTTCAAATTGCCAAAGGATATACTCATTCTTGAAGCTCCGGATGATCCTATAGCCGCAATTGTGAAATCTACATATCCATCTCTTTTGGATCATGTTGGAGATGGAGCTTATTTTCAGGATAGGGCTATACTTGCGCCGACAAATGAGGTAGTAGAACAAATTAATAACTACGTTATGGAGTTGTTGCCGGGTGATGCAGTTGAGTGTATGAGTTCCAATAATATATGCCCGGATGAGGATGATGTTGTCAATCGAGAGGATGTTTATTCGGTTGAATTTCTAAATACAATCAGAACTTCTGGGCTGAAAAACCACTTGATCCGATTAAAGGTTGGTTGCCCCGTTATGCTCTCGCATAACATCGACCCGGCGGCTGAACTTTGTATCGGAACTCGGTTGGTGGTGACGGATATTGGTGAAAAGATTATACAGGCGAAAGTAATTCATGGGAAGTATGTCGGCAATAGAGTTTACATACCGCGGATGGTTCTTTCACCTTCTGACCACACTTACGATTCCAGCGCCGACAGTTTCCTACTGCTATATGCTACGCAATGTCTATCAACAAGAGTCAAGGACAATCTTTGGGTAATGTTGGTCCCTATCTTCCTAATCCAATTTTCAGCCATGGTCAGCTCTATGTTGCGTTCTCTAGAGTTACTAGCAAGAAAGGGTTGAAGTTTCTAATACTTGATCAAGATGGTAAACCCACCGACACTACCACTAATGTAGTGTACAAAGAAGTCCTTTGGAAGTTGCGATGAATGCTCCTTTGTAATTCCTTTGCTATACATTGATTATGAATTTTTTACTTTTAACTCGAATTACTTCATTATAATACTTTACTTTACTTAAACATATTTTTACGATTATCTTTGAATAATCTTTTCTTTAATAAATATAAGATAAGAATTATATCATATCGTGGCATCGCCACGGGTATGTACTAGTAATTAATTGATTGAATTTGATAGGTAATCCTGTTCGTTGTTATAATTCGGTCAAATTAAAATTGCAATTGGTCAATTTGATATCAATTGCGTGGCCTACATCATTTTGGATAGATAGTAAATACAGTATATAACTATTTATAGTGTAATAAGTTGTGAGTGGTTAAGACTTTAAGTTGAAAGGTGTTGATGTGAGAGGTCACTGGTTTAATTCTACACTATGTACTATGTGTATTTTAGTAACAATAATTAATATTTTGAAATTTATTGATAAATAATTATAATAATTAAATAATTAATTACTCGTCTGTTTTTTTAGATTGTTTACGTATTCCTTTTTCGTCCGATTTTTTAGATTGTTTACGTTTTCTTTTTTGGCAACTTTCTATCTCTCAACTTTATTGTGGGTCCTGTCACTAAACCAAACACTACACTCATCATACCAACCTCCTAAAAAGCCGTTCCAAAAGCAAACGTAAACAATTTAAAAAAACGGATGAGTATAATAGAATAAAATAAAAACGTTAAATAAAAAAATTCAAAATTTAAAAAAATATTTCTTAAAATTTTGATATTTTTTGGAGGGTACAAATGGTAATTTATAAAAAATTTATATTTTAGTTACTTTATTAATTAAAATATTAAAAAGGCGAGATGACGAAGACAAGGCGAGAGGGCGAACACTTTAAAAAATTAGGGCGAAGAGATGAAATTGATGTGAACCATTAAATCAAAGATCAAATGGCTCAGATTAATTTGACTGATATCAGGCAGGCTTTAGAAGAGCCCAACTATTTAAAGTAGTCTATAGAGGTTTGTTGCAAACTAGTTGTAGCTTGTCTGGGCTTTACTTAGGTCATAGACATTGTCTAGAGCTGATAGTGTTCTTGTGCCATAGTAGTACGTCATCGATCTTACATTTGAATTGTGTATGATTTAGTTCTCTACTTTTGCTTTTGATCGATTGGGGTATACCCCTCTTATCTTGTAGTACTCTATTTGTGTTTCAATGGATTTTAACTTTGTGCCAAAAAAAGAACTATTTAAAGTAATTTTTAAAATTAGTCATCTTATTGATATTTACTAAACAAATTATTATAGTCGGTCAAATGATAAGTTAATGCCAAATCACACATAAAAATACTACTTCCTCTGTCCTATCCCACCGGAAACTTGACATACTATAATATATGTTCAAAGATTATTTTTTCAACATGAATTAGAATTAATTCAAAATTAAATAAATATTAGAAAAAGTCACCAAAATAAATGAAAATCGGAGGCTGGGTGGGAGGAAATAACAAATAGAGTAGCAACTTTTGATTAATCCAGGGCGGAGCGAATTTAAGAATCATTGGGACTTGGGAGGGCACGGCCTAATCCGGGTTTTAAATAGGAAAAGGAAACCTAAATTGGGACTTGAGACTGAAACGATGGAGAATACCATCCGCAAATTCGTTTTTAAATGCTCTTTACCCTCAGCCGCTGTATGGGTATAAACTGTAAAAACGTACATGGAACTGATGCTTCTATTGGAATTATCTTCGATCATGAATGAATTACAACTGCTTGGTTCTGATATTTAAACAGAGAAAGGGCGCCACACAGCAGCCGCTCGATCGCTTCACACGCGTCACAATCTCCTGTTTAACGATAAAGGTAAACGATAAAGACTATATGCAACTAATGTCTTGTGCATTTCTCTGTTCAAACTACTTCTCTATCTTTTTTGTTCAACAGACTTGTCTTACATTAGATTGACATTTTGAAGAAAGTTACACACTTACACCACATTCATTTTCTTTAATTTGGGTTTTGATCCGGATATCTCCTATAATTCCACTTTGTTTTCAATTCTATGCTACTCGACTACCCTTATAACTCCACTTTGCTCTAGCTAGAGGTGCACAAGAATCTAACCCGCATCATGCTAAGATCCCTGATGTTCCTATAAATATAACTGATAGTCTAGATCACTTGGATTGAGTTATAACTTCAGGAAATTTCCTGTAAATATGCTTTACATTCCGGAACTTCAGTTTTACCGAGGTCTCTTTTCTATGGTACTTTACCTATCATGTTAGGACTTGTTTTGTTTTCACATACATTCTTCCAGTCAAATATGCCATGAAAGGTGAAGCTATCTAGGAACATCAGCTCAAAATCCGATGAAGCGCGCAGCTGGTTTGGAGTTTTCTCTTCGAAAAGGTGTATTATCACTGCCATATTTCCGTTTTTCTTGATTATCACCTAAGTTCGTGCTAATAATCCATTGCCTGATCACCTGTCTGGCCATGTCCTGTTGTAAGCGTGAGGCTTTATTTTCTAGAGCAAAGTGTTTGAACAATATAGAGTGAAAGAAGGCGAGTAGAGTCGATAGTTTGACTATCTCTCCTTAAGATAAGATTGCCCCGCTCGTGGTGCTTACGGAATTATGGCAATAGTCTCCCAGGATAAAACTACTCTTAAGACGGCTAAGGAGCACTCCAATAGCCGAATCTATCGAACTTACTTTGAGTATGAAGAATGCAAGAGAGAAAGAAGAGAAGAGGAGAGAAGGAGATGGAGTTTTCAAGTGTGTTGGAGAAATGAATCTTGTTCTCTATTTATACTTCTCAAGAGTCATCATTGAAAGTGTTCAAGACCCTTCAGAAAGGTTTTAATTAATAGTTAGACAACTATTCATTAAAAGTCATATACTTTGAAAACACAACCAATCACCAAAAGGCACAACTTTTCGCCAGATTTGAATCTGAATAGGTTTTAGTTGCATGCAACTTTTCACCAACATACATGTTGGTTCAAATGGCATGAGTTCAAACTGGCTGTCCAGGAGGTTTTGTGTTCGAACTTCAGCATCCCCAAATTTTATTTTTGGACTTTTTGGGCCTTATTTTCATCTCCAACTATGCTATATACAATTTTGGTTGCATATTACATACCTCTTTAATTTTCTCATGAATTTTAGCACAATGGAACTTTCATCCATGTGTGTATAAATGCTTTAATTAATTCAAGTATTGATCTATCCACTTATTGCATTAATCACCCTTTCACCTCAAGGGGATTTTAGTCATTTAACACGTTCTAGTGACACACACGATTACGAAACCGTGTTGGGCGCCCTTAGACCAATACAACGAATGAACTGAAAGTGCATTCGTTTTAACTAAGATTCCCAACAATCCCCACATGAAAGGGAATTGATGCACTTGCATTCATTCAGTGAGGAATGATAGCATCGGGATAGATAGCTTCCGCTTTGAATCTTACGTAGTGAAATACCTTCGGATATACTTGCCACGCGGTGGACGTGATGCCTTGAACCGGTCGGCGTTTTATGTATACCAAGACAAAGATACTCACACTATCACAACTCGGTACTCGTTTCAGGTTCTTACGGTATGTCCGTTTTGGCCGTGGACAGCTCCTGGTTTCATAAGTGCTTTCATTTGAAGCGGCCTGTCTTCGCACTTAGATAGGTGAACTCCCAAAAAGAACATCCTGCCAATGTTCCACTTGATTCAAGGATGAACTCAAGTTTGGGATTCATTAAGAGTGTAAACTCATCCTTTACCCCTTGCAGGATAGCACTAAATGTCTTACACGGGAATGGATTTTTGGAGTAAAAATCACAAGTGATTTTTATTCGGAGTGCTCTTACTTCTTAGTGTATTTTAACACACTCTCGAAGCGCTAAACTGAATTCGTACCGCTTAGTTTTCCACATTGAACCAAATTCTTGGGATCTCCAGTCAGTATGGTTGGGTATCCACCGTACAAATTCTTTATATTATGGGTTTTAACCCCATTCCCCTAGACAAGCAGTTTGTTCGATCTCCAGGTAGGCCTTTTGTTAGTGGATCCGCGATGTTATCTTTTGATTTCACATAATCCAAAGAGATAACTCCCATGGAGAGTAACTGCCCGATGGACTTATGTCTACGACGAATATGTCTAGACTTACCATTATACATTGTAATTTGTGCTCTACCAATTGCCGATTGACTATCACAGTTAATTGTTATTGTAGGCACAGGTTTATCCCAGCAAGGGATACCTTCTAATAGGTCATGAAGCCATTCAGCTTCTTCTCCTGTTTTATCCAAAGCAATAAACTCTGATTCCATAGTCGACCTTGAAATGAGAGTTTGTTTGGATGATTTTCAGGACACCGCTCCTCCGCCTATGGTAAATACATACCCACTAGTGGCTTTGGAGTTTGTGTTATCGGATATCCAGTTAGCATCGCTGTATCCTTCCAGGACAGCTGGATATCTCGAGTAATGTAGACCATAGTTGAGTGTATGTTTCAAGTATCTCAATACTCTATCCAACGCAATCCAATGGTCTTCGCCTGGATTTTGTGTAAATCTTGCTAACTTGTTGACTGGGTATGCTAAATCTGGTCTTGTACAATTAGTTATGTACATAAGACAACCTATGATTTGTGCATACCGACTTTGATCTATGGGTTTTCCATAATTCTTCTCAATGTTTTTGTTCATATCCATTGGCGCTCTCAATGGTGATAAATCTAAAGCGTCAAATCTCTTTAATACATCCTTGATGTAATGAGACTGTGAAAGAGCTAACCCATCAGAAGTCTTAGTAATCTTAATTCCTAAGATTACATCAGCTATGCCCATGTCTTTCATGTCAAATAATTTCTTTAACATATTCTTGGTTTCCAAAATCAGTTTTGGATTGCTCCCAGTTATGAGCATATCATCAACATACAGACAAATCATTACGAAGGATTCAGAATCCCCTTTCATGTATAAGCATTTGTCACACTCATTTATGGAGAAACCTTGAGATAATAAAGCATGATCAAACTTCTCATGCCATTGTTTAGGAGCTTGTTTCAATCCATACAATGATTTTTTAAGACGACACACTTTGCTTTCTTGTCCAGGAACTAGATACCCCTCGGGTTGTTCCATATAAATTTCTTCTTCTAAATCACCATTTAAGAAGGCTGTCTTAACATCCATTTGATGTATTTCAAAGTCATGTAAAGCGGCTATGGCAATGAATACTCTTATGGATGTTATTCGAGACACGGGAGCATATGTGTCAAAGTAGTCTAAGCCTTCCTTTTGTCGGTATCTTTTTACTACCAACCTAGCCTTATACTTGTCAATAATTCCATCGGCTTTCATTTTACGCTTAAGAATCCACTTGCAACCTAGTGGCTTTATTCCAGGAGGAAGATCAACCAGTTGCCAAATGTGATTTTGTAGGATGGATCCTATCTCACTTTCGATGGCTTCCTTCCACAAAGGAGCATCCGAAGAAGACAACGCTTCCTTTATTGTCTTTGGATCATTATTTTCTACCAAATAAGAGGTTAGAAAATCTGGACCAAATTTCTTTGGTTTCTTGGCACGTTCGGTACGTCGAGGTTCAATGTCATGAGTCTCTTTATTCTCTTGCATTGAACTTCTCTTACGTTTCTTTCCACTAATTTCAATGTCATGAGCCTTAATATTCTCTTGCATTGAAATGCTAGGAAAACCAATAGATTCAAGATCATGAGCCTTGGTTATCTCTTGACTTGAACTAGGTACCGTGCTAGAAGTCCCCACATTTGATCCATTCTCTTCACTTGGCGCATAATTTTTATCTTCAATGTCATGAGTCTTGGTTATCTCTTGCATTGAATTCTTATCTTCGCCAAGTTCTCTTTCTTGAATTTTAAGAAAATTCAAGTCTTTCTTTTCTTTTCTAGGAAAATTATTTTCAAAAAAATAAGCATTCCTAGATTCAATGATTGTCCCCACATTTATATCGCTTATTTCGGATCGTTGAACTAAGAAGCGATATGCATTACTATTGTTTGCATATCCTATGAAAATGCCATCAATAGTTTTAGGACCAATCTTTACTTG
The DNA here is from genome assembly GCA_028274465.1 of Plantago ovata. Lineage (NCBI taxonomy): Eukaryota > Viridiplantae > Streptophyta > Magnoliopsida > Lamiales > Plantaginaceae > Plantago > Plantago ovata. Next base: position 41,231,390 of record CM051457.1, on the reverse strand, counting down.
TTTAGGCTTAGGTACATCCACCTTTGCTAAACATCCCCACACTTTTAAGTATTTAAAAGTTGGAGGGTTTCCTTTCCATAACTCGTATGGTGTCTTGTTACTATTCTTGCGAGGGATTCTATTCAGAATTTTATTCGCCGTTAGAATGGCGTCTCCCCACAAGTTCTGGGGTAAACCAGAAGTTATTAACATAGCATTCATCATCTCCTTCAATGTTCGGTTTTTGCGTTCAACAATACCATTTGATTGAGGAGAATATGGGGCAGTAGTTTGATGGATGATACCATGTTGAGAACAAAATTCATCAAATGGTGCTCCATACTCCCCACCTCTATCGCTACGAATTGCTTTAATTCGTAAACCAAGTTGATTCTCAACTTCAGTTTTAAATTGCTTGAAAGCATTCAAGGCTTCATCTTTGCTATGTAACAAGTAAACATAGCAATACCTTGTACTATCATCAATGAAAGTCACAAAGTATTTCTTACCTCCTCTTGTTTGTACAAATTTTAAGTCACATAGATCACTATGAATTAATTCTAGAGGAGATGTCTTCCTTTCTACAGATTTGAAAGGTAATTTTGTAAATTTTGCTTCTACACATACCTCACATTTGTGTTGTGGGTCTATGTCGAAAGAAGGCAACAAATCATTATTTACAAGTTTCTTGAGTGACTTGTAGTTAACATGTCCAAGTCTATTATGCCACAAATTAGAAGATTCAACCAAGTAAGCAGAAGAGAACTTTTCATTTCCAACTTTGTGGGTTACAGAAATTACATTGACCTTGAAGAGCCCGTCAGCGACGTAGCCTCTTCCAACAAACAAACCATTTTTGGTTATTACAAATTTTTCAGACTCAAATGCTAGTTTAAAACCAGCCTTGACCAAGAGAGATCCAGAAATCAGGTTCTTGCGAATGTTCGTGACATGCATCACATCCTTAAGGACAAGTTCCTTTTCCGAAGTCAATTTGAGGATCACATTTTCAACACCTAGCACCTCCGATGAAGCCTGATTTTCCATGTAGAGTCTCTTGTCCGAAACTGGGGTGTAGGTAGAGAAGACACTCTTGTCAGAGCATATGTGCCGGGTCGCACCCGTATCCAACCACCATTGATTCGGAGTTTCCACCAAGTTTGCTTCAAGAACAACTGCAGAAAATTCCGTAATCATGTCTTCCACTTCATTCACATCAGAGGAGGGTGTTTCTTCAACAATGTGTGCTTTTGCCTTTCCTTTCTTTTCTTCTTTGAGTTGCTTTTTGAAAGAACGGCAATCCTTCTTCATGTGACCAGGCTTTTTACAATGGTGACAAATCCCATTGAACCTTTTTGCGGGTTGTTGAGCATTAGAATTTCCTTCATCTTGGCGTTTACGCTTTTTGGATTTGTCCTTCGACTCCACCAAGTTAGCTTTAGCCTCCAAAGGTTGTTTCTCCTTGCTCAAAGCTTTCTTATTGTCTTCTTGAATCTGGAGTTTGACAATAAGATCTTCCAACTTCATTTCCTTGGACTTCAATTTCAAGTAGCTGCTAAACTCTCCCCAAGAAGGCGGAAGTTTTTCAATTAGAGAAGCAACCAAGAAAGCTTCGTTGGGCTTCAAATTTTCAGAATCCAACTCATGCAAAATCATTTGAAATTCTTGCACTTGACTCGCAACGGACTTGGAGTCAACCATTTTGTAGTTGAGAAATTTGGCGACCATGAATTTCTTCAAGCCAGCATCCTCGGCACTATACTTCTTCTCAAGTGATTCCCATAGAGTTTTGGCATGATCCACATCACAATAAACAATGTAGAGAGAATCGGAAAGACAATTCAGAATGTAATTCTTACACATGAAGTCATTGTGCACCCATCCATCATAGGCAAGTTGCTTCCTCTTGTTTTCATCAATGATGGACTGTTTTTCTTCGGCATTGGCATTTGGATTTGCATCAACATCGGCCAGAATGGGTGGAGAGGGAATGTCATCTCGAATGTAGGATGAAGTTCCAAGAGTAGTGAGATAGAACAACATCTTTTGCTTCCATCGTTTGAAGTTGGCACCTCCAAACTTCTCCGGTCGTTCGTTTGGTATGATTGTACGGGAACCTTCATTAGTAGCCATTGCTAAAACACCACAATCTTGTCTTAAGTTTGTTGTAAGCGTGAGGCTTTATTTTCTGGAGCAAAGTGTTTGAACAATATAGAGTGAAACAAGGCGAGTAGAGTCGATAGTTTGACTATCTCTCCTTAAGACAAGATTGCCCCGCTCGTGGTGCTTACGGAATTATGGCAATAGTCTCCCAGGATAAAACTACTCTTAAGACGGCTAAGGAGCACTCCAATAGCCGAATCTATCGAACTTACTTTGAGTATGAAAAATGCAAGAGAGAAAGAAGAGAAGAAGAGAGAAGGAGATGGAGTTTTCAAGTGTGTTGGAGAAATGAATCTTCTTCTCTATTTATACTTCTCAAGAGTAATCATTGAAAGTGTTCAAGACCCTTCAGAAAGGTTTTAATTAATAGTTACACAACTATTCATTAAAAGTCATATACTTTGAAAACACAACCAATCACCAAAAGGCACAACTTTTCGCCAGATTTGAATCTGAATAGGTTTTAGTTGCATGCAACTTTTCACAAACATACATGTTGGTTCAAATGGCATGAGTTCAAGCTGGCTGTCCAGGAGGTTTTGTGTTAGAACCCCAACATCCCCAAATTTTATTTTTGGGCTTTTTGGGCCTTATTTTCATCTCCAACTATGCTATATACAATTTTGGTTGCATATTACATACCTCTTTAATTTTCTCATGAATTTTAGCACAATGGAACTTTCATCCATGTGTGTATAAATGCCTTAATTAATTCAAGTATTGATCTATCCACTTATTGCATTAATCACCCTTTCACCTCAAGGGAATTTTAGTGATTTAACACGTTCTAGTGACACACACGATTACGAAACCGTGTTGGGCGCCCTTAGACCAATACAACGAACGAATTGAAAGCGCATTCGTTTTAACTAAAATTCCCAACATGTCCATGAGCAAATGCTGTTATATTAAAACAATGAGAAAGGGAGAGAAAGCAGAGTTATCTACAAGTCCTCTTGCAAGTTGGACCAAGAAATTGATTCATTCTTTTTGTTCAAGTTTTTCCTTGAATGATACTGTATTACTGTTGGAATACACATGGTTGGTTAGATCTTAATTGACTCAACCTTCACGGAAGATCCTATCAATCTATCATATGTATTTATTTAATAAACAAATATATAAATCTCAAATATAATTTGGTGGTAGGTGATGTTCAATTTTCGACTTGCCTTTTCAGATAAGACTCTTCAAACAAATGTGTCCGTTCACATATTAATGTAAGTAATATTTCCCCTGAATGATGACATTCCATTACGTAATAATACATAGGCAATACAATACAAAGAGTCCTAACCATTATTTCATAAGTACATAACTGTCCTAACTCTAAACTAACTTCTATGCTAAGATTATCTAATTATATACAAACTAATTATATAATCTATCACACTCCCGCAGTCGAAATGGGAGGTTGACACACATTGAGACTGGTACGAAAATAATCAAAGAGAACTTGCGGTAGTCCTTTGGTGAAGATATCTGCTATCTGATAGCGAGAAGGCACTTGTAGCACACGAACCTGCCCACGAGCAACTTGTTCACGAACAAAATGAATATCTTTCTCAATATGCTTGGTGCGTTGGTGTTGCACCAGATTTCCAGTTAAGTAGATGGCACTTACATTGTCACAATAGACGAGGGTAGCTTTGGAAATCGGACAATGAAGCTCCAACAGTAAGTTGTGAAGCCAACAGGACTCAGAAACAACATTAGCAATACCATGATATTCAGCTTCCGCACTAGAGCGAGAACTGGTAGGCTGTCGTTTGGCTGACCAGGAGACTAGACTATTCCCAAGAAAAACACAGTAATCTGACGTCGATCGACATGTATCAGGACAACCCGCCCAATCGGCATCAGTGTAGGAAACAAGCATAGAAGATGAAGAAGAATATAGATGAAGTCCATACTCAAGCGTACCCTGAAGATATCTAAGAATGTGTTCGAGGGCATTCATATGTTCAACCTTAGGATCATGCATATGTAGACAAATCTGTTGAACAACATAAGAAATATCCGGACGAGTAAAGGTGAGATATTGCAAGGCACCGGCAAGACTGCGGTACTGTGTGGGTTCGACATAGGGGGTGCCGGACGAGCCACTGAGCTTTGAGGTACTGAGTGTCGACTGGTGTTCTGGCCGGGTTATAAGAGAGGACATGCCGACCCGCTCAATAATTTCACCTGCATACTTGCGTTGAGAGAGAAAAAGTCCATCATGATGACGAGTCACAACCACTCCAAGAAAATAATACAAGGGACCCAAATCCTTCATGGCAAATTCAGAAGCAAGATGATTCATAATAGAGCACCGGAGAGATCTCTCCTTGTAGTGAGAATCAGAAGAAGCAGTCAGAATGATATCATCAGAGAAGAATATAGGCCATCTGGGAGCCATTCCGGAATATGAACAAGGAGGTGTCATATTTACTATTAGTAAAACCCAGAGAAAGCAAGAAATCAGCAAAACGCTTATACGTACCACACCCTGAGCGCCTGTTTCAAGCCATACAATGATTTGCGAAGAAGACACACATGATCCGGATGAGCAGGGTCACGAAAGCCCATAGGTTGATGCATATAAACTGTCTCATTAAGCTCTCCATGCAAAAAAGCATTCTTCACATCCAACTGACGAAGTTGTCATCCCTTAGAAAGAGAAAGATTGAGAACTGTACGAATCGTAGATGGTTTGATCACAGGACTAAAAGTCTCACCACAATCGATGCCAACGTGTTGAGTCTTTCCATCACCTATAAGACGAGCCTTATGTCGCTCAAAAGTACCATCAGAATGTTCTTTATGAGAAAAAATCCACATAGAACGAATAACAGTAACATTAGGAGGACGGGGCACCAAATCCCACGACTTATTATTAATAAGAGCATCAAATTCATCTTGCATAGCCATTTTCCAATTCGGGTCATTAAGGGCATCTAGAGGTTTACGAGGAAGTGGCGATTTTGATACCGTAGTATGCAAATCCAAAAAAATTTTTGGGAGAAAAATAACCACGTTGACTACGCGTGACCATCTTACTTGGACTGGGAAGTGCACGAGGAGGTGGTGAGGCACGAAGTTCATTGGTCATGGGGAGAGAATCGACCACCGACCGTGGTAACATGGGTGAAATAGAACTGTTGGCCGAACCCACAGGAGGAGAGTCCGAAGGGGCTGGAGAGGTGGAGTGAGCTGCAGGAGGACTGCTAGGGGAGCCCACATGCGAAGAGGTCGGATGGGTTGGAGTAGATGTTGGGGTTTGGAGCAACTGGTTGGGCTGTAGAATCGGAACAGGGTTGGGACCTTGAGTATTCAATAGATTCTGAAGCCAGGGAGTGGGTGAATCATCCAAAAAATCATATGAACTATTGGATGGAGAATGAAGAGAAGAAAAAGGAAATTGAGTCTCATCAAATTGAACCTGACGAGATATAATCACTTTGCGAGATGATAAATCGTAACATTTATATCCACGGTGATCTGAATGATAACCCAAAAACACATAAGGCATAGATTGTGTTTGCAATTTATGAATAGTAGTGGATGGGATAAGAGTATAGCAAAGACAACCAAATACACGTAGATGAGAGTATGATGGCATACGGTTATAAAGGAGTTGAACTGGGGAGGCATGATTTAATAATTTACTAGGTAAATATTAAGGAGATATGTGGCCATTTGGAGTGCATGATGCCAAAACGATGGAGGTACTGACGCATGAGTCAATAATGTGCGCATGACATTATTAATGGACCGGATTTTACGTTCAGCTTTGCCATTTTGGGAAGAGGTGTGAGGACAAGAAAAACGAAACCCTATTCCATTGGATGCACATAGAGTACGAAAATGACCATTATCATATTCCCCCCCCCTATCACATTGAATGGTTTTTATACCACACTCAAATTGTGTAGAAATATGGCTTTTGAGAATTACAAATTTATCATAGACATCAGACTTGTGGGATATAGGAAAAGTCCACACCAAATTAGAATAGTCATCTAAAAACAACACATAATAACGATGACCAGAAGTACTTAAAACTGGAGGTGTCCATAAATCACTATGTAAAATATCAAAAGGCAACAAAGTAGTGGTCAAAGATGGAGTAAAAGGCAATTTCACATGTTTGCTAAGAATACAAGAACGGCAAGAGTTAGAAAGTGAAGGCTTAGTACAAGTAATACACTAGCTAAGCGAAGATTTTCTAAAATTGAGGTTCCCGGATGACCCAAACGTGCATGCCATATTGGTGAAGAAAGTGCAGCAAAAGTGGATATATTGGATGATGACGAGGTGATGGATGTCAAAGGATAAAGATCACCCTGACTATTGCATCGCATGAGAGGCACCCCCGTCTTAAACTCCAGATCAGAAAATCCGTGAGGATAAAAAACAACTCACAAAGAATTATCGAAAGTAAACTTACGAACGGAAATCAGGTTTTTGATAAGGTTGGGAGCATGCAAGACGTTTTCTAGAGATAATAGAGGGTCTGGAGGAGGAATACTAGTATGACCATAACCGCGAATTGGAATCGACTCACCATTACCAATAACAATATTTGAATTTGCATTGCTCAAATTAAAATAAGACGAGAGAGCACCATTGGTGGATGTCATGTGAGAGGTGGCTCCCGTGTCCATGTACCAAGTGGAGTCCGGTGGATTTAATGCAAGCGTGTGCATAGCGGCATTAATGTCAGTCGGAACGGCATAGCCCTACGGTCCAACATACGCAACATATGCTTGATGTCCAGGGGAAGGTCCCAGTATGCCGGGGCTTGGATGTGGTGGTTGTTGCTGTGGACGAGGCCAGAGAGCAGTGGGGTATGGGCACGGAGGAGCCAGAGGAGGGGCTGTGGGCTGAGGCACCCACTGCTAGTTCCCAAACTGGTGTTGTGGGTTGGCCGATGGAGGAACAGTCGGCGGGGCAGGGCGAGGAGCGCGCTGTCTGTTGTTGTTAGCCCCGCGGCGTTGGTTACGTCCCCGATTGGACTGCTGGAGACTTCCCCGTGGTGCTGTCTTCTGGTCGGCGAAGGTGGTATTGGATGGAGCTGTGACTAGAGCAGCGCCACTGGTAGAATTAGCCACCATTGCTGATAATTCGCGTTCCTCAAGACACAACAAGGAACGAGCTTTCATGAAAGAGGGAAAGGGTTTGGCATGTCGTAGTTGGGTTCCGACACCCTTATAGGCTTCTGTAAGACCAGAAACAAGTTGAAGCACCAACCGGCTGTTGGAAACTGGAGCGCCAACGTTCTTAAGCTGATCAACCAAGTTCTTGAGATGCTGACAATAGGCCGAGGCATGAGGATAGTCTTCCAGACGAGTCGAGGTAAATTCTTGTTCAAGAATTATAGCCCATGATGTCTGATGGTTATGAAAAATATCTTTGAGACGATCCCACACTTCCATGGCGGTGGCATCAGGTTCAACGATCGTATTCAACAGATCATGGGAGATGGTGGAGTAAATCCATTGAAGGACGGTGGCATCAATGGTAGTCCATAATTCAATGGCATCACCGGTAAGAGGAGAAACAGGTTTGGCAGCGGCATCCTTGGGAGGTGGAGAAGGAATGATGTGATCAATAACCTTGTGAGAACGGGCATGGATCATGAACAACTCTGCCCAAGAATGGAATCGAGAGGAGGGTTGCAGCGGAGATCAGAAACCTAACGTGATACCATGTAAGAAATATTTCCCGTGAATGATTCCATTCCATTATGTAAAAATATATAGGCAATACAATACGAATAGTTCTAACCATTATCTCATATGTAAATAGGTGAATAGCTGTCTTAGCTCTAAACTAACTTCTATGCTAAGATTATCTAGTTATATACAAATTAATTATATAATCTAACATCTAGGGACTTTTCCTTTGCACCAGTTGCAAATAACTTAAATACCGTTTGTATTTTTAAACACCGATTAGTATTCTCTTCATTCACAACGTACGCAAACACCATATCTATTTAGACGGCATTCACAAATCTTTTTTCTCTATGCGTTTATTCCTCCATGTATTTTTTTCTTTCCCATCTTTAACATCCTTTCTTTCGTTACGGATGCACTTGTGTTGCCTGTTCGGAGTTGTATATATGACTTGTAACTATTGTTTGTATTAATTTCGGTTGATTACCCGTTCCTCCCAGATTTAATTTTATTCGAGAAGCCATAGTGTGTCAGAAATGCAACACTCATGGCTGTACAGAAGAACTATCCCAAGCTAAGTCGCCAATTCATAATGCTATAAACCGCTCCAAACATCACAGTCAAGAACAAAGTTGTTCCAAGTCGAAATAGTCCAGATCGCAGTGACATCGTTTCAGCTCCAAAGAAGCAACAACTGCACGACAAGTGTTTTAATCTTGAGCGTACATTTCCAACGTTATCAAGATCAATGGTTGCTTCTCTCCTTAGGTTGCAAGATCAAGTACAACAGTACAGTTATATCCAGCCAAGTCTTTGGCATCTTTTAATCTTATCTTCTTGTCCAAGTATTTGCTGTCTTTTTACAGTATGTTGTGGTACCCTTTTGATATAAAAGGATGTTGATGTAAGGATTATTATCAAGAATGAAGTTCAGGTTTTAGCTTATTTTTATTGTCTTCTCTGATTTTCTGTCATGTCTTTTATTTCCAGTCACCATTTTGCTTCTTCTTTTGCCTCACCACTATATGTAAAAGGACAATTCGTGACAAATTGGCTACCAGGGCCAGGTTAGGAGAAGACTACGATGAGCTAGAACCATTTTATACTGAAATGACGAATACCAGAACTGAAGATTTGTTTGATCAACAAAGACAAATTCAAGAACAGATAGCTCAGTTGAATGCTCAAACAAATGAAAATCAACAAGAGACATCCAACTTGAAATTGTATGTTGACAAACTGAATGCTTCTATGGATTTAGTCATCAAGAAACTAGATTCCATGAGTAGAAATCCACCTACAGCAACACCACCACACACAAACGTTGCATCTACTTCTGCAGCACCACCACCACATAGAAATGCAGCCTCTAACTCTGCACCACCAAATAACAACCAAAACATAGCAACACTGAATCCTAATTCTCCGCCAGTTTTTTCCCCAAATACCAGAGCTCCAAATCCCCTTTTCATTCCACCAAATAACCATATCTACCCACAAAGCATGACATCTCCAGGCCCATATCAACAACAACACTTCCCACAACAACCACAAGGCCATAGCTTATAGAACTCCAACAACCATCACTTTCCCAGAATAGACTTTCCAAGATTTGATGGGTCTAATCCCAGAAGCTGGGTTATGAAATGCCATAGATATTTTGCTATTATTAATGACATACCTGAGCATAGCAAGGTTAACGTTGCCTCTTTATATTTCGAAGGAAAAGCAGACAAATGGTTCCAAAGTTTTGCTTTCAATAGGGGCATCATTCCTTGGGATATGCTAGTGCAAAATATTTTAAAGCGATTTGGGGAAGAAAAAGAAGAAAATGTTGTTTTACAGTTGCATCAATTGGTTCAGGAAGGCACAATAGCTGAGTTTTGAGAAAGATTTGAGGACATGAAATCCATGTTATAAATGTTTGATACTCACTATTCAGAAGCATTTTTTGTTGGTTGTTTCTTGAGTGGACTAAAGGAGGAGTTGAGATATCAAGTGCTATCATTCTCACCTACTAGTCTACTTCAAGCATATGAGATAGCAAAGCAGCAAGAAAGTGCTTTAGAATTCATTACTAGGAAGAACAAGAGCACTTTTAAGAACTCTTTCAAAACTGCTTCTTCTAGTAATACTTCTACTGTGGTTTCTAAGGTCTCTAAACCCACTGAGTTCACCCCTCCTCCCAGGAAACTTCTTACCAAGGAGGAGATGGATCAAAGGAAAATGAGCGGCTTGTGATTTAACTGCGATGAAAAATGGTCTAAGGGTCACAAGTGCAAGTATACTACTCTATATATGTTGATGTCTAAAGATGAGGAGTTGCAGTCCTTGCAGAAATCAGATACTGAGAAGGATGTTACAGCTGATGATAATTCTCCAGAAGCAGCTCAAATATCCTTAAATGCCATCACTGGTAATGCACCTAACACCCTGAAATTCAGAGGCAACTATGGTAAGAATGAGTTTACCATTCTTGTAGACACAGGTAGCACACACACCTTTATTGATGAGCATACAGCTTTCAAGTTAGGGTGCATCTTAGAACCTGTAAATCCTCTTATGATATATGTAGCTAATGGGGAACAACTTGTCAGTACTCAAGTTTGCACAAATTTTGCTTGGAAGATTCAGGGGCACATTTTTAAATTTCCTGTCAGATTGTTAAAGTTGGGGGGATGCCAAATGATTTTAGGGGGAGATTGGCTGAGAGAGTATAGCCCTTTAGAATTTGATTACAAGCAAATGCATCTCACCATATCTGATGGTGGTGAAAAATACACTCTGAAAGCACTTGTTGAGACAGGAGAGTGTAAACTGATATCAGGAAAGAGCTTCAGGAAGCTGCTTAAGAGTGGGCCTATTGGAGCTATTGGCGCTATTGGCCATTGCTATGCTATCAATGCAAAACCTGTTGCTACTAACATGCCTCCTATCATATCTAGGTTGATTGATGGTTACAGTGATGTTTTTCAAGAGCCAAAAAGCCTACCCCCTTCCAGGGAGATAGAACACCAGATCACACTCAAAACTGATGATGTACCAAGGAAGCAGGCGCCATATATATAGATACTCACATGCATTCAAAGAAGAAATAGAGAAGATCATTAAAGAGATGATGGACACTGGAATCATCAGGAACAACACCAGTGCTTTTGCTTCTCCTGTGTTGTTAGTAAAGAAAAAAGATGGATCATGGAGATTATGTGTGGACTACAGGTACCTAAATGCGCTCATAGTCAAGCATGAGTATCGAATGCATGTAATTGATGAACTCTTGGATGAACTACATGGTGCATCAATGTTCTCAAAAATTGATTTGCGGTCAGGTTACTTCCAAATCAAAATGAAGGAAGAGTCCATCCCTTACACCGGTTTCAGAACTCACTTAGGGCACTATGAATTCTTGGTGATGCCATTTGGATTGAGCAATGCGCCGGCCACCTTTCAATCTTGATGAATCAGGTCTTCTCTGAGCACCTTAGAAAATTTATACTAGTTTTCTTCGATGATATTCTTGTCTACAGTCTCACCCTTGAATCACATGTTGAACACTTGAAAATGACTCTTGAGATTTTGAGAAAACATGAGTTATATGACAAGTTGTCAAAATGATGTTTTGGTCAGGAGCAAGTAGAGTACTTAGGCCATATTATAAGCAAGGAGCGTGTAGCTACAGACCCTAAGAAGATACAATGTATACTTGAATGGCCTAGACCAAAAAATGTTAAAGAGTTGAAAGGCTTTCTTGGTATAGCAGGCTACTATAGGAATTTTTGTGCTCATTTTGGCCTCATTGCAAAGCCGCTTCATGCTCTCACTAAGAAAGACAATTTTTGTTGGAACCAAGAAGCTGAGAATGCCTTCCAGAAGTTGAAAGTGGCAATGACCGAGTCTCCAATATTGCTGATTTCACTAAGCAATTCATTGTGGAGACCGATGCTTGTGGCATAGGTATTGGAGTTGTAGTAATGCAAGACAAGAGGCCCATTTCATATCTCAGTAAGGCCATAGGCCCCAGAAACCAAGCTCTATCCATATATGAAAAAGAGTTCTTGGCAGTACTTCTAGCAGTTCAGTGTTGGAGGCATTATTTGCAAGGCCATCATTTTGTTATTAAGACAGATTAGCAAAGTCTTAAGTACTTGTTGGAACAAAAGATTACCACAGCCCTGCAACAAAAGTTGATTGCCAAGTTATTGGGCTTTGATTATAACATTCATTACAAGAAAGGAGTTGAGAACTCTACAGCAGATGCCCTATCTAGAAGAAGACATGATGAAGCTGAGGTATGTGCTCTTATAGTAGTTAAACCTCAATGGCTAGAAGATGTTAAAGCTAACTATCAAGCTGATGAGCAAGCACAAGATATCATTGCAGCCCTATTGACAGATCCAACTTCCAGGCCAAGATACACATTCATTAATGATGTACTCAGGTATGATGGGAAGTTATACATTGGGAAAAGCACTGCATTGCATGATACCATACTTAAACATGTCCATGAATGTTCTTTGGGTGGTCATTCTGGTATCACTAGGACTTACCAGCGTGCTAAGTCTGTTTTCTATTGGCCAAAGATGAAGACATCTGGTCAAGAATATGTGCAAGCCTGTGATGTGTGCAAAATGAATAAGAGTGAAAACATAGCCTATCCTGGTCTGTTACAGCCTCTACCCATACCACATCAAGCTTGGTCTCATATCTCTATTGATTTCATTGAGGGACTGCCCAAGTCTGAAGGCAAGGAGGTAATTTTTGTGATTGTGGATCGTTTTACAAAATATAGTCACTTCATTGGCTTAACACATCCATTTACAGCAAGTACTGTGGCTAGTGTCTTTATGGATAATGTGTACAAGCTACATGGAAGCATAGTTTCAGACAGAGATAGGATATTCACCAACACATTTTGGCAAGAGTTCTTCAAGCTAGCAGGAACCACATTGAAAATGTCTACAGCCTATCATCCACAGACCGACGGCCAGACTGCGCGGGTAAATCAATGCATAGAAAATTACCTGAGGTGTATTGTAAGCCAGCAACAAACCAAATGGCACAAATGGTTGGCACTTGCAGAGCATTGGTATAATACCAACTACCATTCAGGCATCAAAACTACTCCTTTCCAAGCCTTGTATGGCTATGCTCCTTCCCAGCTCTCCATAGGTCCCTATTTGCTCACCCACCATCCAGAACTTGAGCAGGCCACTGAAGAAAGTGATAGTGTATATGTCGTAGAGACAGTCCTTATTAAGGGCATGGAGCCCTTATAGAGGGCATATATGTACTATTACACAGGTCAACGTAATATGATATATGTTTGTCGTTTTACTATTGAGTATCGCTTTCATATTTATATTACACCAAGCATGCAGCATGTCATATCTCTAATTCTGTCTGTATTGATATTAAACATGTCTCCTCGGATAGATGACCGATCACACAGATAGTGGGAGCTATGTGAGTTATCATCTATCCCAAACTCTCCCTAGTCGAGGTTCATCTCGGATTGTAGGGGTCTGAATGAACCAGATGAGACTAGTATGAGTGGAGCTTATACTTGTTGGAGCAAGTGTGAGCCGATCCCACGGCCACGGAACGAATTGTTGGACAATCGAGAAACGTTCCCATAACTGCGCATAGTTGTTCGAAGAAGGATTATCGAACAATGGAAGTACCCACCGGACACTCCCATCGATGTATACTCTATACCGAAGTGCCTATGGGAACCGGTAAGTTGTCGAAGTGATGCCAGTCGTCCTTTGGAATTACATGACTATATCATCACATTTGTTGCCCCATATCCTTGGTGGACCCGTCGATGTCAGCTCTGAATAAGCAGTTGACCTAAGACAGGATCCAGGATTATGGCTACATACAAATGGGGATGATAAGTGATTCTGTGAAGGATTCATCTCTCACGTGTAGCACAGGAGAGCACTGTTCATAGTCGTTCATAGTTGTGATTGGTAAAACCGCTGGCCAGCGTATCAATATTATTATGATGGTCATAATAGATATTGGATTCACCATGCAACTCACCGAAGACGCCCGTGGATGTATTATTGGGATAAACACTTCATCGATCCTAGATACATTCGAGCAAGTCAGATGAAGGGACGTTACCATCGCCACGTTGAGCGCAACAGGCTTCGCAACGAAAGGTTTTGCTTTGAGAAACCTCTCAAACGTCCTCATGTATTAATATTGCAAATGGAACCGTCTAGGAATTCCATTTTGCCTAGTCTAGGACTTGCTTAATACAATGAGGCCCTATGGGTCACACTATGTGGTGATTCAGCTTATCCGAATATCCTTGAAGATGGAATCGCAATTAATTTGGAATTAATTGTGATTGATGGATTATAATTAATTTGGAATTAATTATAATATTTAGTGTCTCAATTAATGATTTGGAATTATTAATTGAATTGGCTAATTAATTGTATTTTATGTAAATACAATTAAAGATTATATTTTAGAAATATAACGGAGGTTTGATTTGAAAGGATATGTTAATTTAGAATTAACATATGCACATGGGGAAAATCTACTTGGAGTTTGAATTGCCTTAGAACTATAAGTGGGTCCCAAAATCGGGACCCACCTAACACCCTTAGCACGCGCACGCGCGCAAGATGGAGTATGGGAAGGAGTTCGACTCCTTCCTCTATTAGAAGTCTAAGAGATAAGTTAGATTTTCCTGATTGAGTTTTAATTTGATTGGGAATGAATCTAGACTTGAAATTGGTTTCCTAGTGCGATAAGAATTAGATTCTTATTCCTTTCTGAAGTCTAATTGTTTATGCTTTAGGCTTCTATTGACTACTATATAAGTAAGTCATTAGAGAGCTTTTTCAGTATTCTGAAGTATGAAAATTCTTAGAGAATTATTCTACCTTTCTTAGAGAAAACAAAAGCTCTCCCCCTCACATAAGCCACGCGCGCGCCACCTTGCCGGAGGAATCGCCGTCCCATCTTCTTGGTCACACAAAGAATATCCTAGCATTCTTTCTGATAGACTGTTCATCCGTGGATACCAAGGTTGAGGTTCTAGGAGCTGGAAACTAACTTTTATTGTCTTGCAGATAATCAAAGTATTGCAGATATCTTCGACTTCGACGAAGGAGAAGATACACCGGATTATTACGAAGACTTGGAAGCTTCTTTGGAAGTAAGGTTAGTCTTCTAATTGACGTGTTTAAATATATACGGCATATACATAATCAATTAACCCGTATGTTAAGAAAATTTTTGAAATTCCGCTGCGTACCCTAGGGGTAACTCTGACCGTATTTTCTTACAGTGGTATCGGAGCCAAGTTAATTGATTACGTATATACGTATATATATTGTATGATTTTGTAGATATGTGGATGCAATTGATTCTATGATTAATTCGATTTTCAAAAGTTTTGTTTTTATATAAATTTACAATTTATATTTTTCAAAAAAAGAAAAAAAAATTAAAATATTATATATATTGACCGGGCCGCCTGCGTGACGTAGGCGGCGGGACGCAGGCACCCGCGCCTGCGGACGCAGACGCCCGTGCGCTCAAGCGCCGGGCGCCCGCGGACGCAGGCACGTTAGGGGACGGGACTAGGTCCCGCCCGATATTTTAATATATACATATTTTTCGGGTTGGACCCAAAATCGAATTTTTGAAAATTTTGAGGATTGAATTTTATATTTGGAATATAAATATGATTTAATTGTAATTGTTTTTAACTAGAGGGGTTAAATTTAATTAGTATAAAGTTAAAGGGCTTATTTGTAATTTATCAATTTATTGTTTATTGCAAATTAGTCCTTCTACTTTTGAATTTTAGATTTAACACCTCCAAGGTTTTAAAAATTACAATTAAGTCCTTCGGATTTTCGAAAATTGCTACTTGGTCAATAAAATTTTGATTTTTCAATCTAATCCAAATTTTCAATTATTTCATAGAGATTATAAGTATGGGATTATAATTTTCATAATGAAATTATGAAGTCATTTGGTATCCACATAGGCTACTACTTGTTTGGTTGCTCGATATGCTATTGTTTGACAATGCATGTTTAAATACCAAGTATTTTACTTTCCGTTCGACCGCTATGCATGCGAGGGTAGGCGGCGCCATCTTATATGTCGGACCGCATATTTTATGTATGGGTAAGCGGCACCCATTATGTGTTTGACCGCGTTTAGAACTGGAATGGATAGGCGGCATCCATTACGTGTAGACCGCTCATGCATGATGGGTAGGCGGCGCCCTTATTTGTTTGTAGATGACTGATAACAACCCTCAAGCGACAAGCCCCAACCAATATAAGTACAGAAATATATATATGTATGTATTTCTGAGATGCTTTCCATAGGGTGCTTTAATTCTGAACATTCATTGCGTTTTCTTGTATTGGCGACCTCGTCTTACAGACTCGCAGTGATCGTCAGATTAGAGTAAGCCTATGGTTATGACTTACTGCATATTGTATCTAGAGACCTCGATAGGTACAATATGTAGGGCATCGGGTTAAATTAGATTTAACAACCAAGAGTTGCGTGACGCAATTGGATAGTCCTACCGGTCATATTATGCTGTGCGACCAGCCCCCGTTGGAGTATAGCATAGTATGGATTTGGATCTTGGCCACTACGGTAACTTGTTGGACATTGCCCGTATGTTTGTTGTGGGGGCAAGCATATGTGAAAATAGTGGGAGCTAAACAGCTAAAGGACCTTGTTGTTTAGTTATGTTGACTGTGTATTTAAAAATAATATTTCAATAGTTGATTCATTATTTTCGTTCTATATTATTTCTCCTGGAAAACCGAAATGGCAAGTATCTCGCTCTGTGCTGTCTTAGAGAAGCAAATTTTGACCTGACCAAACTTCCTTGATTGGATCAAGAATATATGTTTGGTGCTGAGGTACGAAAGGATTGAGTACGTCTTGGACAAGGCTAATCCCGTGTGTCCCGAGAATCAGATTGTCGATCAAGTTGCTGATTTGGAATCAAGCCAACAAGGCAAGGTCTGATAAGCATCATGAGGATGCTAGATCCGCGCAGTGTATTATGCTGGCGGCAATGAGCAATGAGCTGCAGGGAAAACATGATAGCATGTTGCCGTATGAGATGCTAAAGCATCTTGAGTCGCTCTTTGAGACGACAACTAGAAGTGTTGAATTTGATTTGATCAAAGAGATACACGGATGCAAGCTCAATGAAGGAGGGAACATGTCTGAACATGTTCTCAAGATGAGAATAAGATCATGGTGATCTTTGTCCTTCAATCATTGCCGAGTTCGTATTCGCAGTTCATCTTTAACCACCATGAATGCGAAGGATGTAACACTGCCCGAACTCCATAATCTGCTGAAGACATATGATCAAACTCTTCCTAAGAAGATAAGGTCGATCATGTTTGTTGGGCAACCGTCTAACCCAAACCCGAGAAACAAAGGTGCTAAGGGTAAGGGAAAGTCGGGAGCCAAGGCTAACATTTCGAGTGATAAGCCTAAGTGTCTGAACCAGAAAAGGAAGTTCAAGAGAAGCGGAATGGTACGCACAGATGAATGTCTTTTCTGTAAGCAGAAAGGACATTGGAAGAAAGATTGCCCTAAGCTAACATTTTTAGAAGCAGAATACCTCGAAGAAGTGAGGTTAGATGACATGATAGAACTTGAAGAAATTCAAGACTTTGACACGCGCGAACATGAGTTCTCTAAATCTTCTGATTTGGACTCAAGTTCAGTGGGAGCTTTCGAAGCAGACAAGGGTAATGATATGACACTTGCTAGGCATGTCATAGTCAGTGGGAGTCCTGTGATTAGATCAACAGTTGAAACCACACCAATAAAACCCCTTGTCAACCAAACTGTGCAACAAGTTGCACAAGAGCAGCCTCCCGCTAGGGAACGGGGTCGCGGGGCGCGACCAGCTGGATCAGTGCCCACTGATAATGTTCGTGTTACACGAAGCCAGAAAAGAAAAGCACCAGAACCAGTCGAGCTCCGTAGGTCGAAGAGGATCCTAAAAGGACCTCAAAAGCAAAGCTTTATGATAGAAGACATCAGTGAACTTGATGTCGGCTTATCAGATCGGGAAGATCCCGAGACCTACAAAGAGGCAATAATTGATGTTGACTCAGACAAATGGCAAGAGGCCATGGAATTGGAAATGGACTCCATGTACCTGAACCAAGTTTGGAACTTAGTAGACTTGCCCTAAGGGGTTAGACCTATTGGGTGCAAATGGGTCTTTAAACGAAAGACAGATGCCGATGGCAAGGTACAAACGCACAAGGCTAGACTTGTGGCGAAAGGCTACACGCAAAGGTATGGCATCGATTACGATGAAACCTTTTCACCGGTAGCAAAATTGAAGTCCATTAGTTTTACGCGAATTAACTAAATCGCTCACGCAATAAGTGAATTAAATAATTACTGAATAAAATAATTTACTCCGATAATTAATTAATTTAATTTAATTAATTAAATAATAAAATAATAAATAAATAATTAAAAAAGGGGGTGTTACACAAATCGTTTGACTTCGTCAGAAGCGTAGAAGATCCCTGTGTCTACACTAGGCACAGAGACAAGGGATTCGTTTTCATGATCATTTATGTTGATGACATTTTGATCATGTGATACAATGTCTCTATGCTAGAAGAGACTAAAGTTTGGTTATCAAGTACCTTCTCAATGAAGGACTTGGGTGAAGCGAACTACATCCTAGGGATCAAGATCTATAGAGATAGATCCAAGAGGATGTTAGGATTGACACAGTCCACCTACATCGACAAAATACTGAAGCGTTATAAGATGGACGACTCAAAGAGAGGCTTTCTCCCAACTAGGCATGGGATTGTCTTATCAGTTAAGGATAGTCCTAAAACTGATGAAGAAAGAAATGCAATGAGTCGTGTGCCCTATGCTTCGGCAGTAGGGTCTATAATGTATGCAATGAATTGCACAAGGCCCGATGTGGCATATGCGCTTAGTGTCACTTGTCGACACCAACAAAATCCAGGAGTACCTCACTAGACTGCTGTAAAGAACATTTTTAAGTACCTTTGACGGACTAAAGAGATGTTCTTGGTGTTTGGTGGACAACCAGAATTAAACATGTCTGGTTATGTCGACGCTGGATTTGAATCAGATCCTGATGACTTTGAGTCACAGACAGGATACGTATTCAAATTGAACGGAGGAGCTATCTGTTGGAAGAGTTCTAAGCAAGCCATGATTGCTGACTCATCCACAGAAGCCGAGTACATTGCTGGATCAGAAGCTTCGAAAGAAGCTGTCTGGATTTCAGAGTTCTTGAAGGAATTGAGGGTTGTTCCTGCTCCTAGTCCAATAACGATTTATTGTGACAATATGGGAGCTGATGAACCGAGATTTGTCGGGTCCCGAATCAAGCAAATAAATTTGTTATTTAGCCAAAGACAATTCTCAACTACAACGAAAACCGTAGTGTAGCAGTAGAATGACCTCGAGTGTTGTTCTCTAAGGACTATAACTAGCTTTATCTATTTAACTAAAGAATATAAAAACAGCAGACGGTATAGCAAAGGTTTTTCTAACAGATAATGGAGATTGGTGATAGTATGATCCTTCAAAGCATAACAGGTTAATAATCATGCGTAAATTCCTCGGTTTTTCATAGAGATCTTTGATCAATCAATTGTCCTGTTGTAATTATTAAACACTACGAAGATATAGATACTGACAAGTCAAACACTATTGTCCAATTGTATTATTCAACACTACGAAGATATAGATATGCATAGGTCGACGATGGTCCAATTGTGCATAATAATTAATCAACATACGAAGATATAGGTTGCGCCTGATCAACGAAATAAAGCAATAACACGGAGTATGATGCGCGATATAGCCATTAGCATGATTATCAACCCTTCGCTAAGAATTCACATATTACCACCAACGATAAGTTTAGCTACTCATAGTTGTCATGCAATCAACAGAAATCATAGAAGAAAACATGTTGAAAGATATATAAAAATAAGTAGAATAAACCGTAAGATACAATGTTACTGAAGGTTATCTGTCTCCGAAGAATCGCGATCTTACGAGCTCCAAACTGCTATGAAAAAGTATCTCCTAAGCTACGAACCCCCAGAACAGGCTCTGGGAAGTTCCTACCTAAAACTACAGAGAAAGGTGAGAGAATAGGTCTGGAAAAGTATGAATTTCGGAGAAAAACTGAGCAACTATATATAGGCCTTGAATTTGTGTGGGGCGGGGCGAAGGGCCCCACACACCGGGCGATTCGCCCCGTGTGGGGCGATTCGCCCGGGAGTAAAATTCGCGGAATTCCGCGTTTTCGACGCGTTTTTGGATTTCTTCCCCTGTTCGGACTCGGTTTCTGACTTCTAGTGGCCTTCTAACCTCCTGATTCGACCCCTAGACTCCAAATCCTATCCGGAAACCTTCAGATACTCCAAATAGGCTTCTGGAACACCAATTCCTTGTCAACTTCAATATAATTGCCCGAAAATCCTCGTTTTTCAACCAAAACCTGTAAAATAAAAACTAAAGGGAAACGTGACACTATTCTAATAAAATGCACTAAAATATAGCTAAATTAACATAGAGGATAGCTAAAATAGGTGAAAAAGACTCAAATGAAAGTGTAAAATACACATTCATCAAACTCCCCAAACCGAACCTTTGCTTGTCCTCAAGAAACTAAGCTAGACTCTAATGCAAAAAACAATGCAAGACACAAAATGGAGTCTCATGCCAAATAAAATGAACTAATCTACTGAATCTATCAAATAACATATGAACAAAAACCATATAAATCAAAGCATGAATATAGGTTGAAGAATACCTCGATTGACTTATACACATCCACATAAGCACTTATGTCAAGACAAGATAGTCTCTCGTAACATTCTCTACCTTGACCTAGTCAGTGACGACGTAATGAAGCATGCTAAGATACGAATGGTTGTCCCGTGCCTATGAAACTGAGGGCTTACTGTTGTTCCACCATGTTAAGACTTTACTCTCATCAAACGAAGGAGGGTTCCCTATAAAAGATAACACTCCCCTATTCTACCCATCTCTCAAGTAAAGTCTTAAGCTATTCACCACTTCCTAAATGGAAGGACGAGGGTGGTCTAGAACAGATGACACTCAAAACAAAAAGATAAAAATAGAAAATTACAACACGATTACGAACATTACAAGAATTGGAAAATGAGACACAACACTTTGCTAAACTGCTATTTGGCTTTCTTTTTTTGGACCCGTCTTTGCTTTTTTGGGGTCTTTTTTCTTTTTTTTTCTTTCCAGTTTCTTTTTTTCTTTTTTCCTGAAATTTTTCTTTCTTTTTTTTTTTCGATTTTTTTAGCCAGCAGTAGCATAACAAAAAGAGAGAAAATGACTCACACGACTTCCCCAAACCTATTCGAAAGAATAGGTTGGAGTACAAAATTTAAGGAAAAGGAAAAATAAACTCACGATACGGAAATGAAAAACGAAAAACAAGTCTAATGATGGTGTAACCCCCTCCCCAAACCTATTCGGAAGAATAGGTTATAAACAAAGGATCACACAACCTCACACTACCTCCTTCCTAAGCATTTAGCAATCTCAAAGCATGGTGAAGACTTGTTGCCTCTTAGGTTCATAATTACTCGGGAAACCAACCATAAGACCCTAACATGCATCATCCTATTATAAAGGCCTTCGTGAACCGCAGTAGAGAAAACACCACTACTAAGTGATGTCGAGACTACCAAGCTTAACTAAGTGCAATACATAAATGTGACAAGCCAAGCGAGAAAAACCTCAAACAAATTCATAGAGATGAAGCATACGATTAAAGGCATAGTTAGATGATCTACCCAATAAAAAAGTTCAAAATTCGGCAATAAACTCCATATAAAACATGCAAGACTATCCTAGGAAAGCAGTAAACGTGCAAATGCAAAAAATTTCACGAGTTTATCATAAGCAAGATAAGTATAGAGATAACCAGCGATAACCTTCTCCCAAGACCTGAACGTCGTCGCTCGTCCCGAACGTCGAAAGTGGATCCAAGGTGAGAGCTAATGCTTGTATAAGTGACCTATAACAACAAAACTCACTATCCTTCAGTGGAGGCGGTAAGGGTAAGCTCAAGGTGATCAACCTCCCTTTGATCACTAGATATCTCGAAGTATGGCATCACTCGCTGGCCATTCACCTTGAAGGTATTGCCCGTCTTTGGATCAAAGAGTTTTACAGCTCCATGGGGAGCAACTTCAATAATTTCGTACGGTCCATCCCAACGAGTACGGAGCTTTCCAGGAAATAGTCGAAGGCGAGAATTAAATACCAAAGATTTTTGTCGAGGAATCAATTCCTTACGTACTATACCACGATCATGATACTTCTTAGTACGTTCCTTGTAGATCTTGGCATTTTCATAAGCACCTAGTCGTAATACATCAAGCTCATCTAGTTGCAACAATCGTTCCTCGCCAGCTTTTCCCATGTCAAGATTGAGTGCTTTTATGGCCCAATATGCCTTGTGTTTCAGTTCTACGGGAAGATGACATGCTTTCCCATACACAAGTCTGTACGGAGTGGTCCCGATCACCGTCTTGTAGCTAGTTCTGTATGCCCAAAGTGCATCATTCAATTTTCCTGCCCAATCCTTCCTACTAGGCTTCACTACTCGCTCCAGGATCTTCTTGATTTGACGGTTGTTGACTTCGACTTGTCCCGACGTCTGTGGGTGATAAGGTGTAGCGATACTATGGTGGACACTGTATCTCTTAAGAAGGGAGGCAAACGTTCTATTGACGAAGTGTGACCCTCCATCACTGATGATTGTCCTAGGGCACCCAAATCTCGAGAATATTACTTCCTTCAAGAACTTCATAACCACCGCGCCGTCGTTTGTTCTTGTTGGAATTGCCTCCACCCATTTAGTCACATAGTCCACTGCAACAAGAATGTATTCATAGCCTCCACTGGATGGAAATGGTCCCATGAAATCAATGCCCCATACATCGAAAGGTTCTACCACTAGATTCCCTTGAAGGGGCATTTCATCTTTCTTGCCAATACCACCACCTCGTTGACATGGGTCACAATTCTTCACAAAACTCCGAGCATCTTTGTATATTGTTGGCCAGAAAAATCCTGCTTGCAGTACCTTGCGTGCTATTTTCAACCCACTGTAGTGTCCACCACAATTAAGCTCATGGCAATGGCTCAGTACACTTTGTTGCTCTTCTTGTGGCACGCATCTCCTTAGAATCCCATCAGCTCCTTCCTTGAATAGATGCGGATCATCCCATATGTAAGTCCTGCATCGCTTGGCAAGAGCTCTTTTGTCTGAGGCTGAAAAGTTAGTGGGGCAAACACTCATAGCCAAATAGTTTACAATATCTGCATACCATGGCTCTTCATTAGCCTTCATTAAGTGCTCATCAGGGAGGTCTTCATTGATGGGTATCGAATCATCAGGGATATTAGGTATTCTAGATAAATGATCTGCTACTAAATTCTCCCTACCAGCTCTGTCCACTATGGTCAAATCAAAGTCTTGCAGCAAAAGGACCCAACGGATTAATCTAGGCTTAGAATCTTGCTTAGCTATCAAATGTCTCAAAGCAGCATGATCAGTATGGACATTCACAGGATGGCCAATTAAATAAGACCTAAACTTTTGTAAAGCAAAGACAACAGCTAAAAATTCCTTTTCAGTAGTTGTATAATTAACCTGCGCAGAGTCTAGAGTCTTACTAACATAATAAATCACACGATACTGCTTATCAACTTTTTGGCATAAAACAGCACCCATAGCAAAATTCGAAGCATCACACATAATTTCAAAAGGAAGATTCCAGTCAGGCGGCACAACAATGGGAGCAGAAACAAGCTTTTCCTTAAGGGTATTAAAAGCAACCAAGCATTCATTAGAGAAATGGAAAACCACATCTTTAGCAAGCAAGCTACTTAAAGGTTTAGCAATTTTCGAAAAATCTTTAATAAACCTCCTATGAAAACCTACATGGCCAAGAAAAGATTGCAATTCTTTCACACAAGTAGGTGGGGGAAGTTTTTCAATGATTTCGATCTTAGCCTTGTCTACCTCAATACCTCTTTCAGAAACTACATGTCCTAGAACAATGCCTTCTCTAACCATATAATGACTCTTCTCCCAGCTTAAGGTCAAGTTGCATTCAATGCACCTTTTCAAAACTAGATCTAATCTTTGCAAGCATTCATCAAAGGAATCACCAAAAAGGGAAAAATCATCCATGAAAACTTCAACAAATTTAGTTACCATGTCAGAGAAAACAGAAAGCATGCACCTTTGAAAAGTGGCGGGAGCATTGCATAGTCCAAATGGCATCCTCCTATAGGCAAATGTTCCGAATGGGCAAGTGAATGTCGTCTTCTCCTGATCCTCCGGTGCAATCGGAATCTGGTAGAAACCTGATAAACCATCAAGAAAACAATAAAACTTCCGCCCTGCAAGGCGGTTTAGCATGTCATCTATAAATGGTAAAGGGAAGTGGTCCTTTTTAGTCGCGGCATTTAATCTTCTATAGTCAATGCCCATCCGCCATCCAGTGGTCTTCCTAACCGGTACCAATTCTCCCTTCTCATTCTCTTCTACCGTGACTCCTGATTTCTTAGGAACTACATGTACCGGGCTCACCCATCGACTATCAGGAATGGGGTGAATCATATCAGCATCTAGCAACTTGATCACTTCTTTTTTTAACACCTCTTGCATGGATGGATTTATCCTTCGCTGAGGTTGCCTAATGGGTTTGGCATCTTGTTCTAGAGTGATGTTGTGCACGCATCGTGTAGGGCTAATTCCTTTGATATCACTGATCCCCCATCCTAAAGCTGCGGTATTTTCCTTCAATACTTCAATCAGCTTACTCTCTTCATTGTCGGAGAGATGTGAGGAGACAATTACAGGCTTCTTCTGATTTTCTCCTAAGTACACATACTTGAGGTGTGCAGGAAGCGGTTTCAATTCTAAGCTAGGTTCTTCAGGAAACCCACTTTCTTCTTCTTCTTCGTCTAATGGTTCAAGTAACTCTTCTCCTGCGGGAATTTCTGGGGTGCTATCCATTATTTCTACTAGTTCCCTTGCTTCTTCGGTCATGTAGCACGTCTCAGCTCGCATTGTTAGTGCCTCCTCAAGTGGTTCATGATTACCATGGCAATGATGAAATTCGGGAATCACGGATTCGTAGCAATCGACAAATTTTAACTCCTCCGCAACTTCCTTATCTCTGATGCTACATCCTACCAACTCAATCTTCTCGCCCATTACCTCCATGGTTATTTTCCTGCCCTTAAGTTCAAGGCATGTGTTGGTAGTTGCCATGAATGGTCTCCCAAGTAGTACTACGTGCTCACAGATATGGCTCTTTCCCTCGTCCGCGGACTTCATTACTACAAAATCAGCTGGGATTATCAATTTGTCCACCTTCACAAGGATGTCTTCTATTATCCCGACCGGCCTCTTCACACTTTAGTCCGCCATTTGGACAACCATATCAGTTGGTGTCAATTCTCCTAGTTCCAGGGCCTTGTACACTGAATACGGCATTAAGTTAATGCTAGCTCCTAAGTCAAGCATTGCCTTCGTAGTTTGTCCATTCCCTAAGGCGATGTCGATGATGAAGCTTCCAGGATCCTTTTTCTTTACGGGCAATCCAGCAATCGAGTTGACCGTTTCAACCCCATTCACTTCCTTTCCTGAAGTAATCCTTTTGTTCTTGATCTCACGAAAGAATTTCGTATAAGCTGGAATGTTCTGGATTAACTCTAAGAGAGGCACATTGACTTCCACTTTTGACAGGCGTTGGAATAGGGGTGAATCTTGAATATCCTTTTTGGTTGGTTTGATCCGACTCGGGTATGGCACATGTGGCTTCGGAGGCACATATGGATTGGAAGATTTGTGAAGTTCCCCTGGTATACTAGTTCCTATCTCGACTTCGTCATCATCTATGTCTACCACAGATGGTCTCGGTTCATCATTCCTTTCCGGAACTTCTTGAGGTTCTTTGGAACTTCCGCTAACCTCTTGTTCTGTGCTTGGTCCTGTATTATCGATCTCAGTAGATTCCACCCGTTTAGGACGTATGAAGTTAGGAATTTTGGTCATCTTGCCTCCTCGGAGTAGTAGATTCACCTCTTCGCACTCATTCTCCTTAGTAGCAACAGCTGGAGGTGGCTCGGGATCAGTTTCAGGTGTCTCATCGGGAGGACTAGGCTCAACCGGTTCCCTGGAGTTGGGGGGCGATTTTTTCCCTACCTCGGTGGGTTTGCTCACTACTTCCAGGGGGTGTCCTCGACTGCTTTACCGCACCTTCCACACTTCAGTAGGCTAAGCTCTTTGATAAGTTGCTCAGTTACTTCGACCGCTTCAAAGCCTTCTCGATGCGAAGATTGTTCTCAGCTTGCCCTGCGTGTGCTATCTCGAAAACACTCTCAATGGCGTTAACCCCTGCGTAAAACGCAAGTTCCTCCTCCTCACTGATGTCTTCGTCCTCAGAATATCCTTCGCATAACCCGTCAGTTTCGCCTTGATTTGAGTATATGTTGGTGCCTTCATTCGACATTATTTTCTCGGATTGTGCGGATCCATCGGCGTACTTTTGAAAGACCTTCGTTGCCTCTTCAACTGTACATTCTTCTAAACCTCCACACATCCCATCCACTTGAAGCCTAACTTCATCACGTAGTCCACCAACAAAAAACCAAATCAGCTCCCCGTCGTCGAAACAGTGGTGGGGGCACTCACGTTTATACAACTCAAAACGTTCATAGGTGTCACATAACCGCTCGTATTCTCCTTGCTTGAAGTGTTCGATCCGATTCCGAAGTGCAATCGTCTCATGTTAAGGCATGAAACGTGCCAAGAACTCCTCTACTACTTGGCTCCAGGTCCTCAGTGATCCTGGTGCTAACCTTGCTATCCATATCCTTGGTTCATATCCCAAAGCAAAAGGAAATAATTTCCTGCATAATTGATCCTCGGTGAACCCCTTTGCTGGAACTTTTGCTATTTCCTCTTCATAGGACCTGATGAAGCTTATCGGATTCATATCCTCTCCATCTTCGAACCTCGGTATCCTTCTCACTATAGAACTTGTTACCTCATACCCCGATAACTCTTCTTCCAAGTATATAGCTGACCCCCTCCTGACTTGCGAGAACGTAGGCGTCAAGCGGGCTTTAAAGGTCGTCGTACCTGGAAATCTGTATCAGGAGTAACTCAAAACTGAAAATTAGCCTCGTTAGAAATTTCGAAAATCGAGAATATTTCTAGATATCGAATACTACTAAGGCTAGGAAAGGAGAATTAGAAACTGACTAGGAAAGCAATATCAGAGAGAGATTAAAAAGGAAAACTAAAACTATTAGAATTAGGAATTGAATGCTGAAAATATAAACAAATTAAACAGAAAAAAGGAGTATAGTCCCCGGCAACGTGGCCAATTTGATGAACCGAGATTTGTCGGATCCCGAATCAAGCAAATAAATTTGTTATTTAGCCAAAGGCAATTCTCAACTACAACGAAAACCGTAGTGTAGCAGTAGAATGACCTCGAGTGTCGTTCTCTAAGGACTATAACTAGCTTTATCTATTTAACTAAAGAATATAAAAACAGCAGACGGTATAGCAAAGGTTTTTCTAACAGATAATGGAGATTGGTGATAGTATGATCCTTCAAAGCATAACGGGTTAATAATCATGCGTAAATTCCTCGGTTTGCATGGAGATCTTTGATCAATCAATTGTCCTGTTGTAATTATTAAACACTACGAAGATATAGATACTGACAAGTCAAACACTATTGTCCAATTGTGTTCCGTAATTAATCAACACTACGAAGATATAGATATGCATAGGTCGACGAGGGTCCAATTGTGCATAATAATTAATCAACATACGAAGATATAGGTTGCGCCTGATCAATGAAATAAAGCAATAACACGGAGTATAATGCGCGATATAGCCATTAGCATGATTATCAACCCTTCGCTAAGAATTTACATACTACCACCAACGATAAGTTTAGCTACTCATAGTTGTCATGCAATCAACAGAAATCATAGAAGAAAACATGTTGAAAGATATATAAAAATAAGTAGAATAAACCGTAAGATACAATGTTACCGAAGGTTGTCAGTCTATGAAGAATCGCGATCTTACAAGCTCCAAACTGCTATGAAAAAGTATCTCCTAAGCTACGAACCCCCAGAACAGGCTCTGGGAAGTTCCTACCTAAAACTACAGAGAAAGGTGAGAGAATAGGTCTGGAAAAGTATGAATTTCGGAGAAAAACTGAGCAACTATATATAGGCCTCGAATTTGTGTGGGGCGAAGGGCCCCACACACCGGGCGATTCGCCCGGTGTGGGGCGATTCGCCCCACGTCCCGGGCGATTCGCCCGGGAGTAAAATTCGCGGAATTCCGCGTTTTCGACGCGTTTTTAGATTTCTTCCCCTTTTCGGACTCGGTTTCTAACTTCTAGTGGCCTTCTAACCTCCAGATTCGACCCCTAGACTCCAAATCCTATCCGGAAACCTTCAGATACTCCAAATAAGCTTCTGGAACACCAATTCCTTGTCAACTTCAATATAATTTCCCGGAAATCCTCGTTTTTTAACCAAAACCTGTAAAATAAAAACTAAAGGGAAACGTGACACTGTTCTAATAAAATGCACTAAAATATAGCTAAATTAACATAGAGGATAACTAAAATAGGTGAAAAAGACTCAAATGAAAGTGTAAAATACACATTCATCAGGCGAGGTCGCTCAAGCTAAGGAGCGGAGCCTAGATCTACAAACAAGAACAAACATGTACTTAGAAAGTATCACGTTATACGTGAGATTATTGATAGAGGAGAAGTTAGTATAGAACGTGTCTCTACTACGGACAACGTGGCAGATCATTTCACCAAGGTCTTATCAGTGGAAGTCCACTTAAGACATTATGCTAATCTGGGTATTAGGCATAAAGGTGACTGGCTCTAGTCCAAGTGGGAGATTGATAGTGTATATGTCCTAGAGACAGTCCTCATTAAGGGCATGGAGCCCTTATAGAGGGCATATATGTACTATTACACAGGTCAACGTAATATGATATATGTTTGTCGTTTTACTATTGAGTATCGCTTTCATATTTATATTAAACCAGGCATGCTGATGAATGCGTATTTGCACTTTCATTTGAGTCTTTTCACCTATTTAGCTATCCTCTATGTTAATTTAGCTATATTTTAGTGCATTTTATTATAATAGTGTCACGTTTCCCTTTAGTTTTTATTTTACAGGTTTTGGTTGAAAAACGAGGTTTTCCGGGCAATTATATTGAAGTAGACAAGGAATTGGTGTTCCAGAAGCCTAATTTGAGTATCTGAAAGATTCCGGATAGGATTTGAAGTTTAGGGACCGAATTTGGAGGCTAGAAGGTCACTAGAAGGCAGAAACCGAGTCCGAAAAGGGAAAAAAATCCAAAAACGCGTCGAAAACGCGTTCTGGGCCGAAATTTACTCCCGGGCGAGTCGCCCGGGATGTGGGGCGAATCGCCCCACACCAGGCGAATCGCCCGGTGTGTGGGGCCCTTCGCCCCACACAATTCGAAAGCCTATATATAGTTGCTCAGTTTTCTCCGTTTTTCATACTTTTCCAGACCTTCTCTCTCACCTTTCTCTGTAGTTTTAGGTAGGAATTTCCCAGAGCCTGTTCTGGGGGTTCTTAGCTTAGGAGATACTTTTTCTTAGCAGTTTGGAGCTTGTAAGATCACGATTCTTCGGAGACTGACAACCTTCGGTAACATTGTATCTTACAGTTTTTCTACTTATTTTTATATATCTTTCATCATGTTTTCATTCATTCGTGGTATGATTTTTGTTGATTGCATGACAACTATGAGTAGCTAAACTTCTCGTTGGTGGTAGTATGTGATTTCTTAGCGAAGGGTTGATAATTATGCTAATGGCTATATCGCGCATTATACTTTGAGTTGTTGCTTTATTTCTTTGATATATCTAAATCTCTATCTTCGTATTGTTGAATAATTACTGAACACAATTGGACAATTCATTGATCTTTTGATCTATCTAAATCTATATCTTCGTAGTGTTGAATAATTACAACTGGACAACTCATTGATCAAAGATCTCTATGCAAGACCGAGGAATTTATGCATGATTATTAACACGTTATGCTTTGAATGACCATACTATCACCAATCTCCATTATCTGTTAAGAAAAGCCTTTGCTAAGTCGTCTGCTATTTTATATTCTCAAGTTAAATTAGATAAAGCTAGTTATAGTCCTTAGAGATCGACACTCGAGGTTATTCTACTGCTACACTATGGTTTTCGTTATAGTTGTGAATTGCCTTTGGCTAAATACAAATTTATTTCATTAATTGGAACCCGACAATCCAACGTTCATCACATGCAACATGTCATATCTCTATTTCTGTCTGTATTGGTATTAAACATGTCCCCTCGGATAGATGACCGATCACACAGATAGTGGGAGCTATGTGAGTTATCATCTATCCCAAACTCTCCCTAGTCGAGGTTCATCTCGGATGTAGGTGTCTGAATGAACCAGATGAGACTAGTATGCGTGGAGGTTATACTTGTTGGAGCAAGTGTGAGCCGATCCCACGGCCACGGAACGGATTGTTGGACAATCGAGAAACGTTCCCATAACTGCGCATAGTTGTTCGAAGAAGGATTATCGAACAATGGAAGTACCCACCGGACACTCCCATCGATGTATACTCTACACCGAAGTGTCTATGGGAACCGGTAAGTTGTCGAAGGGATGCCAGTCGTCCTTTGGAATTACATGACTTTATCATCACATTTGTTGCCCCATATCCTTGGTGGACCCGTCGATGTCAGCTCTGAATAAGCAGTTGACCTAAGACACGATCCAGGATTATGGCTACATACAAATGGGGATGATAAGTGATTCTGTGAAGGATTCATCTCTCACGTGTAGCACAGGAGAGCACTGCTCATAGTCGTTCATAGTTGTGATTGGTAAAACCGCTGGCCAGCGTATCAATATTATTACGATGGTCATAATAGATATTGGATTCACCATGCAACTCACTGAAGACGCCCGTGGATGTATTATTGGGATAGACACTTCATCGATCCTAGATACATTCGAGCAAGTCAGATGAAGGGACGTTACCATCGCCACGTTGAGCGCAACAGGCTTCGCAACGAAAGGGTTTGCTTTGAGAAACCTCTCAAACGTCCTCATGTATTAATATTGCAAATGGAACCGTCTAGAAATTCCATTTTGCCAAGTCTAGGACTTGCTTAATACAATGAGGCCCTATGGGTCACACTATGTGGTGATTCAGCTTATCCGAATATCCTTGAAGATGGAATCGCAATTAATTTGGAATTAATTGTGATTGATGGATTATAATTAATTTGGAATTAATTATAATATTTAGTGGCTCAATTAATGATTTGGAATTATTAATTGAATTGACTAATTAATTGTATTTTATGTAAATACAATTAAAGATTATATTTTAGAAATATAACGGAGGTTTGATTTGAAAGGATATGTTAAATTAGAATTAACATATGCACATGGGCAAAATCTACTTGGAGTTTGAATTGCCTTAGAACTATAAGTGGGTCCCAAAATCGGGACCCACCTAACACCCTTAGGATGCGCACGCGCGCAAGATGGAGTAGGGGAAGGAGTTCGACTCCTTCCTCTATTAGAAGTCTAAGGGATAAGTTAAATTTTCCTGATTGAGTTTTAATTTGATTGGGAATGAATCTAGACTTGAAATTGGTTTCCTAGTGCGATAAGAATTAGATTCTTATTCCTTTCTGAAGTCTAATTGCTTATGCTTTAGGCTTCTATTGACTACTATATAAGTAAGTCATTAGAGAGTTTTTTCAGTATTCTGAAGTATGAAAATTCTTAGAGAATTATTCTACCTTTCTTAGAGAAAACAAAAGCTCTCCCCCTCACCTAAGCCACGCGCGCGCCACCTTGCCGGAGGAATCGCCGCCCCATCTTCTTGGTCACACAAAGAATATCCTAGCATTCTTTCTGATAGGGTGTTCATCCGTGGATACCAAGATTGAGGTTCTAGGAGCTGGAAACTAACTTTTATTGTCTTGCAGATAATCAAAGTATTGCAGATATCTTCGACTTCGACGAAGGAGAAGATACACCGGATTATTACGAAGACTTGGAAGCTGCTTTGGAAGTAAGGTTAGTCTTCTAATTGACGTGTTTAAATATATACGGCATATACATAATCAATTAATCCGTATGTTAAGAAAATTTTTGAAATTCCGCTCCGTACCCTAGGGGTAACTCTGACCGTATTTTCTTACAGAAAGAACCAAAGCCTCTCAACTGCTCAGAGACAATCTCAATGAAGCTCAAAATAGGATGAAACATTATGCAGAGAAGAACAGGTCAGGAAGAGAGTTCGAAGTAGGAGATCAAGTATATCTCAAACTTCAACCATACAGACAGACATTTGTATCGGTCAGGAAGTGTCTTAAACTCTGCTCCAGGTATTTTGGTCCCTTTCCTATCATTGAAAGAATTGGAAATGTTGCATACAAGCTCCTATTGCCCCCTCAGAGTACTATACATCCAGTTTTTCATGTGAGCTTGTTGAAGAAGAAAATCAGTGAAAGGTACATTCCATCGCCGACATTACCAATCACTGATGCAGAAGGCAACTTCAAGGTATTCCCACTTCAAGTTTTGGGGCGACGCATTGTACCGCGTAACAATATAGCAATTCCTCAACTGCTCATACACTGGATCAACTCTACTCCGGAAGAAGCTACATGGGAAGATTACTCTTTCATCCAAGCCACCTTTCCAGACTTCGACCCTAGTGAACAAGGGTCGTCTCAAGCAGGGGGAAATGTCAGAAATGCAACACTCCATGGTTGTACAGAAGAACTATCCCAAGCTAAGTCGCCAATTCATAATGCTATAAACCGCTCCAAACATCACAGTCAAGAACAAAGTCGTTCCAAGTCGAAATAGTCCAGATCGCAGTGACATCGTTTCAGCTCCAAAGAAGCAACAACTGTACGACACGTGTTTTAATCTTGAGCGTACATTTCCAACGTTATCAAGATCAATGGTTGCTGCTCTCCTTAGGTTGCAAGATCAAGTACAAAAGTACAACTATTTCCAGCCAAGTCTTTGGCATCTTTTAATCTTATCATCTTGTCCACGTATTTGCTGTCTTTTTCCAGTATGTTGTGGTACCCTTTTGATATAAAAGGATGCTGATGTAAGGATTATTATCAAGAATGGAGTTCAAGTTTTAGCTTATTTTTATCGTCTTCTCTTATTTTCTGTCATGTCTTTTATTTCCGGTCACCATTTTGCTTCTTCTTTTGCCTCACCACTATAGGAAAAAGGAGAATTCGTGACACAGTGCCAATTCCAGATTCTGCAACAAGCTTTACTGATACTTTAGCCCTAGGGTTTACCTGTTAATATCATATTATAGTTCTATTGATTTGATTCTCTTTTCGAACACAATCAATTACCCCTCACATCGATAAAGTTGCGCCGATTTCAAATGCATTATTGGAAGTTCGTCCACGGAGCACGAGCTAAGGTGTGGCAAATAATCTGCACAGTTTTTATGCGCTGGGAATATATATTCTATGTCTAAATTTTTTAAAACATTTTTCTTCAGGGTGCTACAATTGTTACAATATTGGGATTTGGGAGAGATTGGTTCATCACAGGGTAGAAGAGAGTCAGAGAGATTCGGTTGTGAATTTGAAATGCTTGCATGTTAGACATATTTTCTTGAAGCGTTGCCTTATATTCGATTTGAAGGCCACTGATTGTCTGAGTTGTTAGCATTTTCAATGTCGATCTTATGTCCTGCTTAACTTCAAGGTAGTCATAGATCTTTACGACATTGTCTTGTATATATATAAGTTGTGACACTTCCTGTTTAAGATGAAGTGTGCATACTTACACTATATCCATGGTCTTATAAGATCAAGGTGAAAATTGTTTGTAGAAGATAGCTAGATTCATCTTCACCGTGTCACATGATCTGGTAATCATTGACTTAGGTTGAGTATTGAATTATATGAATTATATTTCAAATTGTAGCTACATATATTCTTCAAGTAAAATTTGCCTCCCTTTGTTGTTTTGAAGATACAAAGTAGTTTCGATTTGCTATGTTCTTTACTTACTTTAGTCCCTTTGCATGAAAAGTGGAGTCTTTTTTCTTTTGTTTAACAAATTAAAGATGAAAAAGGTCGCTATCTTTTTACGGAATGATAAAGTCTAGGTAACTTCATAAAGTTATCTTAAATCTGGCGGCATGATTGATTGGAAAAGTTTCTGAATTGATTACTTCTATGGGTTTGTCAATTGTTAATCTTTTATGTGATCAGTAGTAGTATGTATGTTGCATGATTCCATTGATGAATTTGGTTCTATATGTTACTTGTACCGTTGAGTCGATTATACCTAATCACAAAAGCTCACAACACAACTAAACCACCAAGAACCAGATGCACCAATCAAACACACACCCAAGCAACCAAAACAGAAAACAGAGTAAGAACGATAAGCAAGAAAGACACAAGAGTTTAACGTGGTTCGGTTGTAAATAACCTACGTCCACGGAGATCACCAGCTTCCACTATATTATATCAATCCCAATTACAAGTCCCTAACAGTATGCAAGAAACAAGAACAAATCTATCTCTCAAAGCTAGAACCTATAATCTATATAATATCACCCTTCGAAGTAGTCGAACCGGGTCTTCAAGCTGTAATGAATATGTCTCCAGATCTGGTATGAGCATGCAGTAATCACCCATTTATATAGCCTTCAATTTGCAGCTACACCTAAAGGAATTCGAATAGGAATTGATTTCCTAATGGAGACAATTACCTTTTCCTGATTGCATTCGGAAACAGTTGTTGAGATAACACCTCACAAATCTCCACCTCTAGCTCAACACCAACGACCTCTGTATCCCTGAAGTTAGGACACACCCCTTTGCATCTCTAACGTTAAGAAACGTCCTCATGTACCTCTAAGGTTAAGATACGCCCCCATGTACCTCTAAGGTTAAGATACGCCCCCATGTACCTCTAAGGTTAAGATACACCCCCATGTACCTCTAAGGTTAAGATACGCCCCCATATGCACCTCTAAGGTTAAGATGCCTCCCCGTTCCCATCCCTGCGGTTAGGATGAACCCCTTCTTGTTTTGACACCCACAAGTTCCAGGCAAAACCTGAACTTTGGTCCTGGAAGCGCCTTAGTCATAGCATCCGAAGCATTCAACGACGTATGAATCTTCTTTATCTTCACAATTCCCTTGGCAATGATATCTCTGATGAAGAAAAGCCTTACATCAATGTGTTTTGTCCTTTCATGATACACATGATGCTTAGTCAACATAATAGCACTTTGATTGTCACAGTGAATATTCACATGATCCTGTTAGATACCCAACTCATTCAATAGTCCACCCAACCAGATAGCTTCCTTAACTCCTTCAGTGATAGCCATGAACTCCGCCTCTGTTGTAGATAATGCAACCACAGACTGCTGACTTGCTTTCCAACTAACTGCCGTGCCAAACAAAGTAAACACATACCCTGTGATAGACTTTCTTCCATTCAAGTTCCCTGCAAAATCTGCATCCACATATCCAACCAATGGATTTTGCAAGTCATTGCTTTTCTTGAACCTCAGTCCCATCATCCTTGTGCCACTTAAGTATCTGAGAACATCCTTCACAAAATCCCAATGCCTTCTCCCAGGATTCCCCATGTATCTGCTAATAACACTCATAGCATATGCAAGATCTGGCCTGCAGCAAATCATAGTATACATAATACTTCCAACTGCACTTGCATAAGGTACTATAGACATAATCCTTGCTTTAGCATCATCCTTAGGACATTGTTCCTCAGATAACTTCACCACAGGTGCAATAGGA
The DNA here is from genome assembly GCA_028274465.1 of Plantago ovata. NCBI lineage: Eukaryota > Viridiplantae > Streptophyta > Magnoliopsida > Lamiales > Plantaginaceae > Plantago > Plantago ovata. The sequence continues at coordinate 41,195,551 of CM051457.1, read as the reverse complement.
GTAACCACACTACTGCAATTTGACATATTGAACTTGGCTAGAACCTTCATGAGATAACTAGGCTGAGATAGAAACAGATTCTTCTCCTTCTTGTCCCTAGTGATATCCATCCCAAGAATTCTACTTGCATCCCCAAGATCCTTCATCTCAAATTCTTCCCGCAGTTTCCCTTTAAGTGTTTCAATCTCCTCCATTGACCTGCTAGTAATCAACATATCATCCACATACAAGATCCTTCCATCCGCAATCTCCGGGAACTCATCAACCAGAGCTTCATATCCAGTACCTGAGTATTCTAAGACCTGATTATAAACCTGTTGTTCTGGAGTTCCGGTCAGGGTTGCCTCAACCCCTTGTCCAACACCTAGTGTATCAACCTGCTCCATTGCCCAAACAACTTCTCCTGGTGTTATATCAGTTTCATCCTCAGACTCCACCTCAACTGAAATTCCCTGTGCATTTCCTTGATCTCTTGTATGCTGATAGTTTGAAGTTTCACGAACTTCCTCATCAAGTCGATCATCACCATCTGACTCTGAGCTACTACTAGACTCCTCATTCACTGGTAATATAGGCTCAACATCCGCAATATCGTCCTCCACTGTGGGCTCCACCTGAGAGTGAACTCTCTCATCTTCAAACTCAATTCTGGTATTTTCTGCAGAGTCGAGGTTGAGTACGGGGTTGGGTGAACCCCCTCTGTCACCACCTGCCTGCTTGTCCTTCAGAGGTAACACATCTTCATTAAACTGGACATCTCTGCTTATAATACACTTTCCCTTTCCAGGTTCTATGCACCAAAGTTTATATCCTTTAACCCCCTTTGGGTAACCAATAAAGATACACCTCAATGCTCTAGCTTCCAACTTATCTTGCTTAATATGTGCTAAAGCCAAGCAACCAAACACCTTGAGTTTTGAATAGTCCCCAGTTGTTCCAGTCCATACTTGATCCGGCGTCTTAAACTCCAAAGACACAGCTGGACTCTTATCGATAAGTATTGCTGCTGTAACCATAGCGTCTCCCCAGAAACCTTTGCTTACCCCAGAACTCAGTAACATACACCTAGCTCTCTCCAATAGAGATCTATTCATTCTTTCCGCAACTCCATTCTGCTGTGGTGTACCTGCAACTGTTCTGTGTCTAGTAATACCCTTCTCTTTACAGAAATTAGTAAACTCTGTAGATAAGAACTCCAATCCATTATCAGTCCTGAGATACTTCAATGATCTTCCTGATTGATTCTCTACCTCAGCTAACCATTCCTTGAACTGATTAAATGCTTGATCCTTAGACTTCAGAATATAAACCCAGACCTTCCTTGAATAATCATCTATGAATGAGATGAAATATTTACCTCCACCTTGAGTGAGTGTCCTGGATGGTCCTCATAAATCTGAATGCACATAATCCAAGTTAGCTTTAGTAGTATGCTTCCCTGTGTTGAAACTGGTCTTGTGTGCCTTCCCCATCACACATGTCTCACAGAATGGTAACTTAGTGAACTTGTCTCCTCCAAGTAATCCCTGCTTGGTAAGTTCCTTCAATCCTTTCTCTCCAAGATGGCCAAGCCTCTTGTGCCATAGATATGTGTTGTCATTCCCATGAACTGCTGCACTTTCTCCAGCTACTGTGTTACCAGATAAATAGTATAGACCATTCTTCTTAACACCTTCCAGCAAGGTTGTCTGAGGTATTGACCCAACAACACCCCCCTGAACCCCGTGCATAACCCGCAGAACACCATGACTACAGCTCCATGAATATCCCATAGCATCAAATTGACCAAGTGAGATCAGATTCCTCCTCAAATCAGGTATGTACCTTACACCAGTTAACAATCTAACAGTTCCATCATGCAACTTCAATTTAACATCACCAATGTCTTTGACCATGCATGACTGATTGTTCCCCAAAAGTACAGTTCCACATTTCCCATATTTGAAGTTTGTAAACCATTCTTTAACTGGACTCATATGAAAAGAGCACCCAGAATCAAGTATCCAGGATAAGTCTATATTAGAAGTAGAGACCGTAAGTACCTCTGAGATGTCAAAAGATTGTGTAGCTTGTGCTATGTCAACTGTTCCTGCCTCTCCCCCAGATTGCTTTGGCTTCCTGTTGTTCCACACAGGGCAATCCTTCTTGAGATGTCCCTTATTGTGACAGTGGTAGCACCTCCTATTCTCCACAGAATCTGATGACCTCTTACTCTCTTGCTTCTTATATTTCTCCTTTGGTAATCTTTCCCTTGAAGAACCCTTCTTGGAACCATGGTACTTCATAGCAAGACTCTCAGCCGAATGTCCACCTTCCTGCAGATTCTTCTGCTTATGGAACTCCCTAGTCTTCAATGATTCTCTTACCAAATCCAAAGTTACTTCAACATTACCAAACATCAACGAATCTCTAAAGTTCTCATAGGAGTTGGGCAGGGAGTTGAGCAACACCATAGCTTTGTCAGCGTCTGTAGTCTTATCACCAACATTCTCCAAGTGTGTTGTGATCTTGTCAAACTCTGCTAACTGCTCCAGAATCGGCCTATCTTCATCCATCCCAAAACCAAGAAACTTCTGCTTGAGATACATCATCTGGGCTGATGATTTCCCCATATTAACTTTTTCAAGTTTATCCCAGATTTCTTTTCATCAGTACACTTAACAACCTCCCTCAATGCTTCGTCGCTCAATGAGTGAATAAGTGTATTGAATGTCTTCTTCTTGATTTCCTTCTTCTTTGCATCGTCTTTAATCTCCTTAAGACCGTCATCCCCCAACAGAGCATCGTCAGCTCCATAATCCGATAACAAGACCTTAACCCTCAGTTTCCACAGGCTGAAATCTGTGTGCTTCGTCAGCTTCTCAATATCGACTTTAGTTGACGACATTACTTATATCAAGCTTTGGATTCTCCCGGTAAATTCCTTCGACCTTTCTTCCCACAGACGGCGCCAATTGTTGAGTTCGATTTAACAATAGTCGATTATACCTAATCACAAAAGCTCACAACACAACTAAACCACCAAGAACCAGCTGCACCAATCAAACACACACCCAAGCAACCAAAACAGAAAACAGAGCAAGAACGATAAGCAAGAAAGACACAAGAGTTTAACGTGGTTCGGTTGTAAATAACCTACGTCCACGGAGATCATCAGCTTCCACTATATTATATCAATCCCAATTACAAGTCCCTAATAGTATGCAAGAAACAAGAACAAATCTGTCTCTCAAAGCTAGAACCTATAATCTATATTGATGAGGTAAAAATGTGGATCGTGCCGTTTCCTCACCATCTCCAAGATCTCCTCCCGTTAGAGTCGTTCTTGGGTTTATTTCTTAGCGGAAACCTGGGGACGGGGTGGGGATGTTAGTGGTTTACCGGCCTGCCGATAGTCAGACCGACGTTGCATTTAAGTGGAAATACCCGATGGAATGGAAAGACAAGTAGAGAGTGGAAGTGTGTAGAGATTGTGTTGAGGTTGTGTTGAGAGTGTGTACCTTGGCATATATATAGACAAATGTGGGTCTGCGGTGTCCTTTCGAGGGTCTGTGATCCTTTCGATGGTGTCTGCGATCCTTTCGAGGGTACTTTATCCGGAAAATGGGGAGTCTTGTCAGTACAAGTGGGTACTTGGTTTCGACCCTAGTAAGATCGTTCGAGGGTGTTTGTCCTTTCGATGGTGTAGATGCTTCGAGGCTGTAAATGCTTGGTCAATTGAGGGTGGATGTTCTGTCTGTCCTTTCGAGGGTGCAGACACTTCGACGGTAGCTTTGATTGTGGGCGCTTCGAGGGCGTCTGATGTCACTTCGACGTTGGCTCTGTATTTCGAGGCCTTGTCTTAGTGGTGACATATTTACCAGTATCATGAGTCCCCCAAGTTTTGAGAGATGTCGTAAGTTAATCTGTCGAAACTTTCTTCTTCTTGGAAGTCTTGGGGTCTGGGTGAGACCTTTCTCGAACCTTTCTTCTTTCGTCTGGTTTTATACCATCTTGTCTTTTCTTGTTTTTTGGTGGTGTAGAATCTTTGATGAAATTAAAATCGACCTTTTCGATTTAGACATGATGGATTTTATCCATGTGTGTATGTCATAAGTTACTCTGACGTCTTGATGGAAATTGAATACCCTATCATCAGTCCCCCAAGTTCTCGAAGAATGTGGTGACAATCTTTCGATGAACTTTTGTTTTCTTTTGGCAACCATCCGTTCTTCATACGTTGGCAACTCTTTTGGTGCTTCGATGGTCACTCGTTAGTTCGAGGCCTTTTGAGGGTGTTCGAACTTTGAGTAGCACCACATTCCCTTATCGTGAGTCCCCCAAGTTTTGGTGGATGATGGTAAGGAATCCATCAAAAGTTCAATGGTCTTGATTCGAGGAACTTATTTAGGCGGGATATAGGTCGTCTTTCACATTTTGAATTCTGAAGGGAGAATTGGTAATTTCATATGCATGTCTGTTCGTCTCTTTACATGTGTCGTTGTTTGGGAGGGGGCGTGTGACACATGCACCTCCATTTTTGAACCGCAATAACTGCTAGTGAAGTGGGGATAAAAACCCTTATCCTCCTTTTCTTTTCTCATTCTTCTGGGTTCTCCTTTCTATTATGTCGAACATGTCGAGGGACTCGGAGGGGGATTCTGCCCAGGGCCGCTTTTGTAAGTGTTGACTGCGGCCTAGTGGAATCCCTTTCTCTTTTGTTTCGAGTTAGTGTCCTCGAACTTCCTTGCTAGTATATATGACTTGGTTTCTTTTTGGATATAACATGATCATCGAAGTTATTTGCGCTTCGTATCTCAAATAGCCTTCGTGTTGAGTGGTAAGTATAATGTGGTTTCGAACCAATTGGGGTTTCGAGGCTATTTGGAGTGTGTATATACTATTGCTTTCTATCTTTGTCCTTTTGTTCCCTTCGAAGGGTTCACCACAGACATTGAAGCATTAGTGTTCGTGTAGTATCTATTAGCGGGTTTAAGTACAAATCTTTAATGCCACTTCCTCCGTCGAGGTTTGGGCCTAAAGTTTGTCTAACTCCCATTAAATTGTCAAGCGGCGTATTTAGACGGAGTATAAACCGTCGAGTATCTCCTGTCAAATCGCCCACTTTCATCTCGAAGAAATTTTTTTCGAGGTTAGTGACTAGCCGAAAGATTATCTCCCCGCCGGAATAAATACCTTTCGCGCTGACTCCATATTGGTTCGAAAAAGAGAGGTGGAGATATACCATGAGTTCGATGGTCTATCCGTCGATAGCCTATCGAATGTCAACAGTTATTATCTACCATTGTTTGTTTCGATTGTAAGACATTGATGATAGGAGTTTTCATCTAATTCTTGCATGAATGGCTTCCCTTTTTAAGGAGCCTTGTTTATAAAAGCAACCTTCCCTTCTCAGTGACGACCCTTGTGGGGGTGGTTTGGAGGGGGTTTGTTAGAAAGGTGACCTTCCCTTTACAGTGACGACCCTTGTGGGGGTGATTTAGAGGGAGGTTTGTTACAAAAAGGAAACATGTTCGATAGCATGATCGAAATGTTCTAAGAGTAGTATCTTCTCAAGTTTTTGATGTTCCATGACCCATTCGATAGAGCCTCTTTTATTCCTCAATTGGAGGTTTCAAGGTGGTTTTTCGAGGTTTCGAGTCGGCTTTTCCTCTCTTCGAGGCTTCGAGACGGTTTTTCCAACCAATCCCCTTTTATTCCTCTTGTGGAGGCTTCGAGGTGGCTTTTTCCTCTTTTCGAGGTGGCGAGATGGTTTCTCCAACCGATCATTTTATTCCTCATTTGGAGGTTTTGAGGTGGTTTTTCCGACCGATCATTTATTCCTCATTTGGAGGTTTCGAGGTGGTTTTTCCAACCACTCCCGTCAAAAGGGACATCATGAGTGATTTCGCAAGATTAATTGCTTGTTTCGATAGCTTTTTCTTTAAGGTTTTCCCTGTTAAGTTCTCATCTGAAGGTTCATTTCGAGATGTTTCTCCTCCGAAAGTTCATTTCGGGGTAATCCTCTTGAGGATTCGAGGTGGTTTTTCCAACCTACATCTTCCTCTTTTGGAGGCTTCGAGGGTTCTATCTTTCTCTTTTAGAGGCTTCAATGTAGCTTGTCTTCTCTTCGAGGCTACGAGATGGTTTTTCCAACCTACCTCTTCCTCTTTCGGAGACTTCGAGGGTTCTATTTTCTCTTTTAGAGGCTTCAATGTAGCTTGTCTTCTCTTCGAGGCTACGAGGTGGTTTCTCCTACCAAGTTCTTCCTCTCTTCTTTTCGAGGCTTCAAGGTGCTTTTATTCTCTTCGAGGGTACGAGATGGTTTCTCCAACAAAGCTCTTCCTCTTGGAACTTTCGAGGTGGTTTTTCCAACCTACCTCTTTTGGAGGCTTCGAGGGTTCTATCTTCCCTTCAAGGGTACGAGATGGATTTTCTGACCAATCTCTTCTTCCTCTTTGGAGGCTTCGAGGGTTCTATCTTCTCTTTCGAGGGTACAATTAGATGGTTTCTCCAACCAATCGCTTCTTCCTCTTTTGAAGGCTTCGAGGGAGGGTTCTATCCTTTCGATTGTAGGAGATGGTTTTTCCAACAAAATCTCTTCTTCTTGGGGGCTTCGGAGGTGGTTTCTCCAACCTAACTCTCTTCGAGTTGGCTTCGAGGTGGTTTCTCCAACCTACTTCCCTTTTCCTCCTTTCGAGGCTTCGATTTGGCTTCGGAGGTGGTTTCTCAACCGACTTCTTTTTTCGTCATTTCGAGGCTTTCAATTTGGCTTCGAGGTGGTTTCTCCAACCGACCTCCCTTTTCCCCCTTTCGAGGCTTCAATTTGGCTTCGGAGGTGGTTTCTCCAACCTACCTCATTTTTCCTCATTTCGAGGCTTTCAATTTGGCTTCGAGGTGGTTTCTCCAACCGACCTCCCTTTTCCTCCTTTCGAGGCTTCAATTTGGCTTCGGAGGTGGTTTCTCCAACTTACCTCCTTTTTCCTCCCTTCGAAGGTACGAGAGTTTTTCCAACTTGTAGGCTTCAAGGGTCGATTACATGCCTTCGAAGGTACGAGATGGTTTTTCCAACCACTCTTCAACATGGCTTCGATGGTGGATTCCATGCCTTCGAGGGTACGAGGTGGTTTCTCCAACCTACCTTTCGGAGACTTCGAGGGTGAATTCCATCCCTTCGAGGGTCTTGAGGTGGTTTCTCCAACCAGCCTCTGGAGACTTCGAAGGAGGGATCCATTGAGGTCGCGTGGGACTAACTAGCCGCGATATTGGAGTTAGCTTGTGTAAGTCGAGTGGACTTTTATTGTGTACTATTTGAACCTTGAACAATGAAGTTGGTATTGGTCTCAACCTTCAAGTGCGGTATCGGTCTCATTTCTTGGAAAATATCAACTCGACATCATGGAAGATATTAATTTGGAGTTGTGATCAGCCTCAATCCCCCGAGTCTCTTGCTGCTATCTTGTTTTGGAAAAACATTATCCCTTTCTTACATTTTGTTGTTGGTCTTTTCGAGTTCGGAAGGTGGTGGTTTTCGAAGGGTGTCTCCGACCATGAATATATGCATGATAAATTGTCGTATGCGGCCATGTGTAACGCTGTAGTTGAATTTTTAAGTTTTCTTCGAGTTCGATGCATTTCCGACTTTGAGCGGAAAATAATTTCCTGAGCATGTGTTCGGAGTTTGCCATTCGCGTTGCTCTTTGAGTCCGAAATGGATAGAGTCGGACTTGATATTCTCAGTCGTGGGTAGAGACTTTGAGTTCGGACCTTCGTTTCTCGGGTTGTCCGGGTAGCTTATTTTTCAACTTCGATGTATCTAGTTGGTCAGCTCTTTCTTGCTCGGAGTGAACGAGTGAGTCGAGGTTGACTTGGATTTTCACCACACTTCAATCTTTTGACCCTTTTCTTTTCTTTCGAGCCTTTGGATCAAAACTCTTGATTTGCTACTCTGACCTTTTGAGAGCTTGTCGGTCAAAAATGTGGTTCGACTCTCTTCGAGCCTTTTTGAGAGTCCGCCGGTCAAAGTTGTGATTCGACTTCTTTTCTATCTGTCTTCTTCGAGCCTTGTTCGACTCTATCTTCGAGCCTTTTTGAGAATCCGCCGGTTGAAGTTGTAATTCAACTTCTTTTCCATCTGTCTTCTTCGAGCCCTTTCTTTGAGCTTGTGGTTCGAGGGTAGAAACTGTGGTTCAACTATCTTCGTGCCTTTCTTTGAGCTTGTGGTTCGAGGGTCGAAACTGTGGTTAGACTATCTTCGAGCCTTTTCTTTGAGCTTTGTGGTTGGAGAATCGAGCTCTCTTCGAGCTCAACATAGGATTTGAATTTGACTATTCGGGGGGTGACCTCTTTGGGTTCCCTAATTACTTCTGCTTTTACTGCTTGGAGAGTTTCCGTAGACTGACTCGGGTTTATTTCCCTAATCAGTTTTCCACCACTTCGAGGCCTGTAACCATGTTGTTGGGGCCCGTCTTCGAGTGACTGAGTTCGAACCATGTCGTTGGGTAAGTTCGACCCCTCACTGCCACCAATTTAATCCGCTTTCGCAATTTTAGCGAGTGGAATGGGTGTTGTGGCGGCTTGGTGGAGTCCGTCATGTTGATTTATCTATGAGGGTCGAGTTGGATGAGTCAATATGCTTGGGCAGTATGGTTTTCAACCATAAGTTTCTAGCTTTCTTAAGTTGGGGTCGAATATATGATGGCTTCTCCCTATTTCCCTTCGAACTCAGATGTTACTGAGGGATCTTGGAACCTTGTTTTTCTTTCGAACTCAAATGTTATTGAGGGGCCGGACGTAATCTAGATCATCCGAGGGTGCTCGGACAGCTTTGCTAGTTTCGACCATCCGAGTGTGTGTTTGACCATATTTGAGGAGTGGGAGAACTTGAGAGCATGTGTCGAAGAGAGCTGGTGTCAAAATTGTGTGTTGTTTTTACATCTTCTTGGAGCCTTTTTGTTCGACGATGGTGGAGTCCTTTCGAGCCTTCGGAGATTCGATCACTTTGAGTTCGATGGTGGAGTCTTTTCGAGACTTCTCTTTGGAAGTTCATGGGTCAAAAATGTGGTTCGACTTCTCTTTGTCTCTTCGACCCCTTTTCTTTGGGAGTCCACAAGTCAGAACTGTTGTTCCACTGTTCTCTTCCATGTCTGTCTTCTTCGAGCCCTTCTCTTTGAGGTGTTCTCCGTAGTTTTCCACTACTTCGAGTCTCTCTTTTAGAGATTACGGGGGTAGGGACAATTTCCAGCAACATAGGCAATCACCTTTCGAACCTTTCCTTTTTCTTTGAGCATGTGGGTCAAGGCTGAGGCGATTTGGGTCTCTTCGACCCTTCTTGGAGGGCGTTATCTGTAGCTTTAGATCTGGGCAAATTTGGCCCCTTCAGTCGATGTTTCCCGGAGCAAGCTTCACAATGGCACGTTTGGTGCAACTTACAAGTTTTGGGGTTGGATTCTTAGTTAAGAATCCCCTTCTTTTCCAACAACTTGGAGCTAGATCTTGATCCGTAGTGCTTTGAAGAGTCATATTTGGATCTCTTGTTTTCTCTTCTCTTTTGTTGGATTGCAATTCTCTAGGCTTCTCTCTATCAAGCTCTGACTGTGCTTGTCGGAAAGAAAACAACGTCGGTCCGGCCATCAGCGACTAGATCTGCCGCCTACCGTCCACCCCTTAGAGCCACCGCTTTTTGTCCCAGTTCCCACAGACGGCGCCAAGATGATGAGGTAAGAATGTGGATTGTGCCGTTTCCTCACCATCTCCAAGATCTCCTCCCGTTAGAGTCGTTCTTGGGTTTATTTCTTAGCGGAAACCTGGGGACGGGGTGGGAATGTTAGTGGTTTACCGGCCTGCCGATAGTCAGACCGGCGTTGCATTTAAGTGGAAATACCCGAAGGAATGGAAAGACAAGTAGAGAGTGGAAGTGTGTAGAGATTGTGTTGAGGTTGTGTTGAGAGTGTGTATCTTGGCATATATATAGACAAATGTGGGTCTGAGGTGTCCTTTCGAGGGTTTGTGATCCTTTCGATGGGGTCTGCGATCCTTTCGAGGGTACTTTATCCGGAAAATGGGGAGTCTTGTCAGTAAAAGTGGGTACTTGGTTTCGACCCTAGTAAGATCGTTCGAGGGTGTTTGTCCTTTCGATGGCGTAGATGCTTCGAGGCTGTAAATGCTTGGTCAATTGAGGGTGGATGTTCTGTCTGTCCTTTCGAGGGTGCAGACACTTCGACGGTAGCTTTGATTGTGGGCGCTTCGAGGGCGTCTGATGTCACTTCGACGTTGGCTCTGTATTTCGAGGCCTTGTCTTAGTGGTGACATATTTCACTACAAGAAAACAGCCAGAAAACGACGGAAAATTTACGACGGAATTTGTTTTCGTCGTAAACCTTTGATGTACGACGGAATTTACGACGAAAAACCAACATAAATTTTCCTCGCGCTCATTCCGTCATACATTCCGTCGTAATATATCTCGACGGAAGTGCAACGTCGTAAAGTCCGTCGAAAAAATTTACGACGAAAGTTATTGACGGATTTGTTGACGGATAATATAATAAGAAAATAAAAATAAAATAAAATAAATAAAGTACGACGGAATTATAGTCCGTCGTAATTTAGCGACGGATTTTTTGACGGAATCGTGTTGTAACCGGTTTGGATAAAACCAGGTATGACGGAAATCATTTCCGTCGTAATTTTGCGACGGAAATTATGACGGAATTGGTTTTAAACCGGTTTTGGTCCGATTTTAATATGAAATCCGTCATAATTTCCGTCGGAAAACATTGGCCAGCTTATTGGGCTTGGGCAGGCCCAAACTTTTACATAATTGGCCCTAAACTCTAAACCCTAAACCCTAACCCTAAACCCTAAGCCCTAAGCCCTAAAACCCTATATTAATTAATTAAATCCTATTAAAATTATTTAATATTATTTTTAAAATATAATGCTTGTATAATAAATTAGTATTAATCTAATTAATAATTATTCTAGTATATAAAATGTTTTTATAATAAATTTAATATAAGTCTAATTACTGTTTAATTTATTAAATAACTCACTTGCATAAACATTACCTTATAATAGTGTTACCCATAATATGTATTATTCTTATGTATTAAGCAACAAGCAAATTAAGGTCAAGATAAACTTATAGACAATTTTTATCAGACAATATTAATACATAAAGAACTTTCGCGATAAATAGCAAACCACCTGTGATGTCGATAGGGCACTATGTTGATACGGTCTTTTCATTCTCGAATACTAAAATAAGTCTATAATATGGTTTAGTGTTTATTCTAACAACTCATCTATTCTCAATCCTCTTAGTCGATCTACAATTGTACTCAAACACTATTTTAAGTACACTATTTGCATTTGTCAATGACTAACGATCGCACTAAACATGAGATGTAGTGTTCTCTCCTTAAATCTATTCAGAAGAATATTATGTGATTTAAACTAGTGAGAACTACTACTAGTGGCTTGTTTTAAATTTTTAATACTTAAGATCTAAAACTCAAGCTCTCACTCACTTTACTTTGAGTCTATGTATAGTGGCCGGGAACATATGTGTATGTGTCTGTGTCTGTGTATATGTCAACAAAAACAAACATAAAGAACATTCGCGATGAATAGAAAACCACATGTGAAGCAAGGTACTTTAATTGATAATACGGTCCTTTTATTCACGAATAATCAAATAAGTCTCTATAATAGTGTATATTCTAACTTATCAATTGTATCTCAATTTTATTAGAAGATCTACGATTGCATTTAGACCCTATTTTGAATTTACTCCTAATAAGTGTATGTTGAATATTTTTGAAAAATTAATAAAATAATAATAATAATATAATGTATAAATTAAAAATTTGAGTGGAATTTAATTGGGGGGCTAATTAATTAAAGGAGGGAAAGTTCCCGCCTAACCAAAATTTTATTCTCTATTTCCCTTATAGCCCACCCAGCCCTAGATCTAGAGCACACAATTTTATTCCCAATCGCCTCTCTCTCAATTTTGTTCCCAATTTCCCTAAGTTCCCAATTTCATCTCTTTCGTCTCTCTCTCCACACCCATCGATCGCATCTACGCCGCCCTCCCTTTCGTCTCTCCCTCCACACCCATCGATTAGTACATAAGTTCATCAGTCGCCTCCCTCCGATTTGTGCTACAGCTGCTGCTACTTCTGAGACGGGTTTGGTTCCTTTTTCTTGCTTCGTACTGCTATTCAATATTCCAACTGTTGTTTCAATTTTAATTTCCTCATTCCTGCTTCTGCCTATGATTTTTTTTTGTTTACATCCATGGAAAGTGAGTGCAATTTGGAAAAAGGACTTGGTTTGGATGCAAATCTAGCTTAAAGTTCTATGTCTTCATTTAGTACTGATTAATTCTTTCACGGATTCATATTGATTAGCAAAGAATCCATCACTATCTTTTTGTTGGGATCAAAGAATCTGAGTTACATTAGATCTTGAAGCCATGAAGGAGTTTTCCGATTCTACCCATTGTTATCTTTATTGCTCTATGAGTTTCTCTGTTTTTAAGTTATGTCATTTTTGGTAATTGATTGGTTTTTTTTTTGTCCCTTTGATGATTGATTGGTGCCATATTTATGATGGATATATAGATAATAAGTTAGACGTTTTTGGATATTGAGAATCAGTTACTATAGATTCAGTTCTTTTTTTTGGATAACATGAAGTAGTAATTAATTAAGCCATTGATACCTTGTTTGGTGAAAGTTGCTTTCTTTGTCATGTTATATTATTGATTTTCAATACTGCCGTGATTCAGTTGTTGGTGGCTTTCGGTATTGTCTTGTTGGTTCGACGTTGCGGTGTTTCGGTATTTCGGAGAGATTTGGTTTGCTTCTTTTGTTCTGTTTGATTCATACGTTATTGTCCTGCTATTGCGTGTTGTGTCCTGGAAAATCAAATTTCCTAAGCATTTCATAATGGATTATATAATACAAAGGTAACACATTGTGGAAGTTAGTTTATTGATCATGGCAGGGGCTGATTGGTCGTATTGAAAAGTTGTTCTTGTTGATTGGCTATTTTTTATGTGAAATGTAATACTGATTATGCATGATGGTTAGTTTTTTGTTTTGAGGTATGAGGCTGAGATGAGTATGCCTCTGTGTAGGCTGAGATGGTTAGCTTTTTGTTTTAGTACTTTCATATGTAGAAATCGAATTAGTAGTAGTCCATGAGCCTTAAACTTATTATAATAATAATAATTATAATAATGTTGTTTTATATTTGTACTGAAGTATGATCCTTCTGCAAATTGAAGCGAGAACTTTGTAGTTTCCACATTACATAAAATCTTCGATAATTGCAAGTGTTTAATTTATTTGAGCTACGGAGCAGCCTGAGTATCTAGCTAACAAATGTTTACTTTGTGTCAATTGTTTTTTGCAATTTCATTTTATTTTTATGTCCAAGAACTGATATTACCTTCAACCTCTGTTTTGCTTTTATTTTTAGATTCATTTCCGTTGGCCAGATGCCATAGAAATGGAAAACTAAGAAAGTTGATCGAGCAGAATGTTGAGAAGGCAAGACTCAACAAACTGAAAGAAATTGAAGAAAGAGATGGACCATCGAAAAGTTATGGTGGAAGGCGCTTATACGAGGAGCGTGCTCAGAGACTTTGTGTGTGATGACTATATGTTATTGGGTGTACGTTTGGTCGTTTAGATACTATCTTTTATTAGATACTTTGTGTGTAATGACATATGATATTTGGGGAGTAATTTCTTTGTTGTTTATCAGATTAATTATTTGAGCTTTTAATTGGATCTTGATATTAGCATTTTGTGTAATATATGATGATGATAATAATAATAATAATAATAATAATAATAATAATATTAATAATAATAATAATAATAATAATAATAATAATAATAATAATAATATTATTATTATTATTATATTAAAATGCTGTGAAAATTAAACATCTGAAATTATAATCCTAGAAATGAAAATGAAAATGAAATCTGTCATAATTTCCGTCGGAAAACATTGTCCAGTAAATTGTTTCTGTCACAAAATCCGTCGTAAATTTACGACGGATTATATTTCCGTCGTACATTGTGGGGTATACTCGAATGTAGTCCGTCATAAAATCCGTCGAAAATATACGACGGAATAAAATTCCGTCGTTATTTCTTGTCCAGGCATGTTTGGTTCAACCGTAAGACCAGGGTTGTATTCCGTCGTAAATTCCGTCATTAATAGATGCCGACGGGCTTACTTTCCGTCATAAATTCCGTCGTAAAGTTATCGACGGACTCGTTTTCCGTCATTGTTGATTTGCGACGAGCGATTTCTTGACGAGCCCAATTTCGTCATAAATTCCGTCGTTTACTGCAAATCCGTCATAAATTTCGTCGCAAATTTCGTTGAATATGCAGCAGAATTCTTGTAGTGTTTACCAGTATCATATATAATATCACCCTTCGAAGTAGTCGAACCGGGTCTTCAAGCTGTAATGAATATGTCTCCAGATCTGGTATGAGCATGCAGTAATCACCCATTTATATAGCCTTCAATTTGCAGCTACACCTAAAGGAATTCAAATAGGAATTGAATTCAAATAGGAATTGATTTCCTAATAGAGACAATTAACTTTTCCTGATTGCATTCGGAAACAGTTGTTGAGATAACACCTCATATGTAGTTATGAGTTATGTGGGATTAAGTTTTCATAAAGTGATTCAAGATGTTAAATTAGCGATGTTACGTTCTCTGTTCCTGTTGGTGTTCTTGATCATGTTTAGTAGATATAGATACTAGCTCATAGATTAAAGTTTAACGTTAGCCTCCTTGATTTATGAATATGGTTTAAGTTTTTCAGATTGGTTATCTGTTTTCTAAATTCATTTGTGAGTAACTATAGCATTGGAGTACGGATAAAACTATGGCCAAATTGTCAACAATTACTTACTTTCATATCTCCTTCAGTCTCTCAACATAACCAGATCTAAAGAATCTTATTCATAACCCTTTTGAGTATATATACTTGTGGAGAAGGTACACTAGACTCCTCTATTTACTTTCAATCAAACTTATTCTCAAGTTTTCCAGAATAAAACCCATGAGTGTGCATATAAACTCTGTTCGCCTATATATGCAGAGTAAATCGATGAATCGTTAGATAGAGAAGTTATGACTATGAAAAAAGGCAAGGAAGCTGCAATGACTATAAATTCTGATGTCTCTAGTGCCTCTCAGGCAGGACAGTATGTCTAAAGTTCTGCAGGTGTCGGGAAGTCAAACTAATGGACGTGTAAAGTTCGATTCCATACGTTGCATTGTTGAATTTGGTTTTCATATGTGATCATAATTCTCATACGATGATGTATTTTGCGAATAACAGGAAAAACCTTTCTGGAAAATGGACATTCAAGAAAGAATGGAAGCTAGCATGTGAAAGCAAGAAACAAGATGGAAATTTACTTTTCAAAGCAGGGAACTTTAACCTCCAACAAGTATGAGAAGGAGCCTAAACAAGGAATACAATCTGCACTTTAGTACATCATGTCTGTACTAACTTTACACAAACTGAAACTTTTTGGAAATTCGTATATTGTGCAGGCCTTGAAACTCCGAGAATATAACCATTTTTTCAGCCAAGAAGAGAAACTCCAGGCGAATTCATAGAAATTATCGTGCTATTTGAACAACACTGCCTGCAAACTCAAGCTGATCGACAAGACTCTGCACCAAGGTATTATTTCACTTTTTTTTTTTTTCTTTTTTGGCTGAATTACAGATGTTCACTTGTATAATTTAACTTCTTGTCTTGCCAGGTACTATGGCTAGATCCATTCAATATCAAAGCATGCATCTTCCAGAGAGCGGAAGCATACATAAGAACTTCGGATTTGGAGAAAGCAGAGGAAGATATTAAGCGCGCACTAGCCCTTGGAATTGGCAAGAATTGGCAAGATTTGAATCTATGATTGCTAGGGATGTGAACATCAAACACAGGAGTTACAAGATATACGAGGATGATATGTTCAACAGGAAACCGCATTTTTCAGCACCATATATAGTTTTCAAGATAAGGCGAGATCCATGCATAGACTTATTCTACTGCAAGGAAAGCTGAGCTACTTGCTGCTGTTCTACTCACAAACTTCATTAGAATCATAAAATCAAATGTTATTCAGATGAGTTTTTCGAATTGAGCAAAATTCACTAGTGTTTATTATACTTCTGTTTGTTCCTAGTATATGACAGAGTCACAAAAGCAACACATAATCTTGCCATCTTCTAATTAACAACTTTTCCATGTCCGACAGGTTATCAAACTAGTGACCGCTCGGTAAAATCGAACCACGAAATTAACAAGAAAACGAATAATGAGCAAAGATATATATCATAATATCACCATCTGTCAATATACTTGTGACAATTCTTTCCGCACAGTATCATTCATTGCATGAAGTAAAAAAAAAAAAAAAAAAAAAGACTAGTAAAAAGAAAAAACACAAATTATTAAATTAAATAAGCATGTAAACTTGTCTCGATTTGGTGATATTCTCTCCTTCTGCAGCACATAGATCAGCCATCAATATGCAGCTGGAGAAAGTTCATAAGTAGATAGATGATCAGAATCTACAGCCACTCCATGTTGTTGAAACTTCATAAGCTGCTTCATCCATGGCCTATACAATGCTTCAGCTTCACAACGGAGCATCTTGCCTGCGCGATCCACCTCCAAGGTCACATGGTACTGAGTACCTGCCTCTAGCCTTGCTTTAGGCTTCCCGACAACTCTCACGAACTTGATCTCCGCATTCTGTTGTCATATAAACGTAAATTTAGACCATCGTTTGTGAATTTTCGATTGAGTAATTATATAACAAGTAATGCGAGTGTGTTCAAAATAATACACTAAATTCAATTCACCCTCATTGGTATATGTTTAGCAAAATTAGCTGATAAGTTAGCGAATCAGTTCACTGAGAGTTTATAACTACAGTTCACTAATAAGTAGCTTATCAAAACACAAGAAGTTAATCAATAGTTACGGCATGGTTAAGTGTTCATCTAAAAGACTTAATTGCTTCGATTAATTAGAAAACTATAAATTATTAGATTCGTGCTAAATAGAGCCCTAAACTATAAAGCAAAAGTAATAACATTGATCATATCATATCGAACCTAAGTATGTACTATCTACAGAATCTTAAAAACAGAATTACATTTGTAATTTGTAATATATAAAACCTTTAAAGATCCGGAGTAACTAGAGATCCACAGTAATAAATTAGTTACCTGTTTTTGGTTGTATTGCTCAACGGCAAATCGTGCAACTTCTTCGGCTTCAGGCCCAGGGATTTCAATCTCATTCCAGTACATGATCGAGGTTTCTTGGACCGGAATAATCTCCTGCGCTTGCTTCTCAAAATTAGACGACTTAATGGGAGTGAACAAATTAGGTTTTATTTTGGTGACTTTGTTTTTTTTAGCTAGGTCTGGGACTCTGGGTGTTATGTGTGTATATATAGTATGCATCTTTGGGTCGTTTCGATATAAATTCGGACTTTATGTGTGTATACAGTACCTAAACAAATTCGGACTTTCTTTTTGAAATTGTTTCCTTTTTAGAATTTCTTTCTCTTTTAGAATTCTTCTTGCTCAGTCCCGTCGAGGAATATAAGTGTTTTAGTTTCATAATATCGGATTCAAAGATTATTTTTTCAGTACGATAAATCAAACAGAGTCTAAAAAAACTCAACCAAATAAATGGTATGCTTGACTTGGGATAGAGTTAGTAAAACAATCAAGACTACTACGGTAGAGTAGATTTCTCATATCGCAACTCCTGATGATGTTGACGCGCAACTGTTACCCTTTGGGTGCACATCGTGTAAATCACATAAATCAAGTTAAACCATAACAAGTTGTAATCGAAAAGCTTGACTCAGAAGGCAATAACTCCTTTTTTCTTTTCATTTTATTTTTTAAAATATGTTTGTTGACGTAATATTACATTCTTTTGAGATAGTATATATTCTTCAAATATTCACTTTTTTAGAAATTTACTTCTAGCTCGTTCTTTAGGCGTTTTCACTTTTTAAGTTTTCATTTTTCTTTTTTCTTATTTTATTTATTTATTTGCTTCATCTAAATCAACGAGATCACTATTTTCAAGATTTGGCGATTAAATAAAAGTTTCAACGATAAATCTAGAGGATTTTCTATATCGAGTGTGTTATTGCAGAGAAAATTGTTGTTTTATTTTGTCAATTAAAGTTGTGTAGTGTTTGAGCGTATCGATTATACATTCCAGACGTACTCTTCTCGATGGGCCTAAACATGTAAACTTTTTGAACGTACAATTCTACAAGCACGTAAAACGTCCAAAGAAAAATCGTAATTAAGTCGTTGCAAAACTGATCATGGCAATCAAATTAACTGACTACTAACTAGCACTTTTGTGATAAATTAATTACTTTTGCGATCATAAAAGTACAAAAGTTAAACTGATTACACAAGAAGAGGAACAAATATCATAAGAAAAAGGTTTCGCCATGCAGAAGCGTACATGTTAAGCAATATCTTCTTCTACATAATCAGCAGACGAAATCCTTTTTCCCGCAGCTTCATCAATCGTTGCGTCTCGATCCTCTCTCGAAGGTTCGGTACTTCAGCGCGCAACTTCTTACCCTCGTAATCAAACTCCCAACTATAACTGTGGTTGATGACAACAAATTTATTGACCCGAACGACAAAATCAAACTTGGCCAACAATTATTTTTTTTAGAAATTAAAATTAATACAAATAACTAAAATTTATAATAAAAAAGTTGAACTTTTTAATAAAATGAGACCAACATGATTAGGCTTTTTGTTCTCTTCGGAAACTCATTATTTTCGGTTCAATTCAATCTAAATGTAACGCCCCAAAACAAAAAATTGGCGCGTTCGGCCGTGTATCGTGAGATGGGCTCACACCAACACGAAGCCTATACTTTTAATCCTCAAATACAATAGAATCATCTCGAATGGTACATCAGAGCGTCTAAAATCCCAATACAAATCACATTAGAAACTAATATCCTCAAATATACAAAACCATCCGAGTACAACATAAATAATATGTCAATCAAATAATCCATAAAAATACAAATACTCGTAGACCGTTCGGACCTTGCGTTTTACATTCGAAAACGCGGTCAAACTTGCGTTTTACATAAAAAATACTGATTGGTAATAATACATTCGAAAACGCGGTCAAACTTGCGTTTTACATTCGGACCTGACCGGGACAACTTTACATGCGAAAATGGGACAGTTGACTCCCTCCAAACACGGAAACATCCTGATTGGTAATAATTGGAAACACAGACGGGAAGGATAAGCTGAAGGAATAAAACGTGATTGGTAAACGTTGTTCGAAGTGTAAAGTTGATGTTTTTTGGGGTAAAAGTGCTGAACTTACCTTTATACCCTTATTTTGCTCAGATTGAAAAGGATAAATGCGCTTCTTCTAGTTGGGTTACGTTTTTTGCAGTAGTTTTATGTTTTTATGTGTATTTACCATTTTGCCCTCAGATTCTATAAACATGGTAAATCAGATTTCCAAACACTAAAATCTTGCAGTTCAAGTCCATTAAAGCAAAATAACGTTTAATACATAGAAAATGAAAGGTGCTAACATAAACTAGATTAGAGCGAAGACGGAGATGACAACGAAGACAAAAGTTGGCATCATTTAGAAGCAGTGAAGTAGCTGAAACATTGTCTCAATGAAATTCACAAGTAGAATCTCAAGTCACAAAAGAATCAATAATGGCTGGATCAGTATTCTTGCAATACACAATCTTATTCAAGAATCATGAGCTTGGTTAACAGGATGTACTATACTATACTACATTACAGCAAGCCAAGACACTTTAGTTACTAGCAGGAAGTAACTATTACCAACAGGGAAAGCAATGAAACAATGCTTACCCCATATCACAAAACCATCAAAGAATCCACAATCAGTAGAGAGAAAATTCCAAAATTTGACTTCAATCCTCAGCATAACTCAATGTTTGACAGATAGATCCATCCACTACCTCACCGTCGGCGAAAAATGACTTCTTTCCAACCAATTCAGCTACCCTTTTAGCTGCTCCAGAATCCCTCGGGGTCTCGTTAACGAACCTTGTTGTTCTAATCTTCGGGAGCAGTTCTGAAATGATCACAACAGGTTCCGGAGACTTCTCTTCCCCCTCTTCACTACCATGAACAACAATCTCGCTCGGGATCTCCCGCCGCTTCTTCACCCGGATCACTGAACCCACTACTAACTCCTTGCACTCATTAGCATCATCCACATCCGAATTCCCACTTGACAGAGAGCGTTTCTTATTTTTGCCATCAGCTTTATCACTCTCCAGCAAAGACCTCTTCTTCATTACTGACCCCTGGCTAGTATTCTGATTGTACCGACTCGCCACTACCCTCCCTGGCCTCATTGGCTTCTTGCTAGTAGCTGGAACAGATTTTTCCCCATCTCTGAACAGTTTCTTCGGCTGAACCGAATTAACTAGACCATCTTCTTTCTTGACATCCTTTCTTGAAGCTGTAGTCACAGCCTGCCTCGGCGGAACTTGATTCTTAGCGCCTAATCTTCTTGCTTTCGGACTAACACTGGAACTCTTCACCACGGCCTTCTCCTCTTCAATGTTCTACAGCTTCAAGAAACAAGACTTTCTCCTACTCTGAACCGGGGTAATCGTTTCCATCCTACCGAATGGCTTCATTTTCGACGCTCCCACAATTTCAGAAGGCCCCATACTCATCCCCCTTCTCCTGGCATTAGCAGCAATTTCCGCAGGCCCCAAACTTAAGCCCCTTCTGTTAACCATCGGTTTCACACTCAAACCGGGATCCTCTTCTATCTTTTTAGTCTCCATAAACTTGGCAGAAATGACTCTACCCCTCTTTTCCACCTTCAAACAGCTTTTCGCCTTCTCAAGCCTCAAAACCTCTAACCTAGCACTCAACCGGCCGATTTTCGACTGGATTTCCTCAATCTCCTCATCAATCCTCTTCTCATCACGAACCCTAACTTCTTCACCCTTCTTCAAAACCCTAGCCCCTTTCCATCTCTCTAACGACCCATCCCGATTAACAGGTTTCAAAGGCGTATCCGAAACAGAAACAAGAGAACAATTGTCAATCGAAGGGCCCTGATTTTCCTTCCCCATATCAGAATCAAAAGACTCCTTAGCAAAACAGAGAAGAAGAGCAAACCTTCGGCTGTTGTAGATGGAAAGTAACTCACAGATCTGGAGCAAAAATGGTATTTATACGTTTAGGGCAGTGGCAGAGGCTGTAAATAGCTGAGTTCCAAGAGGCCAACACCGTATTTCCAGGTGGCCTCCAAAACGCATTCAGCCTGCAAAACGAAAAACAGTGCTCCACCCTGTTTTGAAACCCTGCGTCGGCTGTGAAACGATGGGTTTCAAAACACATCTGCACGCCGTCCAAGGCTGCCCGGAACGAAAACACGCATAGGCCATTTGGTACCAAGCGGGCGGAAATGGCTTGGTCAACGACGGTTTACAGGCTATAGTAGCCAACCAATCAGGGCCTAAATAGAAAGTTCTTTACTACTTGGCATCTTTTACTCTTCACACTCCTCCCGTTTCTCTTCAGACTCCTTCCGTTTTGCTCATCAAAATTATTCCATCACTACCTTATTCAACAAGTTTTTTTAGATGAGATATTCCCATCAAATTTTTCTTCTTGATTTCGGCTACAAGTAGATGATTAATTTTTTGTAGTATCGTGAAAACCCCCTTTTACCGTTGGCTTGACTGAGCTGAATCTATGCCCAAACACTCCGACGTCTTCCTAATCGACCGCCTGGACATTTCGTCTCTCCGATGCTTACAATCAGGTATGAAATTAATCAAAACTGTGGTTTAATTACTTTAATCACATTTCCTCCTGCTAGGTTTGTAGTTGATGTGTTATTGTGTGGATGTGTTTATTGAATTTTGGAGTAATGTTGCAGCTGAAGGAGGTTCCAGGGTTGGTTGAACGAATGGGTGATTTGATGTGTGTGGATATTGATTTGTATGATGATGATGATAATGAGGAAGCTGATGATGGTGAAAAATTGACTGCTGAGCAAATCGTTGAGATTGATGATGATATGCTGGTTTCTCTTGATTGGTTGTTGTATGTTTTTTTTTTCCCCTCCTAAATTCCTAATTTCTAATTTCACTAGAACATGGATTCTTGAAAGAAAGACTGAATTAAATTATGTGGTGATTTTGTTACTATGAGACAGTATTCTAGGAAGGAATGTCAAAATAGATGCTTAATTTGAGTGTAGGTAGGTAAAGTGGTAAACCATAATGTAATCTTGCATGATCTCTGTATATATGTACCTGGAAATCTCCAGGTAATTGCCTCTTCGTCTTTGAAGTTATAGATATTTGAAGAATCGTGTTTGTGTTATTTTGGTTTATAAAAAAGGTATTCAAATTGGAGCTCTGTAGATTTTATCCAGATGTGTTGTTTCTCCATAGAGACTTTAATGATGAAGAGGCTATTTTTCTGGGTTTGTCATACCGTGTCTGATTCTCCAGCCCTGTCGTTAGAAAAAATTGGAAACTTTAACTTTTCTTTGAGATGGAAATTTGTGAGTTTATCTTGTTTGCTCTAATTATCTCTATTTTTATTTGAAATAATTATGGTCTTTTATCTGATGTTGATCCGATGGCATC
Source organism: Plantago ovata (assembly GCA_028274465.1). NCBI lineage: Eukaryota > Viridiplantae > Streptophyta > Magnoliopsida > Lamiales > Plantaginaceae > Plantago > Plantago ovata. The sequence goes on along the minus strand of CM051457.1, from coordinate 41,172,818 downwards.
AAAAGATTATCTTGATCATTTTTCTACTTGATTTTGGTTAATTTTCTGTGTGTATACCTTTTGAATTGGACTCTTCATCTTGAAAAATTCATTCACTTGAGCGAAATGTGAGAATTGTCATCCATGTTGCTTTTTCATATGATGAAAAAGTGGGTACTGGGTAGCATTGAGATGCTAACAGGAAATGAGGTTCTAATAATGTTCTTGGTGATCCTTCTTTCAACAAGTCGATTTAGACAAGTTAGGTCCATGTATAGATCACTGGTTGTTGATTGGAACATGATTCTTGAATGTTATATGAAAATCACGAGATGAAGTTAGAGAGGCTTTATTATCCAGAGTACCATTTATCACGAATCCCAAAACATTGAAGCCGTGGCTGCTACAATCACAGGTATTGATTTTGGTCGGAAGAGTGTGATTTTAGAAGGGCATTGTGCTGTCTGCTCCTTGTTTTATCGGTGACTGTAACTTCATTTATGAGTCAAGGACAGAGTTGGTTGGGCCCGATACAATTCTGCTCTGTCATATCCATCGAGAAGGTAGTGAGTTAGCTCACAGACTAGCACAAAATGTCGAGTGTAAAAGTGAAGGTAAAACACCTTACATTTAGCTATTTTGGTCTGTTGTGATCAGTTGGTGACTATATCAATTTCTAGATTTAAGCTTGTTTACTTATCGAGTTAATTTTATTCTTAACAGGCATGACACATATGTAGCTCGAGTTCTTGGTAAACTATTTTATATAGGTGGAGCTGTAACTTCTTAAACCGGCACAGAGAGCTAAGGGAATCAAAGGTATTAACAATTGTTGAATTTATGTGCCAAAATCATTCTATTCCTCGTGTTGTTTGGCATGATAAATAGTATTAAGCAATTGTCTTTATTAGATTACTCTACTGTGTGATCATGGATGTACCTTGAAGCCGCGACTTGGCTACATTGCAAGAATGCCCTTTACTCCATGAGTTTAACTCTGAGTTTCAAGAATGCCCTTTACTCCATCAGAGTTGCAGATATAACTAGCGATCTTTTCAGAACTCTTGTCTCTTGCCCTTCTCAAGTATTTGTTATACTTCAATGGCGTTGCTCATTAGAAGTCCTCATTGCTAACCAATCAATGGAGGTGTATATACAATATTCATGTTTCTGGGCCATCTTGCATGAGGATTTCGAGAGTTATCATTTCTCCTTTCGATCTTTTATGTGGTGTCATTTTTCTCTATTATCTGTATCATTATATTAGTTGAAGGTGTTGGGTTCGAATCTTATTGAATCTTATTGACGTAATTTTTTAATTTTTATTTATTCTCTTCTTAATTTTATTTTTTTTAGCATAAAGTTCTATGAATATTATACTTAATTTTAAAAATAACCATGATATTTTCTTATAAAAAAAAACATACTTCCTCCCTCCAATAATAAATGTAACATTTGATTTTGTTGACTTTTTCGATGGTCATTTTGACCTTAAATTATTCTTAAATCATACGAAAAATATATGAAGCACTTGACAATATATTCAACTGATGAAGAATACCAATTAACATGCGAAAAAGATGCATTGCAAATTTTGAATTTAAATATTTTCAAAGTCTAGAGATGTATCTGATGGTTCTCAACTCATCAAAAGAATACTTTTCTTATGTCTAATATAGTTCAATTCAAAACTATTAATTGCATAACTACAAAAACTATAGCACACCATTTATATTAAGCTTGATTACTCAATTAGTGATTTTGTTTATTACGTTTGAAGTCATTATGTGGAGATTATATACTCACTCCATTTATTTCAATATATTATTTAATAAAACAATAATGTTTTACAAGATTACGCTTACGCGTGTGATGATTTACCCAATTGATTGACCTACCAATCAATTTTAATCCGTTGATCTTGCCTATTCAATTTCAATCTGGTGCGTACATGTGTCATTAGTTAATTAAAAGATGTAGGGTTCGAATCCTGATGGCGTGATTTTTCTCCATTATTTTTATTATTATTTTTATTGAAGGGTGTTTGGTTCGAATCTTGTTGGCGTGATTTTTCTCTATTATTTGTATCATTATTTTAGTTGAAGGTGTTGGGTTCAAATCTTATTGACGTACTTTTTTTCTGTTTTATTTATTCTCTTCTTAAATTTTTATTTTTTAACATAAAGTTGTATGACGTATTATACTTAATTTTAAAAATAACCATGATATGTTCTTATAAAAAGATATACTTCCTCCGTCCAATAATAAATGTAACACTTGATTTTGTTGACTTTTTCGATGGTTATTTTGACTTTAAGTTATTCTTAAACCATACGATAAAAATAACTAATAACATCATATTATGAACTAGAATGTTTATATGAAGCACTTGACAATATATTCAACTGATGCAGAATACCAATTAACATGCGAAAAAAATGCATTGCAGATTTTGAAGTCGAATGTTTCCAAAGTCTAGAGATGTATCTGATGGTTCTTAACTCATCGGAATAATACTTTTCATATGTCTATAGTTCAATTCAAAACTATTAATTGCATAACTACAAAAACTATATACATTTATAACACACCATTTATATTAAGTTTAATTACTTAATTAGTTATTTTTTTATTACGTTTGAAGTAATTATGTGAAGATTATATATTCACTCCATTTATTTCAATATATTATTTAATAAAACAATAATATTTTACAAGATTACGCTTCACACGCGCGGTTACTAGTATATATATATATATATACCAACATTCTTCAAAGTCCGATCAGAGTACAAATTACATAAATCAACCTTAATTGAATTCTTATAACTTCTAAAGTCCTATATAATAAATCACTTAAGCCCGGGTGCATAACTCGGTCCAAAATAAGTTGTTTAGGTCCATCTCGGTTCATCGGTCCATAAATAATAAACAACAAGATCCGACACATCAACTTTAATCCATATAAATTTTCAATTCTGATCCACTCCATATCGTATAAAAATCTATGGGTTATTACACTAAATTTATTCAGTTCAGTTCTGTTCAAATTTGCTAGTACAAATAAATTCAGCTCAACTTCATTAAGTTCTGTTCAATTCAATTCACTTCAGACGAAAAGGTTAATTTCTTAGTTTATATGGATCAATCCACTCTAATCCAATTGGTCGGGAAGAGAGCTGCATGCATGGCCGAGCTACAACCCGCCATGGCCGAGCTCTCTACTTCTTGGAAGGAGATGAGCTGAGCAAATTCAATTTATTTATTTATTTAATGTATTATCCAGTTCATCATCGATGTAATTGTCCAAATTTTTTCTAATTCATCCAAAGAGCACTCCTTATGAAAGTTTTTTTTTTTAGCTTAATTGAGGCATAAATTCTCAATTAAGCCCTAGAAAAGACTCAATTTGAGGGAATTGATGTTTTTTACTAAATAGTAGCCTCAATTAAGTCACAAACAATAAATATATGAATAATTGTTTAATAAATACTCCCTTGTTCTATATTAAACTTTCTAACTTTTCTTTTGTGGCGTTCCATTACAATCTTCCTAACCCAAATATAGAAAAAAATTACCCCACGTGCACCAATACTTTAATATATATCTTTCCTACTTTATCATCATCATTTTATACATTCTCTCTCATACTTTATTCTACATCAACAACTTTACCAATATAACAAACTACTTCATCCGGTAACTTGCAAGAACCTCATTTCATTTTGTTGACTTTTTCGATGTCCGTTTGACCTCAAATTAATCATAATTCACCATGAAGAAACTAATTTTAAAAATTATATTAAAAGTACCCTTCTTATATTTTCATAATATAATTTTTAAAATTATATTTTACAATGAATTATGATTAATTTGAGATCAAACCGGACGTAAAAAAAGTCAACAAAATGAAGTGGGATTCTTCCAAGTTACCGGAGGAAGTAATATTTTATTATTATTATTTCTTAATCTGAGAGAAAGTAGCTGCTTAGAAATTTTATGGAACATGGAGTATTTAATAAAAAATATAGTAATGGAGTAATATTTGGCATATAGATCCCACATAGAAGCTCCTATTAATGCCAATCCATTGAAGTCATATGTTTAAAATTCCAAACCATAAGAAATGCTCTAATTCGCCTTAATTCATTATTGGAGTGTGAGGGACCGTATCCGTAAATTAAAACTTGATAAATTAATAACCTTGATAAAACTCATAATTTGTCCAGTCCCAACTTGGGACTAGTACAAATTTGGACCACAATCCATAAAATAATAAGATAATAATTTTTTTGAAATCCTTCTTAGTCCCGCGAAACGATAAATTAATAATTACTTGTTAGGAAACTTGTAATTTTGATGAGGAACGATAAATCCTTCTAACCAGTAACTAGTACTGAACGATAAATCCTTCTAACCAGTAACTAGTACTCTTAAGGTCCATAGGAATTTAGAATTTTAAGGACATTGTAAAAGAGGAACGTTTGCTGAAGACTTCGTGTAGGTACTAGTTAGGTGCTTTAGTTTTGCTGATAATGTACTTTGTTTTTACAAACGAACTATTGAAGCACTAGAACCGTTCAGAAACTTGAAGAATTCGAAGACCGAAGACTAAAGAAGATTTCTGAAGATGGTATCTACAAAGGCACATGTTGCTCAGAAAGTGGAAACTTCAGCAACAGCTTGCATAAGTGAAAATCTATATGACAAAGTAGGTTGTGCTTGCTAAAACTGAGACTGACCGGTTGCTGAAAAATATATGTGACCTTCTTGCTGAAAGTACTTGCATTTGCGCTCCAACGTTCATATTTAAATTTCATTCAAATGAACATTAAATGCAAAAGTAAGCATGCGAAGAACATGAAGACTAGAAGACAAATGAAGGACGCTGCTGAAAGTACAAAAGCAAGATAGTGACATCTTAAGGAACAAAATCTTGGAATTTGAAATTCAAACGGCTCCCTTGATTCACTATAACTAGAGGTCATCCGGCAAAGAGTAGAAGCGTGTCAATAATGTGATCAAACTCTCACTTGTGCTTAAACACTCATCTTTCTTACTCTTTACTGCCCATTGATCCGTTCCAAGACTTAAAGCTTGAAACAAAAGCTACTTGTGAAGAAGTAGAACATTCACGGCTAAGAAATTAGTTAAGTGTTCTTTCTTTCGAACAAGAACAAGTCTTGACACCAGAAACAACTTAACTTGTTTACTGCAAAGTATTCAAAGTTTTGTTTCTTAGATTACTTGTTATAGATGAATAAGTTATACTCAAGTCATCTCATCCCAAACCTCTCTAACTGATAAACACCCTTTTTCAGGCGTGAAATTCAGGGGGAATTTAATCAAGCATAGTGTTGCTGATTATAAGTTTGGTGGAGAACAAGGTTTCGTTCTCTAGTTAGGTTAGAAACGAAAAAAGTGTGTTTTGGTTTCTGTAGAATCGCTCTAGATAGGTGTTGTAAGGAACCTCAAACTTATCTTAGTGGATTCAGTTCTAGAAAGGACAAAGTGGATTAGTTGAGAGATTACACCACTCTCAGATACCACTATAAAAAGGTGTTTGTGTGATTTACTTTACTGCATTTAGTATTCAGCAAGCTTATCTATCTGTACACTGTCACTCTGCTCACTTGAAACAAGCACTTACTGAAAAGCACTTATTGTATAAAGACTTCCGCACTCTGGTTTTAAGTACCAGTAAAACTCGTTACTGAAAAGTAACTAGTACTTGCTGAGAAAGTTAAGTATCAGCAAACTCATTACTGAAAAGTAATAAGCACTTGCTGAGAAAGTTTTTAAACGACGAAAGTTTGAAAAGACTATTCACCCCCCCCCCTCTCTTGTCTTTTCTTGTTGTTTAAAGGGACCAACAAGTGGTATCAGAGCTGGAGGTTCTTTAACCTTCAGCACTGAACCTAGATCCCCTTTGGTGCTTTCCGTAAATCACTCTCACTTGATTAGTTTGGTAGTCGTTTACTGACATGATGTCTTTAGGAGACGCTCCCTTGCTGAAGCTGGAAAACTATGAAAAATGGCGAAACAATATGATGTTACATCTTGAGGCCATTAGTGATGAAATGGTCACTGTCATAAATGATGGACCTATCAAGATCACTAAACTTGAGAGAAGCTTTCCTCACAAAACCACGGATCCCGCTGGTAAGGAAATTATCTTAGGAGAACCGGTTGACACCGCCGTTCCAAAACCAAGAGAAGAATGGACCTCCGACGAAGCTAAGAGATTCCGTCTTGATGGCCAAGCAAGAAACATCATCATTCGATCAACTCCGGATACGATACAGTGCAAACTGTGGGGTGCCAAAACTGCTAACGAAGCTTGGAAAATGGTTCAAGATCTTTGCGCTGGATCTGATAAAACCAAGGAAAACAAACTCGAAGTGCTGAAGTTAAAGTTTCAGAACTTTAAACAAGGTACAAATGAGTCACTGGAAGACTTGGACTTCAGATTCACAACTCTAGTAAGTGAGATGGCTACCTTAGGAGTTGGAAATCTTTACTCAGATTCTGAGAAGGTGAAAACCATTATCAGAAGTCTGAACCAAGAATGAATCCACACTCAGAATTTCTACTACAATCAAGGAATGCCAAACATCACACCTACAGAGTTGTTCTCTCATCTTGCTACTGTCAACTACGAGACAAAGCAAAGAGAAAATGTGTTTGCTGAAAAATCGCAAAACATTGCTCTTGCTGCAAAACCGTCATCTTCTGAAAAGAAGAATGATAAAGAGCCTGCTGATGAAAATGCTTTAGTTGTTAAAAACATGAAGAAATTCATCAGTAAGGAACTTGAAAGGCGAAAAGCAAAAGAGAAGCTGAAAAAGCATCTTGGTAACAACTACCATAAATACAAGAATGAGGCTAGCTCGCTGAACAAGCAGGCTCAGCAAGCAAATTCCTCTAAAGAACCAGCAGTTGGAAATGATCTCTGCTTTTACTGCAAAAAGCCTGGACACTTCAAAGCAAATTGTCCTTTGCTGAAAGGTAAATCTGCTGAAAAGAAGAAGAAGTTCAAAAGGGCTTTTATTGCTGAAGAAAAGAAGAAGCTTCAAGCAAAAATCGATGCGTTGTGCATTGATACCAGCTCCGAAGACAGTGAGGTAGAAAGCTCAGACACTGAAGAAGAAGAAGCCACTCTTGATGTAGAAATCGGCAAGGAAGTTTGTGGAATAGCTATGGGAGCTTATCCAGATGTGTCAAACTACGAATTCTGCCTCATGGTCGGTCAGGTCAACAGTCCTACCTCTGACTCTAACTCAGAAAGTGAAGATGATATTGACCTTGATAGAATTCAAGGAGAAATCGAAAGGTTTGAGAAAACTCTGAGCAAACAGCAAGAGAAACTACAGAATGCTGAAACTCTGATCAAGCAAACTACTGAAAAGTATGTCTTGCTGAAAGAAGAGTCAGAAAAGAAAGATGTTGAAATATTGCATCTCAAGAAGTTGATTGTTGAAGCTACAGAGAAGAATTCTCAAATGGCAATAGAATTGGAAGAGTATCAGTCCTCAATTCTAAAGTTACTTGCTGAAATACAAGAAATGAAAAAGATGAAAATCAATTTCAAATCTTATGCTGATGCAGGTAATACACTGACTGAACTAACTCTTATCTGAGAGATCCATCTCAGAAAGAAGGTTTAGGTGCTACGTATGAAGGTGATGACGTAATAATCTTGAGTAAAGACAAATCACCAATTACCTTTGTACGCGCAACTGATAGTGGTCAACCAGAACTCTATCAGATTGGTCAATCTAAGGTTGCTGAAAAATGCAATCAAGTACCTACGACCGTAAAGCCCGCTGTTGCTACTCAAAGTAACAAGACTTTAAAAGGCAAACAGGCTGCTGAAAAGCAAACTGTAAAGAAAAAGGATGCTGTAAAGCATTCCGCCAAACAAGTTGCTGAAAAGCAATTTGTTAAGTCAAAATGCAAGATTACTAAAAGTAATCAGAAGACCTTTGCTGACAAACCTGAATCAAGTAAGGTTGCTGACACTAAAGCTCAGCATTCTCCGAAAAGTGGACTCGGTTTCAAAACCAAGCAAAGTCAACTTTTCACGAGTATAAGCAAAGTCAGCAAAGATACTTCAAAGAGATGAAGAAAATCAAGCCTAAGAGTTCTGAAAAGACTCTTAATGCTAGGGCTAGAAGGAACCTTGCTACAAAAGAACTTACTGAAAGTATCTTCAGCAAAAAGGTCAACCGAGCAAGACACCACATCAGAAAGTGGATTTGATCAGCACGAATCAAAAGTCTTTCGGCTCAAAACCTCCTAGTTCCTCAACAAGTAGAAAACAAGTCAAAGTTGAAAAACTTAAGACTTGGGTTTCCACTGGACGCATTCTTGAACATGTTAATGGACATCCAATATTGGATAATTAACTTGTTTGCTCTTGATTGTGCAGACTTCAGCCACGGAGACAAACAATGCAATCTGGCACTTTGACAGTGGTTGTGGAAAGCACTTGACGGACAACAAGAATAACCTTATAAACTATAGACGGTGGTCAAAAGGTCCAACAATAAGGTTTTCTGGTGGAGGCTCCGGTTCTACATAAGGCTATGGTGACGTGAAGTTAGGATGCATTACCATTTCGGGAGTTCTTTATGTCAAAAATCTTAAGTTTAACCTTTTCAGCATGAGTCGGTTTGCTGACAAAGGATACTTCATCAAAATTAAAAGTGATGAATGTAAACTTATAGATTTCGAGACTAAAAAGGTAATTATGATTGCAAGAAGATCAGGAGGCTTGTACACCGTAGATTGGTCTTCAGCAATCGTTGAAAAATGCCTTGTCTCAGATCACGATTGCCTTGCTGAAAAAGCATGGTTATGGCATAAACGAACAAGTCATCTAAACTTCAAGACGTTGAATAAGCTGTCTAAAAAGGCACTTGTAGTTGGATTGCCTAAGGTTACTTTTAAGAAGGATGGTGTTTGCAATGCATGTCAGCAAGGAAAGCAAACCAAATCCTCTTTCAAGAACAAGGCAGTACCGTCAACTACAAAACCTTTACAACTCTTGCACATGGACTTGTTTGAATCTTCTTCAACAAGCTATGCTGGTAAGAAGTATGGTCTGGTAGTGGTGGATGACTATTCAAGATTCACTTGGGTAGTATTCATCAAGCACAAATCTGAAACCAAGACTGAAATACCTAACTTGCTGAATAAGCTTGAAGTCATGAAAAATGACAAGGTAAAAGTCATAAGGACAGACCATGGTACTGAGTTTGTAAACCAGTACATAACTGAATATTGTACCTCAAAAGGAATACAACATCAGTTATCCTCAGTAAGAACACCACAGCAAAACGGTGTTGCTGAACGGAAGAATCGTACCCTGAAAGAAGCTGCAAGAACAATGCTTGCTGACACTGAAATAAGTGAGGCTTACTGGGTTGAAGCGATTAATACCGCCTGTTATACTCAAAACAGATGTTTGATTACTAAGGAATACAACAAAACTCCTTATGAATTGTTTGTTGGAAGAATCAGTGCATGTTGTATTCTACGAAAAGACACAAGGAGTGCCTGCTGAAGAAGAAATATCAGAATGTATGAAAAAGTTAATCATACATGAGCAAAGAACTGAATCTATTGCTAGGCAAATCAAGTCAATTGAACTAAATGATGATTCTGACAATGACTCTCCTCCCCCTAGTCATGACAAGATAAATATAGTTCATGACAAAGAATTTCCAGCAAAAGACGCGGTTGCTCCGGAAGTTGCTGAAATTACGCAATCTCCAGTGCCTGCTGATGAGCGACTTCAATCAAGCAATGCTGAACAAGCAGTTGCTGATGAACAAATCTCAGCAGAGACACAAATTCCCAGTAGTACTGAACAAGTACATACTGAAGAGTCACATGCTGATGAGCAAACATATCCAGATCCAACAAGCAGAAAACCTGTTAATAAATGGATTAGAGATCATCCCTCTACGGATATGATTAGCGATATTAATAAACGCCAAGTGACTAGATCCAAAGCTACTCATGGACTTGCTGAAGAAGCAACTGTCGTAGAAGTAGAATCATTGTTCTCTTGCTTTGTATCAGAAATTGAACCTAAAACCATAGAAGAAGCTTTAAAGCATTCTGAATGGATAAAGGCAATGCAAGAAGAACTGGATCAATTCGAAAGGAACAAAGTCTGGAAACTTGTACCACTTGCTGAAGGCAAGAAAGCTATTGGTACAAAGTGGGTGTTCAGAAACAAGCTGAGTGAGTCTGGTGAAGTAACAAGAAATAAAGCACGTTTAGTTGCTCACGGTTACTGTCAGACTGAAGGATTGGACTATGATGAGTCTTATGCACCAGTCGCAAGATTGGATGCAATTAGGCTTTTCTTGGCCTTTGCTGCTCACAATGACTTTATTGTTTACCAAATGGATGTTAAAGTGCATTCTTGAATGTGAACTTGCTGAAGAAGTCTACCTAGAACAACCCCCTGGCTTTGAAATTCCCTCAGAAATCAAGATGGTATACAAGCTTCAGAAAGCTGTATATGGTCTAAAGCAAGCACCAAGAGCATGGTATGATACCTTGGCTAAGTTCTTGCTGGAAAATGTTCAAGAAAGGTGAAGTTGACAAAACTTATTTACCATGAACCATGATGGTAAATACTCTTAGTTCAAATTTATGTGGATGACATAATTTGGATCTAAGGACAAGCAACTTTGTGATGATTTTGCCAAACTCATGACAAACAAGTTGAAATGAGTATGATGTGGAAATTGAATTATTTCCTAGGATTGCAAGTCAAGCAACTCAAAGATGGAATATTCATAAATCAAGCAAAGTATGCGAAAGAAATGCTCATAAAGTTTAGGATCAAAGAGATGAGAAACCTGAAAAGATCCTATGCGTGTTGT